>JAOXXN010000065.1:33814837-33832075 GCA_026770055.1 Myrmophylax atrothorax | reverse complement strand
TACTGTATTTTTATTAGTGAAGATGAATGCGTAGTTTGTGTTATTTTACAACCCTCTTTCAAAGTTTTTTTTTTATTTTAAAATTTCAAAGAATGTTTCTAACTTCAGTTACTTAAACCAAAGGCCCAAAAACTCTTCAGCCTTTAATCTGGAGGAAAGGAAGATGGTCTGAGAAAACAATATCTTTAGTTGTTTGGTGGTGTAAAACCTAAATCTCTTTTGGAACATATATTAAAATTTTTTCAATGTCTTGTTATGAGAGTTATTTTTCATTTTTCCTTTCATATTTTCTTTCAAAGAAAAGGAGGAAAAGAAAACCTTTAATCAAATGCTTATTAAAAAATTACACTCTTAACAGGAAAGACAACTCCATCTGTCAACAATGGCAACAAGGTTTCTATAGGACAAATATATCAAGAATAATTAATGTTGATGCAACAAGAATGGACAACCTAAAAAACAGTTAGTCAAAACCTTTTCTTCTTGCTCTTGTTGCAAAAAAACATTAAGAAAACTATAAAAAATGAAAGAGAAAAAACCAGGAAAGATCTCTCTAAATGCAATCTTTCCACAGTGAATATTAGGAATGACTGTTTTCAAGTCACTTTCAAAATTTGTAGCTCTGCTTGTAAACATTAGTGCCTAGAATAATTATTGGCAAATTAGCATTGAATACTCAAAAGATGTGATACTATTCCCTATCTTTGTTGTGAGAAATCCTAATTTTCAATGTCACTGGCTTCAACATCATTCCTGACACCAATTATAAAAGGTGCTAAAGGATTTTCTGTTCCCGCAAATGTCAACAGGAACAGGGGATGTTCAGCATCTCATGTAACAGATTCTTAATGTTCACTTAACAAAGTCAGCAATATTTTTAAAATGTCATCAATGACATCAGAACTGTGCCTTTTAGTCATTTAGAATATTAAAATTTTTTGAAGACTAATTATTTTGGTTTGCAAATTGGATGCTACATTCATAACAGTATGACAACTTGGCCTCTAATCTAAATTTTATGACTGCTAAATCTGCCTTCTAGTTCAGACGAGCCAGAAAACTGCAAATTTACAAATTACACTTAACTAATTGCAAGTAATGAAAGTCCAATTCAAAATCCATAAGAAATGTATCATGAAAAGATCTAGTAGACTACACAAAATTTATCTTAAGTACAGAATGAGACACAAGGTATACAAACAAGTAGCCCAAACATTACCCAAAGAACAGTCTCTTCCTACCTTGGGTAGGAAACACAGGATTAAAGCTGACTTCCTCACTTAACTTCAGTAATCAAAGATAAACATATGAATTCAAGTGCCTCCTTTTTCAAGTGAAGACTTTCTTCCCAGACAGAAATTGCATCACTCAGTAAATTCTTGTAACTACAGAAATGCTCTTTACATCAAGATGTTCTCATCAACTTCTGAGGCAATCATACAAAGAAACACTTTCCTATTGCCCGTTAGCAGATCTAGAAGTATGAAAAAAATATAACCATAATGTCCATTTATCATTCTGTTAAAAAATTCTCAGGAAACTGGGAGCACCCTCTGAGATTTTGTAAGTTGCCAGAAAGTTCTTTACTGTAAAAAGCTAAGACTCCTGTTACAGAGGAAACAGTGGGGCATAAAAGCAAATTAATAATTTATAAATTTTCTAGCAACCACTCCCCAATAATTAATCAAAGACCTATAATTTAGAAAAAAGTAGTAATTGAAAAACTTTCCTTTGTTAAGAGGAAACGAAGGGTAGTTGTAACAGGAGATTTCCCTTCTAAACGGAATGGAGGGCTTGATACACAGACCAGACCCAACTCACAGGGAAGTCTGCTGTCTCCCAGGGGCTCAGATAAGGGAAACTACTGGAAAACTCTCCAGTCTAGTAAGGCCCTCTTATTACTATCTGCTATTGTTCATTCAAACTGGCAGTAAAAAAATAATGAAGACAAGTCCAAGGGCAATCAAAAGAGAATTCAGGGCCCTGGGATCATTTGTAGAAGGATCAGGAGCACAGGTAGTATTTTCCTTGATTCTTATGGTAATGGGGAATAACACTGATAGGAATAGGCAGATCCATCAGGTCAGTGAGTGGCTCCAAGGTTGATGCAATTGGAAAAATTTGGGAGGTTTTGACCATGGGATGATCTACTCAGCACCTGGTCTACTAACACCTGACAGGATGCACCTCTCTCAGAGGGGGAAAGGAGTTCTAGACCAGGAACTAGTGGGGCTCACTGACAGAGCTTTAAACCAATTTGGAAGGGGGAAAGAGACAAAACTAAACTCGCCAGTGATGAGTGATGGGATGGTGCGCCAAAACTTGAGCAAAGCTTTGGCCCAGTCCCAGAGACTTGACATTACTAGCATAAGTGAAACCTGATGCATTGATGAGACCTGTGACTGGAGTGCACTGTTGGATGTTTACAGGCTCTTCAGGAGGGATAGGCAGGGCAGAACAGGCAGAGGGAAGGCACTGTATGTAATAGAAGGGTTAGAATGTATGGTGCTCACAGTTGGCAATGGCACAGTTCAGAGCCTCTGGGTAAGAATCAAGGGCCAACCATGTCCTGGGGGGCATCAGGCAAAGCATCACCAGCCAGTCAAGGGAGAGGATTGTCCTGCTCTGCTCTGTGCTAGGGCACTCTCACATTGAATACTGTGTGCAGTTTTGGGGAAGACAGTATAAGAAAGATACTAAGCCATTAGAGGGCAATGAAGATGGAGAAGGGCCTTGAGGGGAAGCCATATGAGGAGCAGCTGAGGTCACCTAGTCTGTTCATCTTGAAAGAGACTGAGGGGAGAAGTCATTGCAGTCTACAACTTCCTCATGATAGGAAAGGAGGAGCAGGCACTGATCTCTTCTCTACGGTGACCAGTGACAGAACCCAAACGAATGACCTGAAATTGCATGTGGGGAGGTTTGGTTTGTATGCTAGAAAAAGGTTCTTCACCTAGAGCATGGTTGAGTACTGGAACAGGCTCCCCAGGGAAGTGATCACAGCACCAAGCCTGACAGAGTTCAAGAAGCGTTTGGATGATGCTCATCAGGTACATGGTGTGAACTCTTGGGGATGGTCTTGTGCAGGGCTAAGAGATGGACTCAATATCCTTGTGGGTCCCTTTTAACTCAGCGTATTCTGTGGGTTTCAACCAAACTGAAGAACATGTAGAACATTACTTAATTCTAGACAGAACTGCAAAAATTCTCACAAATTTACACAACACACTAGGAAAAATGCTGTAATGAAAAACCCTGTACCTAGCTGAATAAACTATGTAAAGTAATGTTAGATGTCAACTGAGAACCCAAAAGGCAATCCACTAGTACAAGAAAAAAGTATAAATTAGCAAAAAACCCCAACAAGAACAACAAACTTACTGTGAAATTTTAAATTAGTGGTTAGATAATACAGCACAAATCAAAGATACACGAGTATATAAAGCTGTGGCAGTTTTGGACATGTGCAATATTAAACATTAATTCATTATGGTGTGTGGTTTGGTGTGGTCAGAACATTAAATTTTATCTCTCCTTCTTACTGGAAACTGTGAACTACTTGTTTTCACATTCTGTCTGGCAGAATTTCTAATGATCAAGACTTCACTGGTTTGCAAAAGGGTATTTTTCATATCATAAATCTAAGTATTTCTCCTCTTCTGTTTTTACTTAATGATTGGGTTTTTTTAGGCCTTACAGCCAACTAAGCATCCAGTAACAAACATTTATTTGTACCAGCTTTGACTTTTCTAGCATGCAAATGCACAAGAAACAGCTAAATGAACGGATAATCAGTTATGCAGTCTGCCCTACAATAGTTTGACAAGTAACTGCAAGCAGGGTCAGAATGTTGTACTTGTACACCTTAAGCTATGTAGTCACTGCTTTATTTATTGTTGCATCACTAAAAGACAAAATCTGGAAATGTGGGGTTTGAAATTAAGCCATGACAGTAATAATTTCAGTGAAACCAAGTAAGTAAGAATCACTTTAACCAAGCCATCAAACACCATGAAGGATACATACATTTAAATCGCAAAAAATACTAGGTACTTTTGGATTTCATAGGTTTTTGTTTGTTTGTTTTAATGAAAGTAAAATCAAATACAAAAGAATACTTCTAATTAGCACAACTAAAATTGCAATACTTGCTGCTACAATTTTAAAGAAAGTCAAGACTGCTGATTCAACTGAGGGGAGTTGATGCAATCCCACTGAAGTCGCAATCTGAATTTTGATAACAGAAACTTTCTGTGAATGCAGAGACAGTACTTATGGTTAGTACTTTCCTTCTTTTGGCTCATATAACTTGTCCCACATAAATACTAATTTACCCAAATGTGACTGAACAGTATGGAATTGATATTACAATAATGTTGATGCTTCTGTTAAACCTGTTCTGCAGTAAGTTCTTGTTTCATGATTATAAAATTTTATTCTTCCTTAACTGTCACTTAATAAGATTTTAAAGGAAGAGCTCTGAGAAATGGAAACATTGCTTTAGGGATACGCAACAATAAACTGCCAGAGGAGCACTAAAGTATTCTTAAACTGTGTATAATTTACACGTGACTCCAAAGATCTTCCAAGATCTTTTTTACTCTAATGATCTTCTCTTTCTGGAAAGTCACAAGTCAGTACAACTGCTTTTCCACAGCAATGTACTCTCTTGCACTATACAGCATCTTAAGTGTCAGAGCCATCCTATGACACAAATATGAACTGCAACCAATACTCAAGTTCGGCAAGTCCAGTCACTGCAATGCCAGTGTAGCAGTCAGGCTGCTGGAAGCAGTCTAACCGTAACCATGAGTGGTGAACTGAAACTTGTGGACTCTGGTTCTTAGTGGCTCATTAGCTGATACAAACAGCCACACTAATACAACTTCCAAATCCAAAATTAGCTCTGCTGAATTAGATTACATTACCTAATCCAAAAGCTCACTGATGCCTGAAGTAGTGAACCCATTCCCTCTTCCTTCCTATGCAATCTATACTTTCCAGAAAGGATAAATCCACTCCATCCTCTATTCTTATATCTTACAGATATCCCTAGATTCAACAATTATTTACTGGTTTAAGAGCACCTTTCTATCACTCCATCAAATAAAATGTCTGCTGCTGACAAAATATTAAAAAAATATTTTATATATAATTAAAGTATACTTATTTTTGTTTACTTCTACTGTATGTCTCTGCTGCTGCTTTTTTACCTGTACTACAAGTGTTTAGGAAGGTACATAATTCCCTCTCTTCCTTCCTTCCTTCCCTCCTTCTCTCTTTCCGCCCTTTCTTCCTCCCTCCCTCTCTCCCTCCCTCCCTCCTTCTCTCCCTTTTTCTACAGAAATAAGTGAAGCAAGATTTACAAAAAATAGATAAATGGGATTTTTCTATCGAGTAGTTTACATAGCAGAGGGCTGGGGAGGGGGAAGGGAAAATTTCTGGGCAGATTCTCCAGCTCTGAAGCAACAAATCTCAAGCTAAGAAGAGACCAATATCATCACTTCAAGTAATGTTCTTTCAATGTTATGGAACTTAATTATTCCTCTTCAGTTTTGTCAAGTAGCAATAATCTATCTTCTATCCAGCCTTGTAAATAGCTCAAAAAAATGGAGTTAAATTCACGTTCCTAACAAATTCTAGTTACTTTTTCTTTCTTTTCTGCAAGTTTGCCATGCCCTTAGGTGTTCCAGAAAAATAGCTTATGGAGCCAGGCTGAATGTTAACTACCCAGATTAACCATGAAAAGTATTTTTAGGAGATCATTTTGATAAAATTTAGACAGCCTACACTGATGAAAGTTACATCAAGACTCTCTTAACAGCCAAATGTGCAAATAATTGTGGGTTTTAAAAAGGATAAGAAATTGTGGTAAACTGGCATTATCACAGACAATATAGGAAAACACATTTTCGGAACTGTTATTCTTAAACTTTACTTAGCTTGATATTTGATGCTTCTACCTCAAACTCAAAGATGACTCAAGTACAAAATCTGGTCTTTTTTCTTTTCCCTAGTTAAATACTTTTAAGTAAGTCTATTAGCTCTGCCTACAAGCATTTTCCTGCTTTGAGGGCCACATAACCCTTTGCATAGAATTAAGTACACTCTCAGAAATAAACCTCTTATTCCATTTTTGTAAGACCCTATTTTATGTAGTCCAATTGTGGAAATGGTAGGAAACCTCCAGATAGGGAAATCTTTGGGTATGTTTTGTATCACCTATGATTTTGCCACTACCATTGCTTACTGTGAAAGTCTCTAACTTGCATGCACTTATTTAGCTCTACCATATTGATATCCACGTTAGTGTTCCTGCAATATTGAGGTTTGTTGACTTGAGTTTGTTTTAAAGATGTTGACACAATTTGTGAACTATGTCAAGAAGTAAAATTTTTCATACCAAAAGTGCATATCAGAGGCTTATATTCTATGTACAAAGATAAGCTTTGGGTTAGCACCTAGTTTCTGAAGGTTAGTAATTTTTTATTAAGTTAATTTGACGAAATTTCTGCTTGTGTTAATTGGAACTTTACCTGTATGAGTGTCCTTTAAGTAATACTCACCTCCAAAAGAATAGGCTGCATTTGATCTAGAGTTTTTCCTAGATGCTTATCTGGATCCAAACCTGCAAAAAACCCCAAAAGAATAAAAATATTTCTGAGGAAGTACTGTTATGACATCAAGAAATGTTTGGGGTTTTTGTTTGTTTGGGGTTTTTGTTTGTTTGTTTGGGTTTTTTTTCCAAATATAGCACATCTCCCTTAGAAACTGCGTATTTTCTATCCTTCAGAAAACACACTTAGAATTCTTTCTCTTATCCCCTCTTGGCAGCTGGTCTCCATGTTTGTGGAACAATAAAGCCCACTACCCTTTTGCTACATGTCCACTGGAAAAGCTATTGTTTTCCTTTCTTAGAAATTTGACTAACTAGTGAAGTAAACACACAGGCCCATGGTAATAAAAACACTACCGAGGTATTACCTCTCTGAGTCAGAAGTTTCCTTTGTACATATCTACTAAATTAAAATATAAGTTCATTTTTTTATAGTTCCTGCAACTGGAAGGGACACAGAGTACTTCCATAATAAAACCTTTTTGCCAAATCACATTCTGTCTGTTACCCACATAAAAATATTTAAGATTAACAAGGATGGAGATATAAAGAAAACTCAGACTTACAGAGCATGTTGAATATTGTACCTTTTGATCCATTACAAAATATTCTGTATGATGTCTGCATTTTGATTTGTTGTCCTTCGTAGAAAAGTAAGCCCTATTAACATTGATAGCTGCTCTAACTTGCTACTCTGTATTCCTGTTTCAGCTTTCTGATTTCTTGAGTTTGGCCAACTCATGGCAGTTAGTGGTCACTTCTCAGGGATAAACCAAATAATTGGCAGAAATCAGTAGTGGGATAAAAACCATCCAAGAACAACTGTTTCAAGAGCTGAAATCTTCAACAAAATAAGTATACTAGTTGGATTTTGACACTAAGTGGTGAAAAAGTCTTACCATATGAAATAAATGAGAAAAACCAAAATGATAACTTCTGAAAATGAAGGAACACTTGAAAATTTTCAGTTATTACATTTTTTACTACTCTTAATTATTGTGGTTTGCACCTTATTTTTAGTGATAGCAATACTTGTCTATTTTTCTCCTACTCCACTGCTTTGTACAATAATAGGTATCATTAAAGAGCTGCCACCAGAATGGCTCAATTCAGAAGCAATTGCTGAAGTATGTACCTTGCAAAGTACTTCAGATCCTTGATGATTAAAGCTGTTACATAAATGTTTGGTACAACAATATATAAAGGCACTGCTGAGTTAAAATAGCTGATATGTCTTAATTTTTACAATCAATGTCTTGATATATTTAAATTCCTGTGAAACTAAAACAAGTTAGAGTGAATGAAATTTCAAAACACTAAGAAAGTTTTTAAATATTTCATTAAAGCACATTAAAAATTCCTTACTACCTAGGGGAATGCTTTTAAAACTGCTTAATAACTAAAGTGAAAGAAGACTGAGGGGTTTTCCTCCCTTTATTCCTTTTTTGTATTGGTTTATTGCTTTTTATTAAGACTAAATGTGTGTGCTAGATATACAATAATGATAATTATTTTCTTGTAGAAATAATTTTGAAATGTATTAATTCAATTTCAATAGTTTAAATTATTACACCAGCTTAGCATTATGTCTTTGATTTTAATGGCCAATCAAGCAATTTCTCTTAAAATAAACAAATGAGTCCTGCATTACAGTACCCATTTCACATACTTACATTAACATTCTGCCTTAATATAATTAATTTTCTATTAAGCAACCCTCTTCTCATTGATAAAACCAAGTTGATTTCCTTTAAATTTAAACCAAGATTTACAAACATGTGAGAAGGGAAAAAGTCAGAACCGGATACGCTAACATATTATTCCTTTCACAAGGTTCTTTGATATTACAGATATACCTACTGTTCTGTACCCTGATGAACATAAACCAATAATTTATAAGAAACTGTGACAGAAATAGTTTATGAAATACAAATAAATTGTCTATGTATACACTATGGGTAAATGTTTTAATAATATCCCACACCTACACGAGAATCTGTGGAAGCACAATGTACCCTTTCTGTTTCTCACAAGAATTCTACTTTTGAACAGCTTGTCTTTCTTTTGAAAAAATATTATTTCTTTTAGTTTTCACTAGGTGTGCATTGTGAATGAATAGAGACTGCCTTACCTGGTAAAGGTATCAAAATCTAATGTAACTTGTAATTTGCAGAACCAGTAATCCACATCTCAAATCTCTAATGGTGTGCCTGCACAGATAAGGCTGTAGTCTGCTGCTACAATTAGTATAATAAAGCATCTAGAACCATACCTACAAAACAGTTATCATAAATCCATATTTCTATTTGGTATGCTTTTCTTTAAAAAAAGGAGTAGATTGATTTAGATTCTTGAAAAGGCTTAGACTAAAGAGAATAACAATGTATTGTAAATTCTTGGTACTACATGCTCCAAATTTTTCCTCAATGGAACTAGATGTGAAGAAAGCTGGATGGGTGGATAAACCAACAACAAGGTCCAAGGCCTGGATGACTGTATATAGAATTAAGAAATTAATTAGGAAGGGAACTATAATTTGCCGCACTGACATCTATTTTACTTAACTTGCATGTATCAATGGGAAGTAATTACAATTCAATTAAAATATTCACTTTTATTACTTCGCTGACTGACCTTGAAGTTAATGCCCATTTTATTTAATTGCATCATCTATGAATGAATGTTAACCCTAAAATGTTATGGCCCATTATTTTCAATGCATTTTAACTCCCCAACAGAACTACATTTGTCAATTTATTATGTGCTGCCAAGAGACCAAGTGGGGCTTTATTTTCTTAGAGACAGACCAATACATGATGACAGAAACATCTCAAAAGATTTGATAATGCTGTTTTTAACAGTGCTCAGTGAAACAAATTCTTTCACCTCCAGTTTTGTAGACTAGTTTTACTGTAAAATCAGTAAGTGATAACACAAATGGTATAATCATTTCCAAGTAATTTCTACTCCATCTGTAATTCCTGATAAATCCACTGACAGGAGCAGAACTCTTTCCTGCAGATATCAACAATGGTTGCAGAACACTTTTATGCACAGTCACAAGACAAGTGCTGTAGAAAACTGCAGCAATGTCAAAAAGATTGGGGCACAAATTCAGGGCTTTGTTCTGCAGTGAAGAAAAGAACATAACTAAAAGGCATTTCACTACTGTTAAGCTACACAAAGGAACTGTATTTTAAATGGTTCACTTTGTACATATGTATTAGTGTAGCATAAAGCCCTCACCTCACACGTAACTACCTGATATTACTTGCATTTATCAAGACCATTAGAAAACCATGCTACACTTTTGTGGCATTACATTCAGCTAATAAAATCCACATTCTAGAGCCTCATCTGACTAACAAGAATACGTTTTATGTATGTTCATAAATTCAAAACTGTCTTAAATTTTAAGAAAGTCTTTTAATACAAAAAATTCTATTTCCACCTCTAAGTAAAATGTAAATAAATTAAAAAAATATAATTATTGTTTTTAAGAAATGGTGTTAAATACATTTATTCTAAAAGCTACATTGAACCAAACTCTAACCCATAATACGTGAACACATCGTGAAAGAATCACTACCACACACACATCGTATGAGCTAAACTATGAGTTAAAATATGAGTTAACTATTACCTGTTGATAATATAGAGAAAACCCCCCCATCCTTTCCTGACTAACCAACCTTACAATTCAAAACCTAAATCTTATTACTCACTCACTGAATTCTTCCATAAAATAACATTAACCACAAATCTCCAATATTGCAGTTATCACAATCTTCTTTAAGTATCATATTAATAGAATTAGCATAGACTTTTGCAGAAAAAAATGGAACCTATTTTAAAGTTACAGCAACCTGAAGTTGCCTTTCTTTCCTGACCTCTTAAGAAGTATTGTTGAGAAGATTAGTAACTGCCATGATTATGAATGTCAGAGTTTTAAGACTTAACTTCTAATGATGTAGGGCAGTATAATGCACAATAAGGTTTCTGGGAAGCACCTAATCAGCTGCTCAACCAAGAGCAAAAATATTTAGACTTTTGAATAAGAAAAGAGATAATGAAAAACTTCAGTTTTCTGGAGCCAAAACTAGTCCCTTTTTTTCTCTTCTCAATCTCTTTATAATAAAGGAAACAAGGTTAACAGTAAGATCATGGGACCTTTAAAATAAAGTAATACGTATGGAAAGCAAAAAAATATAAAGGCTAAATGGAACCACCCATGTTGGAACTGGAAGAGAGAAAACAGGACTATTTTTGAAAGCAAAATCCTCTACTTTAAATGCATCCTTTTTTTTCTTTCTTAGTAAACAAAACAAATTCTCTGGTTTTCAGAAGGAGGATCAAACACTATTCTTTACACAGTATAGAAAATAAAAGTACACTTCTAATAACACAGGAAAAGCCCATACATAACAGTACTAGTCGGTAATGCAGGCTCCCTTTGTAGGAGTGTAGGAATGTCTGATAACCTTCACCAAGCAGAAATGCACATGCCACACAGATATTCATGAACTGTAAACCTATAACTTAAGTTACCTTGAGGTAAATTATTCCTGTTGTCAAATTTAGCTTTCATTTCTGTGAAGAGGTGGGAAGTGAACTTTTTGTCTGGTAGCGTAACTTGGCAAGTTCACAGTTGATTCTTAACTTCCTCATAATGTTCACACATGAAAGGCTGTGTTAATAATGGTGAACTGGATGGATTCCTTGAATGTCCTTTTCCAAAACATAAAAAAATTGTAAAACCTGGGGGGTTTTTAATAAAAATTAAGAAAAGTGCAATAAATAGTGGATATTACTGCACATCTAAAAGATTTGAGATGAATATACTTCTGATTTATTGTATAAAAGAAAAAATTCATGCAACTTGACTATGTATCTACTTTTTCCCCTTGTCTTTCTTTTTTGGTTTTGGTTGGTTGGTTGGTTTTTGTAGGTTTTTTTGTGTGGTTGTTTTTGCTGTTTGTTTGGGGGGATGTTTGGTTGGTTGGTTTTTGTTTTGTTTTGTTCTGCTTTGCTTTTTTGTGTGGGATAATTAATCCAGAGTGGGAACTGCACAGGGATGAAACCTGAAGACATAGTAATTCTTTTGAGGCTAAGTGATAAAATTATAAGACATTAATCCCAAAGTGGTTCTAGAATATGTTTCCAGTGCAGTTTTATTAGGACCTCAGTTTATCTTCCTTCTCAAACATTCATCAAATTTCTTCTAAACTGGGTTAGTCTGATGTCATGAAATTTTAGAATTCTAAGAGGTAAAAGGATCTAAAACTCTTCATCGCCCCAATGCTAATTTTTTCTGTAATCTCTTGTGGGTTTGTTTTTTTTAAACATCAAAGTTGTTTGTGTTCTAGTTAGACCCAGGATTCAAAGCAATTTAGCTCTGTCATCTCAGGAACAGAAACCTCAGTAAGTCTTTGAAGAAATTTTGTATTGTTTCATCAAATAACAAGGCAGTATTCTCAAGCACATCCTCTTGAAAAAATTACAAATAGAAGGGACCACAGTGGGTCATCTGGTCCAACCTCCCTGCTTAGGCAGGGTCATCCTAAAGCACATTGCACAAAACCACATCTAGATGTCTCCAGTCTGGGCAATGCTCTGTCACTCACAGTAAAGAAGTTCTTCCTCATATTCAGGTGGAATTTCCTGTGCATCAGTTTCTGCCCATTGCCTCTTGTCCTATTGCTTGGCACCACCAAGAAGAGCCTGGGCCCATCTTTTTGGCACCCCCCACTTCAGATACTTTTCCATATTGATGAGGTTCTCTCTCAGTCATCTCTACTCAACAGGCCCAGCTACCTCAGCCTTTCCTCATAAGAGAGATGCTCCACTCAATCATCTTTGTTGCCCTCCGCTGGACCTGCTCCAGGAGCTCCGTGTCTCTCTTGCACTGAGGAGCCCAGAACTGGACACAGCACTCCAGATGTGGTCTCACCAGGGCTGAGTAGAGGGGCAGGATCACCTCCCTTGCTGGCCATGCTCTTTCTGAAGCACCCCAGGATACCACTGGCCTTACTGGCCTTTCCAGCAGGTCAGCCCCAACCTCTACCAGTGCTCCAAGTATTCCTCTCCAGGTGCTGCATCCTGCACTTGCCCTTGCTGAATTTCAGAAGCTTCTTGTTTGACTTTTAAATCTATAAAATGTTTGTAGTTTAAAAAAAGACTGTGGAAGAACTGCTTAATAACCGTATTAGCTACTTTTAATGAAATTCAAGACTCCAGACAGTAAATGGTTTATCTAATTTAAAATAGTGCCTCAGTCAACTTTCTCTCAGGACTTTTAATGGACTTCAGAGACTTAAATCACAAGTTATTACAGGGTCAGGTCAGTTCATACAGCCACATATGTATGACTTTCCTGATACAATGTTTTTGAGTAGAATTTCTTTAGAGCATTGTTTGCCTATTAATCTAATTAATTCAAATAGCTCAACCAATCTCATAGTGTGAATAAAAAAGGATATGTTGGTTTGTCCCTTTGAAGAATTCTGGTATTTCACACTTTGAACAGTTCTAATGCTATTAAGCTTTGAAGCAAATAATTGAAATTCCATTCAGTAGCAGAGAAAGAAGCCTGATGCAAGTGAAAAAAATTGTGTCACTTACATTAAATCCATCCCCATGTAGACAAGTTATAAACCTTTAAAAAGTCACAATCCCCAAATGGATCAACAAAGACTTCTGACAAGGAAGATCAACAGATCACCTACAAAGGTGTAAAGGCCAGAGCAGAAATAAAGGACCAGATTACACCAAGAAGTCCTGTGAAACTTCGACTCAGAGTAACCTGGAAAGCAAGTATCTATGGTTCTAATAACAATATGCTTTGAAAGGTTTGAGTTTCTGCCCTCTTTCAACACATAATTCTGCACAGCAAATGTGCACATAGAACTTATATCTTACCAAGCACTTAAGAGCACATCTCCTTAAGAAGCACTGCTTTCAATAATGTCAACTTTCAATTACTTTTCTGTTTTCAGGCACATTCACTATCCTACTCTTCCTTCTAACTCCTGTCATCTGTTATGGCAACATCATTCTTCCCATTTTCCAACCTATAAGCTCAAGAGTTGGCAAAGAGGGAATCATATTTCTCTCTAACTTGTTTCTAAATTGACTTATCCAAAATCTCATTTCTTCTTTTTCTCTAACACACTTTATGTTTAAACATTTCTTTATACATTATATATGCACTAAAATCTCTTACCAAAACATCATCTTACACTGGTAACAAAGTTATCTGTCATTCATATTCAAGCATCAAAGAAAATAAAATTCCAAATGTAAAGATGATTTCTCATCTTATTTTTCTAAACTTTCAACTACGCTCTGAATTAAAATTTTTCTTTACTTGAAGCCCATTCCTAGTTCTCTTTTTTTTACTTATCTATTTTGCATCTCATTCTTCTTAAATCCCACGTTACTTTTGTTTGACTTCTGGTCTTACATACAATTCCTATTTATCTATGTTTATCTTTTCCCACGTGAATCTTTTCCCTCAGAAAAAAAATGTCCCGAGCTAAAATGACTCCTGTGGTTTCATAATTGTGCCCAAGTCTTTTCATACAATGTCTGGTGAACAAACTGGTATGGTACCTTTTATTATAAATAACATGAATGATGTAGATAACTGAGGTAGTAGATAAAGGTATTAGGGAACAAGCCTAGGGCAAAAGTGTCAGATACACTTAAACTCTAAAGGGCCAACTAAGATTTGGAAGCTTTGTTTGAAAATTCAGCGACAATACCATATGCTAGCTGGAAACAAGATTTAGAAGGGGGAAAAGACTAATATCTTTCCTAAAGTACGTCATAGGTAATCTGACAAATTTATAATCTGAAAATATTAAAACTAAAATTCATTAAAAGAGATCGTATGTTAAAGATAATCCTTTAACACTGCTCAGGGATAATTTTTCTAATAAAAGTTTAAGGCCACTTCTTAGAATACATTATCCCTAACAGAATAGACAAGCATTAAAATTTGACAGCACTTGGAAAAGTATTACCAGTCATTTTATGTTTAACTTCAAATTATGATAGACAGAATAAATGTTCAAAAAATTAATTGTTTAAAAATGACACTTTGTGATATGGTTTAGTGAGTATGGTGCTATTTGGTTGAAGGTTGGATTTGATGATCTTGGAATTCTTTTCCAGCCTTAATGATTCTATGATTCTAAGTCTTTTTCATATTAGTAAAACCAAACGTTATCAAGAGCAAATGTTGTGAAGACTGTTACAGATCCTATTACAGCTCCAGTGTCTGGTAACTGCCCAAAGATAAAAGCAATGGAACAATCACTTCTAAATAAGCTGAGCTAGCTAAGAATAATGCCAATGTTTACTTAGTAATAAGTAAACAAACCTTACTATACAATGTGTACAGAAATAAATGGGATCTTACATTGACTTCTTAACAAAATGTTACTCATTTTCTTCTGTTATGTTTGTGAATTGTCTGAGAATTTTTAAAAATAAATTTAGAGAAAACAAGTATCTTTGCCTGTGATGATATAACAAGTTTCTTCAATTTCCTCAATAATGATTCAAAAATTGCTCAGTTCTAAAAACTAGACATATTCTTAAAGAACACTGCTCTTCACTGCACAGATGACATGCTTAGACAAAACTCACAAACACCAATTTTGCTTCAGGATGTGATCTGACATTACAGACAACCCAGTTTAGTAGAAACCTTTCTATTGAAAGAGAGGGTTTTGTCCTCCATGCAACAGTAGCGTCTACAGAGCAAGTTCCCTGCGCTGGCAGATTTTGCTGGAACATCCAGATACAGCCACTCATCACTGGAGCTTTTATAGGGGCAGAAGCAAGCAGAGACTTGTGGTTTGTAAGAGTCAGGCAGCAGTGGGAAGGAAAGACTGACCTTTTGGCAGCAACTTACTAATCTGTAACACTCAAGAGCTTAACCAGGAACTGTGTGGTGCTACTTCTTTTTTAATGCAGCACTTTATATGTAAATCTGACCTCTCTGAAAATTAATGGGAGTATGGCTACCAATTTCAGACATTAATGATTTCAGTTCTGTTCACTATTGGCATGCAAATAACAAGCAATAACACAGACACCTAGGTCACTAGGCTTGAATAAAACTTGGTTGTAATAATGCCAAGGTCGTGGGTTCAATCCCCTTTGTGGGCCATTGACTTAAGAGTTGGACTCAATGATCCTCGTGGGTCCCTTCCAACTCAGAATAGTCTGTGATTCTGTGAATAATAGATTCATTATACTGAGAAATATCTTTCGCTCCTTTTCAACTAAAACCTCATATATAAAAACATAGGCAACCCTAAACTATCAGCTTTGCAGAGGACTCCATGAATAGCAGGCGTATACCAATTTTCTTTACCATGTGAGGCAAGTGTCAAGACCTTCTCATATCAAAGGAGACTCAAGTTAAATACATGTACTTCAGACAACTCATTTTAGAGAAGTAACTTAGAATTTTCGACCAAACAGGAGATGGCAATGGCTTCCTTAGAACTCATTACTCCATTGTTAGGGGGAAATAGCCTGGCTAAGTAACTAGGGCCCCATCATCTCAAAATTTAGGCTTCCACCAGACCCTGTGATTTCAACTCTACCCATGGCTGAACAAGTAGATGGGTGGTCTACATGTAGAATGTCTCATATCAGCTGGACCTGCAAGACAAAGGATGTAGCTATGGCAAGATAATGGATGTATCTTCCTATGTAGGCTGAGGACTCAAAGTTTCAGCTTTTATTATTGTCCAACAGTTGAACATTGCTATGGTATAATTTCCTTCTTGTGGTCCAAAGAGCAACTAGAAGTTGGAAACATAATTCAACCATGAAAGTTTTTCTTTTTCAGCTTCGTATTTCTATATCTGATCTCATACTAACGATTTTTTCCAAGTATTTAATGAAATAAGAAATCATTAATTTACTATAACCAAACTGGGAACAAGCTACAATTTATAAAGTAAATAATAAAGTAAATTATAAACTAATATCCCACAAAAGTTAGGAATTTGAGCTTATATTCTGATTTTGCCTTTAACATTGAAAAAGAAATTCCTCCCCATATTCTCAAGCTGTCAGTGTGCACTCATAAAACTTGCTGAATGTAAATGCTACTCTAAAACTTCAAGAAAAAGTAGAATCACTGAGGACAAACTGCTTTAACTGCATGACATAAAATCAACTTCAAGTATCTTCTCATGAGAACTGAAGTTTGCCACATCTTAAAATGTATAGTGGTGCTTAAATTTTAGAATTATTACTTAAGATCTAGGTATAGTTAACTACATAAGTAAGGTAAAAACAAGTAAACTTCATGCTTAAGTTTTACTGAGGATGATACTCTGAGGAACTCAAAGATTCCTTTCAAACCCTCCTACTTCCCTCACTTTCCCATGTGCCTACACCCTGTACTGCAGTGGAAGCAATTTGCTTTAGAATGTGGCACAGCTAAGACCAGTACATAAAATTACCCAGATTTGAAGTCACATGCATACTCTGCAAATTAATTTAATCCATAAAATGCATCCAGGGAGGAAAGAGATCAAAAATGCATCTTACTGTGTTTTATTTCACTGTCTCCGTTCTATTACACAGTGCTGTAG
>JAOXXN010000065.1:33776747-33788002 GCA_026770055.1 Myrmophylax atrothorax | reverse complement strand
GTTACACAATGGGTCATCTGACTCTGTGAGTCAGGGGGTATTTTGGAATTGTTGATGGCCCTTCAGCAGACACACCCTCTCAGGCTGGGTGTGAAGGTGCTAACAACTCCCTGGAGGGGAGTTACCACAACTCTTATCTCACAGGTGTCTTTCACACTCAGCTCACATCCTAAGGAGTCCGGTGTGCCCTGGGCAGCTGCTGCAAATGGTCCATTGTTAACAGGTCATGGGAAATGAATAGAGGGTGTAGGATACATAGCTTTGGTCACTCCCACAGTGATAAACTGGTCCCACCTGCTGAACCAGGACACTCTCAGCCATTATGCCTCCTTAAAATCGGAAAGAAAATATGTGCCTGAATACATGGGAGAGGAATATTTATTTTTATTTTTACAAAAAGCTTTCCTTTCTCAAAAAAGACATGTCCTTAGTCACCATGAAAGTACCAAAAAGGGTACACAAGCAGGAAGGCACAGTGAAGAAGAGAGACAGGCTGGCAAGTCCACAGTGTTTTAGAGAATAAAAAAAAAACCCACAGTCTATGTTTGACAATGGAAAGAGAAATTACACAAAGGAATTTCAAAGTAAAAACAGAAAAGTAAGCCAAACAGGTGTAGGCCAGAAAATACTGAGAAGAAAAATCAGGAACCTTGCCAGAAAACACTGACAATTAAATTGATCTTGAACCTACTTCAAAGGCAAAAAAGAATGAATGGCGTAGGGTCATTATTAAACAAGAAAGGAGAAAAGATTAAGGTTTTTTTTTACTCCCTCCTAATTCTAATATCTTCCAAAGTATGTCTGACTTTTTGAAACTCCATTTATCTTAGTTCTTCTATTCCCATCTTAGCCACATGTGAATATAAAAAAAAATATAAATCCAAGAAAATGAAAAAAATGTAAAGATAAGTTATACATTTGATCACTGTTCCTCTGGCCAGCTCTTTTTTATCTTTTTCATTTGTTTTAAGTGAGATTTTAAAATGTGCAAAACTAGTTCAGAGTTACAGTACAATCCAAACAATATTTTGTTGAAGGGTATTACTACTGTACATGCTGTTTTAATAGGAAATGGTAGCAAGGAAGACAAAATCACTTATGTAGAGCATCAAAGATCCCTTTGGTGTCTTCTCTGCTTAAAGCCAACTGCATTTTCTTTACAATTCAGATTCTACATCTTTGAAAACGAGCTGAACATTAAATTTTCTGATATTGCCAGTATGTAACTGCATCACAAAGAGAGAATGAATGTTTTCCTTGGTCATCCCTCCTCACTCATTCCTCAATTGCAGGCATATTCTTACAGTATTTTCCAAAATTAAGAACAAACTGATTATGTAAATTTAGAAGACAATGTTGCTAGAATCAGAATTTCCCAAATGGGTTGTTGCCTAAACTGAAAAAAAAAGCATCTCCAGAATGCTTTGTCACTGAAAGGTATATGCAGTAATTTTATACTGAGGGCTCTCAGTCGTACGCATCTTCTCTAATCGAGGTGCTACAATTATTCACTATGGATTGGGGTTTTTTAATGCAGAAATTGAAGTTTCAGAGGAACTGCAAATAGTACTTATGACCTGTACACTTGGTACAAGTGAACTGTGAACTGCATAACAAGGTAAGAGGAAAAGAAAAACAGCTTTTTAATAAGAGCAGAAGTATTTTTATTAATCAAAGAATCTACTATCCAAGTAACAGTCTCTGAGTCTAGTCCCACATGAACTGTCTGAGTGACACAAAGAGACAGTTTAAAGAAAAAAAAAAACAAACCAGCTAGCCAGTGTTTATAGATGGTAGAAGTTCAGGGGCATTCACATTCATTAGGGTTTCAGTCCCCTTCCAGTTCTCAGGGCAGACATTTGCACAATGGGCTGCCCACTACTGCACTTTCTTACCCATTTCGAAGTGTGGCCTTCCCACAAATACTTTTGTCTCATTCAACAGAAGCAAAATTAGGCTTTCAACCCGAATAGTTATTTTATTGACAGATGTCAGCTTTTAAAATTGTAAGTTTTCATGGTCTCAATATTTTCAACCAGTGCCTCCTGTTAACGCTGCATGTTATCCCACTGCTGGGATTGTATGCTTGGAAGAGGTCAAGAATCCTAACCCCATTTTCAACTGAAGTACTAAAATAACATGAGACTTGCAAATGTGGCCTCAGTCAACAGTTCCTAACAAGATATAACCAACAAATTAGGTTGAACGTACTCAACATGCTTTAAATGTACATACTGACAACAATGCAACATCCTGTCAAACACACCACTCACTGAAACATAACAAGTGACCAAAGAGAAGCATGAGTTCTACACCTTACTGAAATAAGAACTTAGGCATTAGAGATGACCCTCACCTCATACAGATACAAATGCACAACTAAGGAAGTGAAAACTTTTATTCTAATTAAGTATGGACAGAACATCTTCTGAAGAAACAAAAAGCTTGGAGAGAAAACTAAATCTGGATGGATTCTGTGTGGTGGCAATTTGAAGGGAAAACTATAAATGATAAGACTTTCAACCCCAAAGGAATCAAGACAACTTAAAACCTAATTATCAGCCTTGAGAAAAACTTCTGTATGAGAAGGTCTCTGTTCTACAATGGAAGATTCTAAGCATACTTTTAAAAAACATGCAACCAAAGGCATAATATATGCATAAAAAATGAAAATCTGATTGCCACTTGAACAAGAAACTGCAAGTTAGCTGAATGAGAGAACAGGGAGAGGGACAAGAAGAAACTTTCCTATTCAATCTTAGCATAAATCACTTCAATACAATTTACTAATTTCTTCAGTTAAGGCACTTTACTAACAGGTGGTAATTGTGCTCTACTCCTAGCACATCACAAACAGATGCCCACAGAGTGCTAAATGGTGTAGGAAAAGAATTTCTACAGACTTCAGAAGTGAATGAAAGGAAACTTCCCAGAAACTAGGAGTTGAACACCTGCTAGAAACCAGCATGCCAGAGTGACTGAAAACAATCCTGGAAGAAATTAACCTCCTGCTTTTGAATTTCTTAGATAATTAGAATTTTATTATTATTTTTAACATAATACATTGCTTTGATCAAATACAGAAAGTGTAATACCTGGAAGACTTCTTACATTTCTTCAAATTGGTTGCATGCTTAAGTCTGAAGTAGGTCAACCACTAACATATAAAAGAGAAATACTAGGGCAGGCTACTCTAGTAGTCTCTAACATACAGCACCTGACACTGCCTAAAGCACGCTTTAAGACTGGCGAGAACATCCTTCAAAATACTTAACTATATTACTTTGCATTTCTAAGGCAGCAATGGCCAAGGAAAGAGTAGTTCCTATTCTACACTGCACTACACCCATGCAATATAATGCGACAAACCCTCTAGTTTGTATTTCTTGGGAATATTCTGGCAGCCAAAATTCTGACAGCCTAGTAAAATAATTACTGAGAACATGAATATTCCAAACTGAGAACATGAATATTCCAAGGCTGGAAAGACATGGATATAACTGTATGGGGAGAACTGATAATAAAATAGCACTGTGAATATCTACCAACTGATGGAGAAGCAACTATGAGACAAAAGCAGAAACAAATCAACGGAACAACAATTCCCAGTGAAACCCCTAATCATCTTATGAATATAAAACTTTAGCCCATGCAACCTGTTTTCTACCTATGAAATAGCAGGCTGCCAATTAGATGTGGCACTCCCTCACTTTATGTTGCAGAAGTTTCAACAGTGGAGGAGACTCTAGGTTTTCTCGTCTGCCTGGTCCAAAGTGTGTGTGTGCATGCACATTTGTTACAGAACACTTTATCTTCAAAAATAATGGAAAAAAATAACGCTGAATCAAGAAGTAAAAAGTTATGAAACACTACACACTCACAATAAACTTTGTATTATATATTCACATAGGTTTCTAGAACAACTACCTTTCAAGAGAGTGTCAAAAGTCACCATATCACAAGAAATTGGATGCTCTGGAAAAACACCATGGGTCATCAAACTCTTAAAACAATTTAAATAGACATGGGGGAAGTAGGATATTTTTTCTATTATTTTCAACTGATGATTTCAATTAAGCCCTCTCCCCTCTTTGTGCAGTTACACAAAACAGTATCACTAAAATCCAATGGTATATTTGTGTTTATTATATAAGTAATTTATCCCTTTTATTAAGGAATGAAACTGTGTATTTTTAGCTCACAAGATAAGAATTCAGGAAAAACCAGAAAGTATTGAAAATTGGAAAATTACATGTTATACAACTTAACTGTGGAAGTCATGCTGCTCCACAAAAGTTAGTTAACACAATAGCATCTTTCCATTTTGAGAAACAGGGTACTTGGTGTCAAAATATTAAAACCATCTCATAACTAATAGCACAGATTTAGGATTAAAAAGAAGATCTAAATCTCAGGGTAAATCTTCCTTTGAAAGCATTTATTGATCTTTCCTTCACAGCACTGTTCACCATTTCTGTAAAGCAATACTTTTGAGAATGGTGATGTAAGCAATGAATAAGTCACAATGACAAGTGGGTAATAAATAAGGACTGTCAGAGTTTCAGAGAACACAGGACTGGTCTCCAAAGGACAAGGATAATCCTGAAGGTGGCCAAAAGGGCTATTGTATCACAGAAACACCCAAATTACTGAAAATCTGTACGGGTCTAAAAGAGACTTAAGGCATGTAAAAGAAAAAAAAATACTGGACAAACTGCAGCACAATGAAACATGATTATATGGACAAAAAAGTTTAATAAACTAATCCAAGCAATTATAAACCAACTCTTATCTAGCTCTGTAAAATCCCAAACATTACAGTTTAAGATCAAATTTTACAAAATACTATATATCTATACAGATTAATTCTTTCTTTGTGTTGGTACACTGGCCAGGGAACATAGAAGCTGAAAAAAGCCATGATGACAAAAGCCATTCTAGGTAGTTTAATGCATCTCTTGGATGACATAATTTGTAATAAACTGTGCCTTCCTGAAACACAATGGTATCACTGTTGTAGATACCAAAAGTACACTACTAAAAAAACAAACAAAAAAACCCAGCCAAAACTCATCTACTTACCAAGTGCCCATCGAAGCAAAACAACAGAAGAAAAAAAACGGGACACATATATTCTCTTTCATTAAAGATCACATAATCCAACTAAATGAAAAGAAGCATGGTATTTTAGGGGAAGATAATGATTACAGAATGGACTAAAGTCATTGACATTTTAACTAAAACCAGAAAAGTGCGTGGACTAAACAAGACATTTCCTATACACTTCTGCAGTGGCTTGTCTGTCACTTCTTTGCCCAGTTTTGATTCGTGTACCATCTCTCAGTAGACAGAAAAGCTGCAATTCATTGACTCTAATACTTTAGTCTACATTTATAACTATTTGAATTATGCTGAACCTTAATTGGCTAGTTTCATTGCAAGAAAATATACCTTATTCATTTTTTCAAATAGACAACATCTTATCTCAGAGGTTGCAGTTTAAAATTAAAACCTTCCTCACTTCTAACCAGATCACAGTTATAACAAATCACCTGTATTTGTTTTCTTAATTAAAATATTTTAAGTAAGAATTCATTTTCTAAGCAAAATTTCCACTGATCTGCATGGCAGATTTGTTTAAAGAGAGTGAACTACGAAGAAGCTACATTAAAAATATTAAAATTACACCTAAAGTAGGTATATAAAGCAGAAAATTATATTACCTATTTTCTTCTAATATGCAGTCTCTACCCTTACTCCATGAAGCAAACCTTCAAGATCACTTTGAAAAAAATCCATGGTTTGGCCATACTGCTTAAAAATAGAATACTTGTTTTACTTTGAGAAATCCCCCATGTATGAAAAAGCTCGTTGACAAAAACTGACACCCCTCTCCTCTCCCAATATGTGATATTAACAATAATTATCCAATCAGGGCAAGAATTAAGCTTGATTCAATTAAATTTAGAGTGAAGGAAAATTATTTTGACCAAATTACCTTTATTGTCAAATTTCTGGACCACATTTATTTTCTGCTAGTAGAATAATAGTTGTTTTACTCAAATAACATGGGTAGCCTTTTTTACTTCTGTAATTGAATTATGTTAATGGATAGTCCGTATGGAGTATTTTCTGGATTAGCCAGTGCACATTATGTTATAATAGTTGTTTCCTCCAGCAACATTTTGGTATAAAAAAATATCATGGTAAAAACTAAAGATATTATATGACTAGAGGCTAGTGATTACCCATAAAACAGAAAAAAAATCAAAGCTTCTACACACTACATTTCTGAAGCATCTCACCTCTTAATGAGTCTCCATCACTATTTATTACCATATCTCAAATCCTGCAAGTGGTTTGTGATGTTCTATTTACTCCACCAAAATTCTTATCATTTGTTACACAAAAAAATGGTGTTCAGAAGTAGAAAGCTGGTGCATTTATCTATCTACTGTTCCAAACAAACTAAGGCATATGGCCAGTCATGTGTTTTACACAAATCATTAGAGATACAGGAATGTTTTGAATAGCCATCAATGGTTACATCATTAACTATAATTTAGTGCAATGACTTATGATATTCATTTCATAGAAGTGCATTAAGAGTGTGTTCTACATGTACATTAACACTCCCCATCATAAAATAAAGCCATTGAACTTTTCACGGAGTGACTTTTATGATGCTGTTACAGAAGAAACTAATTGTAGTTAAAGCATTTATTTTTTAAAAGGTCATGCTTTTTTATTTTAGTCTATAATATTTAAATGGCAGTGTATGAGTATGAATGTGCATGTATGCAAATGCAGGGAACATGTATGTTCAACACTGAACCTGTACAACAAGTTCTGCAGAAAACAGACTTAAAAGTTATTTGCATATTAAGCTACAATGAAGTAAAAGAGAAATCTACATTGTAAATGAGTTTTGGAGACAAATCAATGCTAATGAACAACAATTACTTCAGTCACTGTGTGAATTAAAACAACATCATTAATAAAGCTTAGGTGTTCTGATGGTGAGCATGTCTTTAGTTCCTGGCAGAGCATGTAAGAACTAATTTTGGAGAAGCAGCAAGCACAAAGGAATTAAGTTTAAAATTCTTTTGTTTTGAAGCTCCATTTCAAATAAAAGCTTCAGGAAAGCCTTCACAACTCAGAAAATTCTATCCAGTTTTAATAACTGCCCTGAATGAATGCCTGATAAAATTTTGTATTTTAACTAGATAATGACAGGAGATCTTAATGAACCTACCACTTTTCTTCCCTTTCTTTCATATAAAACAGTCAGGGAAAAATCAAAATGTTTCCTTAAGAACAAATGTGCTTTTGTTTGAGCTCAAAATAAGTCTAAACATCCCGTTCTTTACCTGAACGCTCAAAGCCAGATGCAGGTAGTAACCATGTAGGGAGAAACTACAGAGGGCACTGTTGTATCAGTTTTCAAGAGTTACAATGGTGATAGGGCCCAAGAAGAGAAGATTGTCAAGAAAATAAATAACTAACTAAAGAAAGAATTTGGAGTTAGAAGGACATGCAAATGCACTAAACCTAAACCAATAATATAGTAAAAAGACTGAAGCTGTACTTCTGAAGGAAAATGGACTGAAAAAAAAGTTCATGTAACAGGCTGTCATGCTGATAGGAATACTGTGGAGCACACATTTGGCGTTTTCCTTTGTAGTGCTTTCCACGGAAGAGGTAACTAATCACAGTGCCGCCTTATCCTTTGCAAACAGCAACCTATTACTGGAATCCCACTCATAATCAATATGAAAATGAATGATGACTGTTATGCAATTCTTCTACAGGAAGAATTTAACAACAGAAAGAGTATCTTCACAGTATACAGTCCTTTCACAGTGTAAAAGGCCAGTTCTGTTTTATTTCTTTTCATCATGAAAGTTACAAATCAATCATTTCTATTTTGAAAGCAGTAACACTGGTGCAATATAAACCAAATTAAATCCCGGCCTTTCCAGTATAATTATCTTTAAACGTAACGATCAGAAACAGCAAGTGTCCAGCTGAAAAAAATATAACCTTCAGATTGCTGTATGTATGACTTTCATATGAAAGGGGAAGGTGTGTCAACTAAGTCAGCTTAAATAACTTACTAATTCCATGAAAAATTATTTTTAGACAAGGAATGGGCTTCAGAGATACAAATATTTATGAAAACAAATTTGATAAATGTTTTACTGTCAGTTTATACGAAAGTTTGCCTGTCCTTGATTGTATTCCATTAGAAATAACCCCAATTACATTTCATTAAACACTAATGATTTTTAAAATGCATATTACTACTGCCTAATGAGAACTGAAAATAATATAAACCAGCCAGTTACCTCAGTACAGAATAATTAATTTTTTTATATTTTTCATTTTTATCCTTTAAAAGCACTATGAAGATGCCAAGTAAGCACCAAAGTACTGAAATAAGATATGGATAGTATCAATTATTTAATAAAACTTTAGAGAAGAAAGGTGTTGCTTTTTTTCAACATTGTCGTCACAAAACCCACAAACAGCATGTTTTACAGTACTACTGCTAAAGAATACAGGACTTTTATGAACACTGACTCAAATTTACATGTAAAGAGTAAAGGCTACATGTAGGGTAATTTGAGATGTTAGGCAATGATTTCATATAAACCAAAGAATAAACAGTAACAGAGAAGATGCTCAAGCAAACTAAACACACCAGAAAATTGTCTAAAACTGTGTGAATGAATGAACGAAACAAACAAAATCAAAACCACAGACAGTGCCTGTGGATACTCACTCACATTCACATCCATAGGAACTGTGATGGTAACTGTGAAAGAATTGTGTCTCTAAGCATGTAAAGACAGATGTACTACATGAAAGAAAACTGCAACAGAAAATGAAAATCTTATTTTTATAAATTGCAAAACCAGGCAACACAAATTCACTTATTAAGCAAGACCTCAGTTCCTTCACAGACTCTAAGACCTAGAATTTCTTCTAAGCAATTTAAGTAATTGTTTCAAGCAACTTATTAATAAAAGATAAATTAAAAAAACCCAAAAACGTTCATGTCAGAAATGGGTTTCATGCAGGTTTTGCCATGTCTGGTTTCCAAACAGGCCCTGCATGTGCAATTTTAAGTGGAAAAGTTCACTAAATTTCAAATTCATACATATTCTCTCTTTAGCCTAATTCTGTTTCTAAATCAGAATTATTTTAAAAATGCTTAACATGCTATCACTCTAGTAAATCTCTTTTCATTAGCATTGTTTCTAGCAGTCCAGCTTTGATAAAATAAAGTTACATCTTACTGTTTCCAGCTGCTGATAAAAATTTCACTAGTATTAACTTTATACTCCATTTGAAGTGCATATGATTGCAGGCAGGCAGGTTGCAGGCATGTGAAGAAAACTAACAGTTTGCTACATACACAGTATCTAAAACAGGTGAAGTTCTCAATAAACATACATGTTTGTTCTATGTAAAACTTAACTGCTTTTAACTCAGAAATTTGCAGTACATTACTAGAGACATGCAATTGGATCCAAATGGGGCTGCTTCAGCGACACGTCACTTAAATGAAATTCAAATGATGAAAAAGGTTTTGATAATGTTTTCAAAATTGACTTAAACATCTTAATGTATTTTTACAATTAACTACAATACTGAATGCCAAAATGTTAATAGATAACTCTCTAAATATTCAAGATATTTAACAAGATATTTGAGGTTCCTTTCTCCCCATGCAATAGGCACATTAAAACCAATTTTATTATCGTAATTTATTCAAAGCTTGATTATGAGCAATAGCTGTGAAAAGAAATACAGCATTGTTGATTCATATACAAGCATTTCACTTAACTACACTGGATAATAGCAGTGCTCCTAAAGGAGTATAAAAGCAAAGTGATTAGAAGTCATTACTGTTAATTAGCATTCACTCTACATTGATAGGGATGAACCTTTTCTGTGCTGAGCAAATGGCAAGCTTGTATCTGAAAGTCTACTAAACCCGGTCAAGGTAGGCACTGAAATAAAGTGTCAGTGACCAGTAAGCTGAATTCAAAACATCAAAAACAAAAAAAGCAAACCAAAATCTAAGGATGTATCACCATTCAATTAGCGAGATTCAGTTTTTAAACAGGAAAAGGTCTGAAGGGAAGGAGTAAAACTGGAAACTCATACTTCACATTCTACAATCTCACTGATAAAAGGAGGAAATGTGTGTTTATCAAACTTGCTGTGAGTGCACGGTTCATTTGGTATCCTGTAAACAATGCCTGGCTGCCCATTCCCAAATGCATGTGAGAATCTTGCAACCCAGAACATCATATTCAGCAGGCAAGGTCACACTAGAGGTGCCCTGGAAATGGGAAATTAGGAAAACCTGGCAATCAGGGGTTTAAAGCTGACCAGAACAAGCCCTCCGGCTTGCTTACCATCTTTCACCACCAGCCTGACTGTCCCAGCTTATTCAATATTAACACAGCAAGACTGAGAGTGAGTGAAAACAACTCCACACATCTAATAGGGAGAAATACAGTGACTTTTTTGCTTATATAAAGCTCAACATTTCTCTTACAGGAAGAAACTACCTCAAAGATACTGCTGAAGATCGCCGTCTGGAAAAAAAAAACCAGATTGACCCCGCCTGAGCAGTTCAGATGAGACACAGAGAATGATAGGCATCCTGTTGATTAAAAAATTTCCTTGTTCCTGTCTCATTTTAAAATTCATACTAAAAGAAAAAAAAAACCAAACCAAACCAAACCAACCTAAACAAACCTTGTCTTTTGAACGGAACATGCTACTTAATTATTTTTACACTGTTTAAAGCACTGCCAACTATGCAATTACTTCTTACCCTCTTCCCTTAACTCACATTCTTATTCACTGCTGGTGACAATGGTCATCCCTAGGTGGAGGAAATCATGGAGCTCCAATGCAGAATTAATTAAAAGAAAAAATAACAAGTCAATGAAAAAAAGGTAATCATTTAACATGATGAAAGCAAAGGGACAATTCAAATCTTAGCAGATAAAAATCTACTAATTATAAAAGGAAAAGGAACTTAGTCTATAAAAAACACAGCAAATATTTTGTGTCCCCCAAAAAATCTTGCTTTATGAAGAGGGACAGTTGTTTATTTCTTGTCAGTCTAAGCAGTCATTTCATACAGTTTTTAAAAGTTTACATTTAACTTCCATGTCTAAAGAAAAAAACAATTGTGTTGAGACAGTTTCTCCAAATGTTCATCAAATCTA
>JAOXXN010000065.1:33741090-33751166 GCA_026770055.1 Myrmophylax atrothorax | reverse complement strand
TCAGATAAATGCATTTTTCAAGAAACGTTTAGGCACCCTTGGAGACCTTACTGGCTAGCCACACACATATTTAGGCACATATTCCATTTTAAAAATCCATGCAATGGCTGTTATTTAAAAAAATTTCTCTGATAACTGATCTGTTTCTGTGTTTTTATGCCATCTGCATTTTTGACAACTGAATATTTTTGACAGCATGGGCCATTGTGCCCAAGTTCACATCAGTTTTTTTTCCCTTTTTTTTTTTAACATCATGTGACTACATATGTAGCAAAAAAATGGGTTATATCATACTTTGCTTTACAAATTTAGGTTCACAGTGGATTTTTGAACAGAAAAATTGTAATATTTTTATTATAAGGGTGCATTTACATTATAAATTAATAAATGCATTAAAATTTATGTAAGTGCATTGAAGTTACAAAACAGTTGTGATTTTAAGAAGCTTTAGAAACAAATACAAAAACTAAGGATGATAGAAATTATACAGTTTAGTTATAATAGTATGAAGTATACATAAAAATTGCTCTCCTATGGAATGTTGAATTAAATATGCTAATACAGAATTATCTCTTTAGCTTACATGTTCATCTACAGAAATTAACTGAACCTGTGAACATTTGAGAGTATATTTTTGCATTTTTTGTGCAAAATGAAGCTATTGTCTCAAATTGTCACTTACGCAGTTAGTTTTGCAGGTAAAACACCAAGCTACTTGCATTTTGTAAATGTTTTTGTAAAACCTTTAGTAACTTTGGTCCTTTCTTTATTTCAGATTCAATGTGTTACAAACAAACATATTCCACCTGTTACAACAATCTGGCATATTACTTTCTTGATACGTGATGATACAATACCTCTCAGGTTTGCTGAGTAGCAAAGAGAAATGTAAGCAAATGAAAAGGTTTTCCACTTTCACAGCTTTTTTCTTCTTGGGGTTCTGTTTGTCTGAGAACTGTATGAATAGAAGCCATATTTTATAGTATTTCTTTAACCTCTGCCATCTGGTGTAGGTTAGTTTTTCCACTGCCAACATATCCTTGAGTCCCCAGTACCAAAATGCTTAATTTCTAAGTAAACATTTGGACTTTATAAATCCAGTTAAAAAAATAGAGCATTATTTTTTTAAACTACATGTTACAGTTGCCACTACTGATGACATTAATAAACACAGTTACAGGTATGAGGGCTTAAAAGCTCTGGCCATGCCTGTTTTCTGTAGCAGACCCCCAGAGATGTCAGGTCACCTGACATCTTTAATCACCAAGTTATCAGGAAGGAACTTGAATATTCCTTACTGACCTGAAGTCTGAAGTTGAGTCAAGGGATTTGCATCACCATAGCCAAAACCTTCCAAATCAAGCGTGGTTTCAGGCAAATAATACTCACCCATGCCAAACCCAGAGCTTTAACTTCTCTTTTTTTAAATATAAACCCAAGTTATTTCACTGCAACAAGAGAGGATTGTTGCTACAAAAGAACTTGGGCAAGTAACTAACCACGTAAAAAACTCAAGCAGTATAATAACCATATCTCTAGCAAATTCCTTATGTCTGAGGAAGAAAAAAAACCCAAAAATTGTATGTCAAAATCCTTCTAAGAACAGGAAAATGTTCCTTTCTAAGCTTACAAAAGTATAGTGTTTCATTTTGTACTAGCCAGCAAATTATCAGATTTCAGTTTTAAAAAATGAAGTAGTGTTGATTGTCCCAGGTTGATCTTCACTCAGAGTGAAAAATTGAGAGAAACTTTAGTCTGCTGAGCATGGGCAGGTAGGCAGAGTTCATCTTAATCAGTTTTTTTCGGAGGCAGACAGTCACCATTGAAAAGACACGTAGATAATAAAGGAGATTACAAAGGAGAAAATTAAAGCTGTGCATAAGCAAAATCTGAAGGGTAAAAAAAAGGAAAATAACTACTATTTTGATACTTAATTCTGATTTAGGAGAAGTTCTGGGGAGAAATGTAGGAATTTTCACTTCTCTATGTGTCTACATGATTAAATTTATGTGTGTGTGTGTTTCACTGAATTTTAAAATATCAAGGATAGATTGATTTGCCACTTTCTTCTGAAGTATTTCCTGTTCCTGAGGATTATTCAGAAACATATTTTTTGCATGAAGTAAGACTTTAATGAAAATTCAGAAAAGGTCTTTAATTCTTGCTGTTTATTCCGCTTCAAATTAAACATGTCTTAAAAACAACGAACAGTAAATAATCTAATTAACAAGTGGCTCTTTTCTGAGCACTGAGCTGCAGTGCAAAAGTTATGCCCATTTAATTGAATTAATTTAGAATTTTACTAGTTTAATCAGTGCAATCTGGTAATGAAGATTCATTAGACTCTTACAAATATTTGTTGATTTAAATGGGAATTCTCGTAAGGATAATTCCTGCTGAACAGTATGAATGAAGTGATGACGTATCACCTTTCAGCCAGTCTGGGATGTGAAATTCTTTGTGTTATTTTGGAAGACCACTGGTTGCATTTATTTTGTTTTTCTTAGTTATAAACAGCAGCATCTGAGGAGCGAACATCCTCTCTGCCACGGAGATAGTGGCTTCTTCTGCCTGGATGGACAACTGGTTAAATTGCCTCAATATCAATCATCAGAACAGATAAATCAGTGCCCACACTGTGGTCTGTTTAGTCATCAGTGAAACTCATTTGATTTAATTTAGTAATATTCTAATTCTAGCTTACTTTGAGACCATTCACATTTTTTCACTGTAGTTCTTAAACCTTGTTACATTGGAGTGACTGTTTAGACATGCCCTGAAAGATTTACCTCAGCATTGGTAGCCACTGATTATCCCTGTGACCTTATGCTGAGATAGTTGTTGTGCCTGGGCTTACCCTGTCTTCTCAGCACCTCTTATCAGTCATCTCACTCTGTGATTCCCTTCAGATTTGCAGTAAACTCTGGCTTGTGTCCTGTGTCTGGCTAGGAATTTTAAGAGTGGATTTAGCCTTAAGAACCCAGAGGCTTGCTACCAGTTCATTTTTTTTTAAGCTGCCTTCTTCTGCCACAGCCGTCCCTGTAAACGTTTGATTAATGTAAGTGCATTTTTCAGAGGACTCACGATCACAACATTTTTGCAGGTTTTGTGAACCTAAACACTTATGTGAGAATGAAAAAAAATCTATGTCAGAGCTCCAGCAATAAAAAGACTAGAATTGGTAGTTGCATATTTGGCCATCCACTAAGCATGCAGCACAGAGCCTGCCACAATACTGTGTTGCCATTTTTCATATGGTAGTAAAAGTATATAAGAAGAATCTGGAAGTAATTTTCATGAAATTAAATATTTTGTCATTTCTATCTTAAAACTGGGAGCTTAATTGGTCCTAACTCCTCACAATATCCCCTAGTAGAGATGGGAAAGGAGGAACCTCAGACTAAATTCCTGCACATAGACTGGACTCAGACCCAGCTCCTTCTGAGGGATGGGTTCTGGGCTCTGACTTTCTTCACTGTATTTCCTACTCAACAGCAACTTTCTCTGTTTTTCACTAACACAAATCCTATTCTGATTTGCCTGCAGCCAGTCTGTCTGCCAAGTGTGGACTAAGGGTTTCAATTGGCAGCCCCTTGCCACATTAGGTACTTTTGATGGCCTTGGGTGGTTTTGACACAACTGTACTGTAATCAGTCCAGTAAGAATGAAACCCTTGTATTTAAATTCTCTGCAGAAGTGAATGCATCTACAGATGTGAAGTGGCATTGAAGTATGTGGATTTTTATCAGGAGTAAATTGGTTGCATGATTTAGGTTGTTACATTTGATGAATACCCAAATTCTCATCCAATTACTGGGTTTTTATAAATGTGATATGCATGTAGGAGACATATGATCATATAGCATGTATATGTTGCCTATTTTTATTAGGTGATATGCATGGAAAAAAAGAAGAGCTACCCTAAATATCATACATAATATGTATCTATCCAGGAACAATGAATAATAAACAATCTCTGGAGCCTAGCAGAAGTTTAATTTAAAACCCATCATGGACATTACATAGTTTTGCTAATTGCATAATAAGTACTCAAATAAATGTTCAGAAATTGAAAGTGCATTCTTTTATAATACACATTTTTAAACAGGTTTCTTGGCATGCATTTTGTTTGTACTGTGCTTGAAGTTGTTTATGGCATTAGTGGTTTGTGTGTTTGTGCATGTTTGCATTCTGTCTGTTTATGAAGTATTTCACTGGTACCCTTACACAGCATGTGGTCGATTGAAGATTATTTTTGATAGCGTGTATAGTCATGCATGTTGGTGAAAGGCTTTAAAGTATGGTGGGTTGAACACTGCTTATCTGCAGTTATGTAAAGACAGACTTGCAGGTTGCACATGTCTACACAGAACTTAAATACAAAAAATACCTGCACCATTTTAAAGACAAAAGTGTAAATTGGTGACAGTTTGTCAAACAAGCATGGCAATTTGGTATATTTGAGTTTCATATAGATAGGCTACTTCTATTAATAACTGGAACATTAGTGTATTTTTATTATTATAAATGTCCAAAATAATTAACAGATGACTCATTATATTATAATAATACCATGTGTGTAACTAATTTCTGAAATGAACTACGGAAGCAAAAACAAACCTCTAACACAGATAATTTAAATCACTTCAGTCTCTAATTGACAGCTAAGTATAGGCAATACTTTCAGGACTCACAGACAGGACTGTGAAATTAATCTGTGAATTACTCTGGTCTTAGAGTGTTAGTTGATACTTTTCATGGTGTTTTGAAAGTATGGGTTTTTCAGCATGTGTCTAATGACATTACAGGAATATTATTTGCAGAAAATGTAGATGCTGAGCAGCTCTAGACACTTACAGACATCAGTTCAGTAAGGATTTTGTGCCTTTCACATTACAGAATAAAATATTGTTGCTTTATTTAGATGCCTAACTGGGATTTTAAGAGCATAATTCTTCCCATAAATCTAGTTCTACAGTTCAAGAAACCCTTCTCCTGCAGAAACTACTGAGCATGTGCATGAAGCTGAAAAGAAACAGAGCTGACCAATAATAAATTCTTATGAAAAGTAAGTACTATTTCGTTTCAGTTTTGCTAAAGTTCTTCACAGGTAGGAACCTCCACATATCAGCTCCAATTTTCTTGACAATATTTTCATACAAGTATACCTCTTTTCTTTCTACCAGAACAATTTTCTAACACGTATTTTACATTGCTGAAGTGTGCACTTACGAGACCTTAAAAAGCATTTTATTAAGTTTATCTATCTTTGAATGTGAGAATAAAATTAATGAATATCATTGAATAGCATTTATGTTGTGCATATTTTTTCTACATTCTGAACATAAAATGTTGTACAGCTGTATCATTTATAACACCATGCTGTGCTGCACAACTCTAGTTGCTATTTATATAGTGCTGTATGGTGCTGTAACATACAGTGAGACCTTTGCTCAAGAGTAATTATTTAAGGGACTTTAAGTGAATTAGAAAGAAGATAGCTAAAGGTGGAATTCAGACCCTCTAGCTACTCTTCTTGCTTGTAACATTCCATACCTATATTATTCTTGAGAAGTTTAAAACTCAATCCACAGAAAATAACATTTCTATCCCTCAAGACATAGAAGCCATTCATATAGAAATGAGAAGCAAAATGTGTACAGAAATAAACTTTACATCTTCTGACAGTAGCAGCAGGTTCATAGTGTCAGGAGGAAAAAAAATGATGAAAGGAAGCCAAGTCTGACAAACTGAATTGTGGCTCATCTGAATGTTGTTGAACTTCATTTCACTAACAAAGCAGTGAGTTAAAAAAAAGGAAAAATTATGAAAAATCCTTTTTATCTCCATAGTATACTAGTTTTAAAATAGGCATGTATATACTATAAAAATTCATCGATCTTGACAACTATATAGGTATTCCTTAATATTTTAAATTGGAAGCAGAGAATAGAATTTAGTAAAAGCTATATGATCATACAAAGGACTGGATTTGTTAATAATTTGTACGGAGATACTTTGCCATACCAAATCAATGAAAAAATCCAAATAACTGGCATATAAGGAGTAGTATATATCTATGAATTAATATGTAATATTTTATGAAATGTAGAATAGTTATTCTATGTTATTATGTAGGGAGATTATACATAACATATGGAAGATGCACACATTTATATATATGCGTATATGCATATATATATGTATTTGTGTCTGTTTTCATATCCTATCTATGTATAGTTTCCATCTTCCAGTTCTTGTTTTTGTGCAAATCAAGAGTGATTTTGATAAAGTCAATGTTTGAAATATTGTAAGAGGTTATCGTCAAGTCCATTACATATAGTAAACACATATTCACATTTAAGAGATGAGCCAAGACAGTACTTAAACTCATTTTGGGCTGTGTCCAAATACTGGCTCATATGCCAACTAATCACCAGTATAGTATTTAGATAATATTCTTCAGCAGACATGGATTGATGTTGTAAAGAAAGACCTAGGTCATTTGAGTGTTCTTGAAAGTAGAACTTTCATGTTATTTCAGTGTTCTAAGTGTTTTAGCTTTGGTATCTTCCCATTTGTGCTTTCAGCGCATTGAGAGTACTGCTGGAACAAGGAATCTATCTTCCCGGAAAATTCAGCAGATCTTTTGGGACTTAGAGTAGGCACTGTTCAAGTGAGCATGATATTCACACCCCCCTAGAAAGCATTTTTAAACCCTGAGAAATTATTTTTGATTTTGAAAACAATATTGCAATTATTGTCTAAAATTTTGGTTTTAACATATATAAACTTCCAAAGGGATTGAAAATATATTCTGCTTAATTATATATATTGGCTTCAGACATCATTACCCACTAAAATTCACTTCAGTTCCAGGTGTGACAATTTGCTATGTAAGAAGTCAAGCAGCTAGTTAAATGCTCTCTTAAAAAATAAAGTTCTGTCCTTACGGCAAAAGGAGAAGGACACTTTTCGTGACATTTCCAATGAACTGAAACTTCTTGCTTCAAATGATATTCCAAAAACTTGCTTTTTCTCTTGAACCTGGGTCAGAATTTTTCTAGCCCTGATACAATTTGCATCCTTTCTCCAAATCAAAGCATGCCAGCCACAGTACTTTTTTTAGTAATACAGTTACCATGCAGAAAATCTTTGATAAGGCCACATTATGCAACATTTGTGCTATAGAGATCCATGAACCTGCAAGGTTATGTGACTGAGTAACCCCTTTTGCCATTTGATGTTACAAAGACTTCAAAAAACTTGACTGTGAGACTGACTTCTTTTCCCCCAAAGGCTCAACATTCTTTTTGTGCTACATTTTTCAGAAGAACTCTTTGTTTGAAGAAGCTGGGCAGGGTAAAGCTGGCAGACTGGAACACTGCCCTGATGTGTTGTGACAGACATGTAATCTGCCATTTGACCACTGGTTCACACATCAGTGTTAATGTGAATGTGACACCTCTCAGCATACTGTTAATCATGTATTACTCTTCTGTCTAAAATGTGGAGATGTGGAGTAGACTTCTATTCTTTTCAGAAGACTATGCAAAAAAATGTAGTGAAATGAAAATTAAAAGCCATAAAGGCAAACTGATTGACAGCTGCAAATCATAGTCACACCAACATTGATATATACATATTTATAGATCCCTAGATTTCAAAACTAAAAAAGATCATTAGAACAGTCTGCTTAATCTAACGCATTCCCACTCCAAATGTGCAGGGAGTCAAACATGTAGTCCCATATCAAATGTGAGGAAACCTAGAAGATGGCCCTCTGTAGTCCAGAAATGAGATCAATTCAGCTTCTTTTCCTCACTAACACTTTTTTGTCTCTTGGGTTTTGTTTCTTTTTCTCCTGGTGTTTCATCACCAAAGTGCCCAGGAGTTCATCTGCTTTCATTCAACTGAAATGCATGTACCAGATGGTGCAAATAGCCCAGTATATTTCAATCCTGTATCCATGTCAAAAAACAGGCAGACTGCTGCAGTTCTTGGTTGCTGCACCTCATGGTATCAAAGGCTGGCTAAGAAGAGTGACACTGCTTGACAATGAATAAGATTTTTCAGGTCTGGCAGGGAAGTTGCTTTGGAAGCTAAAATCCTGCTTCTACTCTGTAGGAGTTGCTTTTCATGATTAATTAATTGTGTTTATGTTAATCTACAAAGGATATAAAGAAATATAAAAATAGAGCTACAGAAATGTGTCTAGTTAGGATACTGTATATTAGCTTTATGGTAACCATTTCATCACCTGTATTTTAACCATATTACTTACTTGCTTGTAAGAATTATAATAGAAATTTGCCTGCAGTAGAAAGTTCTATATTGTACTTTTCAGGATAGTTTTACAGGAGGACTACTGCAATCTGTGTTTGCTATGTGAACAGCCTTGACTGCTGTTCTCCTTAGATCTATGAAGTTTGAAACTATCTTGAGGGCTAGGCAGTGCAATGAAGGTCACTGGCCACTTTCATCCTATAACACCTGCTTGGAATTTGACCTTGACATTCAAAATATCTCCATAATAAAGGCTTACACTTGCAGGAGCCATAGCTCTAGAAAAAATGGTGATATGAGCTTTGAAAGAGTGGAGAGTTGTCTTGGAAAAGAGAAAACTGGAGAGATAGTAGTTGCAAGTGTTTGCAGCAAGAGTTGACATTTTCTGTGTTGGTTTTCAGACTCCTAACTGTTGTAACAATAGCGCAGAATAGTAGAAGAGTTATACCTTACTATTCATTCTTCTGACATTTTACTTATCCCACAAGTAACAGAAGATTCACATGTGATACATTTGGACAGCAGTGTAGTGCTTTCTCACACTGTCCTCTGTCACATCTGCTAGACTATGTGCCTGAGACCAAGGCCAAGTAGTCCTATGCCCATTTGGGTTACCTGTGCATTTTTTGTCTTCCCATTGTTTGCAAGAGAGGATATGAGAATTTTAAAACCTGCTGGAGAATTCTGGGTTTACTGATTTTAGCAGTCCGTGGGATGATTTATAAGTGGCCCTGGAAGGGAAAGCACTCTTTTACCTGTTTAACCTCCCTGTCAAACTGTAAAGCTTTTCTCTGTATTTTTTATTTTATTGAAAATTTTTCATTGTTCTTAATCCCCAAACAATTTTCTTTACTACTGAAGAGACAGACACCTTATTTGGAAAGCTATCTTCCTCCCCGAACAAAGAATTTCAGAACAGAAGAGAGTACCAAAGAAAAGTTCGTCTAGCTGAAAGGGTTGTCTTACAAGAAATTCTAGAGTTAGGTACATAGGTGCAAGTTTATCACATATATGGATATCCTTGTTGACAAATCTATGTGTATTTGTTTATATATTCAGAAGTTCTAGATTGCCTACAGACATGGTGTAAATGATTGTTCTCATTTGTGTTGTAGTTACAGGAGTATAATTTTAAACAGAGGTCATACTGAAAAGAATTGTTTATTTAGCTAAAGGCATGTAGTAGATTAGGTAAGAATCATCAAATAAGCAATGGCAGCAATTTGTATTTAATGGAAAGGTGTAAAAATAAGTCAAGAGGGAAATGTTATTTAGTATGATTGGTGAAAGTGCCATTAAGGCTGGTGGGATGAGGGTAATAAAAGAAAGTTTAGACTGTCTACCTGAAAAATTCTGGAGAGCAAACTCGTTGCACTAAACAACTGTATAATCTCTATGGGTAAGCATTAACAGTTCAATCGCTTGAGATTTTTGAGAGGCCAAAGGAGCAGCAAAATACATGTTGTGGAAGAAGCTTGAATTGGCAGGTAGATAGATTAGCTGACCTATTAGTTCTTTTCTATTGCAAACCTCTATGATTTTATGTGGGGAAAATTCCTTTTCAACCCACGCTGGCAATCTGTTTATGTTCTGAAGTATGATGATTGACATCCCTTTTAACTTTTAACCTAGAGAATGTCTCTGCAAGTGTTATTCCTACATATAAATGTCTAATGCTTTTAATAAAAAAAAAAATCTCTCAATTAGAGGACTGTATCCATGTGCAAATGCAGAATGGAGATCACAACAGAGTCTGAGGTGTTATCGCGGCATGGGCAGCACTCCCACTC
>JAOXXN010000065.1:33711645-33732471 GCA_026770055.1 Myrmophylax atrothorax | reverse complement strand
TACAGCTAATAACTTAATTAATACAGTTAAGACTAGAAATCTTTGTATTTCTGTCTCCCTCCCTTTCACGTGACATATTAAAAAAACCCCTTTACGTTATTTACTTTAGCTTAGTGTGTTTCTGGCAGGAGTATGTCAGAAACACAAGATTAAAACATTGTGTTTTACTTGCTAAAACAAGAAATGAAAGAATGAATGGGACATATTCTAGGAATTAAAAATATTTGACTGTTTGAATGTAGATTTTTTTAAGCAACAAAAGGAACAATAAAAATATGTGGAAGAATAAAGGCAAACCTGCTCTTTCTCAGCGGAAAATGGCACAGTATTTTTATTCCTGGCAAACTAATTATAAACTTGTGTTATGTTATCTAACCTGCCTTTCCCTTCTTGATCTACATGAGATGTTTTCCATAAAATCATAGAATGTTCTGAGTTGAAAGGGGCCCACAAGAATCATCAAAGTCCAGTTCCTGGCCTTGTACAGAACAACCCCAAGAATCACACCATATGCTATGTTCCAGGTATTTTCAAAGGATCTTTTTTCCCCTGCTATATATTATGTATGTCTTATGGAGAAACACTGGGAAATGCTAAAATTGTGTGGTGACAGCAAAGTGCTGGAATAAAAGAAGGAAGAAGTTGGATATCCTGACAGTTCTGCAGTTCACCAAGTCTGTTATTTCTGTTCTGTCTTTCTAATGGCCATAAAATATGAGCTGGGACTATGATGTCAATGCATCCTCTTTCAATAATTGATATGATGAATAATCTCAACCTTCTGACACTTCCTGTATCTTTTCACATCTCAGGAAACTTCATTCATCAACCACATTTGAAATGTTTAAGTAATCTCAGTGATGTATGGAGCACTGAAACTCCCTTGTTAGAAATCTATGCTACTAACATTCTATCAAATTAAAAAGCCACTGAGCTCTTGTGCATAAAATTATCATAAATTATCTCTGAAGGTTCATTGCTGTTTGGAATGTTTAATTGCTCACTCAGCTGAACTTCAGCAGCTCAAGATTATGAATCAATTTGTCAGAAGGTTTCTCATAATGTCATCTTTTACACTGCAGCGTGGAAAACCCATGTGCAAGAGTTTCATGCAGCAAGTCAAAAGTAGCCAAGCATACCTTTCACAATATTCATTTCATGTATTTAAGAGTATTTTTTAGTTGTTGATTTCTCACAGAAGATGGGAAAATTGTAATTACCTCAGCCTAATTTATCTAGATGGAAAACTAGATTCTCAAAAATATATTTATAAGTAAGAATAGAGGCAGATAATAAGAATGTTACTTTTGAAGCATTTAATCATGGCCTAATGTTGATTGTTCTCACTAAAGTAAATTTTTCTGCCAACTTCAGTAACAGTAAAGATGTTTCAAAAATGCCATACCTTAAATGTCAAGGAACAGCTTCTTCAACCATTTTTCTTACCAAAAAATGAACTTTTGCTTTGAAGTAATTTTTCAGCAGGGAATTAGGCTTTGATGACACAGTAAAACAATGTCATCTGAATTTAAATACATTTCATTATTTGTTTTGAAAATATCTTTTCTGAATTTTAAGAGTTATGAATTCATCATTTTTATACAGTTTTCTGTACCTTCTTTTGCTTTACAAATGCAACTGTGTATGAAAACTTGCAAGAGGGGTGATGATAGTGTTTCTATTTACAAATTTTTTTATCCATCAGTTTTTTGAGTGTTGGGGGTTTTTTTGGTTGGTGTGTGGGGTTTTTTGTGTTTTGTTTGTTTGTTTGTTTGTTGGGGGGGTTTTGTGCAGCAACGTAAAAATTAAGGATTCTACATTTCCTGCTCAAGAGAATTCAAAAGTCTTCTGGAGTAATATATTTAAGGATTCTTTAAGTCACTCCATATATTTTCTTTAGCTGAAAAATATTTAAAATATAAAAACTGGAAATATTATGGACATTATCCACTTTCTTCTACTCCATGAAGGATCATCACATTATTTCCTATGCATGTGGAAAGACAGAGGATGAATGCAAACATATAGTTAATGAGTTTCAAATATCTATTGTATGTTAAGTATTTATGCAGCATATAACACCATTTTTCTACCAAAAACTAAAAATGAAGGAAAATACCTGATTTGTCAAACTTCTTTCATAACATTAAAATATTTGAATGATAAATACTCTTGTGTGTCTAAAAAATTATTCAGGCATCAGAAATATGCTAGGAACTGGCATTAGTATTTTTTTTCAATATGTATTTTCATTGTGATCCTGTACAACCTTTCTTAAAACAAATCATGTCCTTTATCAGATGATAAAATGGGAACCAGAACACAAGCAACAAATACACTACACTTCTATACTTTATGACATCTGAGGTTATCAAAACACATCACTAAAAATGCAAAACAGCTCCTTGGTACAGTTTCATCACCATTACCTGTCTCCATTACAACACAACTTCTAACAGCAGGAAATAAAGGTGGTCATTACCTTTGGCATTGAATCAACCCCAAAATGATATGCTGAAGATTAAGCATAAAATCTTCCAAAGAATTGGGAAGAGAAGCCAGATCTTCAGATTCCCTTAACATATGAATCATTTCCTTCATCACTCTGCTCAACAGTGATGCCTTACAGATGAGCAACTGAGCTGTGATTAGATAGATTATAGTTATTTGCACTATTCAAATCTGCCATAGCATATATTAGCACTAGGAAAATAGAGGGATAAGAATTGCAGAGATAAAAATGTTTAATGCACTATGTATGCGGCAGATCACAAAATTTCCTAGAAATGTTCAATCCTGTAAGGTCTGTATTGTTCTTCCTTTATCCAACATCTATTTACCCATTCATTGATTACTGAAAATTAACTTGCATGTGAACATACTATTATGCATGATCCCACACCTGCATATTTTTAGCTCAAGTTGTCTCAGGACCTTAGCATAAACAAACTCATCAGCAAGAATCAAGACTGTTGTTACTGTTCCAATGGAAAAAAAATGAGGGTTAGACATTATTTTTGTGTATTGCAAAGAAGGTTATGCATATACATATGCATATATATATATATCTGGCCATATACAGAGAAAATGAAAGTGGTGCTGTAAGTAGCTCATCAATAAATCAATGGAACTCAATGATAACTAGTGTAGTTTGGATGGCAAGAATCCAGAAGGATATGTTTGTAATAAAATAAAGATCAAGACACAATAAATCAGTTCTCAGCTTTACTTATCTTTTTAATATTTCTGTTGGTTTCTTCTTTCACAACTCCACCTCTCTTATCCTTTAAGCATAAAAGCTAAAGTAACTTCTGTTGTCATTCAACCATTTAGAATGATTCCCTCATGATTAAATTTCTTCATCATTTATATCAACTTTGAGCCCGAACCAGAAATTCTAGTGATGTAGGCACCAGTCCTTCCATGCCCAGAGAAAGGTATGTTACAAGTCAACAGTGTTAGTGCAGATTTTGTCTTTCCATGTGGCAGAGCACCTAAAGTAACACACTAATGCATGCTTGCATATCAGAAAGTGTGTTAGCCTCTGATGTACATCTTCCTCAGTACATCTCTCATTAATTTAATGGTTCATAACACTCCATTATGTTAGTTCAGCTATGACATGTACTGTAGTGTATGCATGAAAGGTTCTTAAGTAATGTTTACTTGACAAAAAAATTCTATATTTAAACATAAAAAGAATTATAAATAACATTCTGTGATCTTTTAACAGGTGAAAATATTGTTGTTCATGATTTTTATGGGTTAAGACATAAAAGAGACATTCTGTTATTATGGATTTGTCCCCATGTATGCTGACAAGTAATGATTTTACTTGAGAAAGAATAAACCATAGTCCCACAAAAATCAGTTCTGAGGAACTCAGTTCTCAGTGTCTTTTGAAACACTATGGATCAATGCAGTCTCAGATGAAATTTTCTCTTCTGTTGATTTCTAAAGCTTAAACTTGCATGGTCTCAGTTACAATTCCAGGTCCTCTTGTAAATTCATTTTCCAAAAGTAGTTATTTTAGATTCTTATGTTTGATGTAGTTAGCAAAAAACCCCTTGCATTTCCTATCATGCTAAAAGAAAAGTGATTTGATATATTAGTGAGTAGGACTCTCAGCTGAACAAATCATAATGATTTTTTTTCTCTACCAAGAGCTACTGTCGTGGTTCTGGCAAGGACAGGGTTAATTTTTTGCAGTAGTCAGGAAGGGGCATGGCTAGGACCTGAAGGTTATTCTATACCACCTCATGTCATTGCCGGGGACAGGGGAAAGGGAATACTTTCCAGAGGGGTTCTTTCCAATTGAGTAAGCGTGGCACCAGTTCTGAGCCACAGACAGCAGTTGGGTAACACCACTTTCAACGTGGAGGGAGTGTTAAAGATATTGACAAAGAAACAAACTGTAGGAGTAAGTTGCTTAAACACAGTGCATGGTAAGGATGAATTAACATGTTTTGAATACAAAAGGCCAGATTCATTCAAATCTCTCTGGATGACACAGATCATCCACAAAAGGACACAAACAAACATTACTTCTTTTTCTTGGACAAACATCTGTCTCTTTCATTCCTTTTAGCATAGCTAATCCTTTTTAGCCTAGGAAATGCTTTTAGCAAGTTAAAATGGTCTTTGCTTCATTAGATGTACTTGTGAGGGAGTGTAGGTCAAAGAATTCCTTGCATATAGAAGACTCCCACTGGGTAATAAATCTCATGCCTGAAAGCATGGTTCTTCTGAAGAATCCCCCTACTGATTCACAAACCTCTTCATAAAGATAGTAATGTGAAGGGTGAGCAAACATGGGTAGTTTTATTTGTGACTGCATTCTACCCTAAGTCTAAAAGCATTACAAACAGCCATGTTCACTTACTTACTTAAGAACACAGGATTTATCTTTGTGAGTTTTTATAATGCCAGTGAAGTCTACGCATAGTTGTATGACAGCAGCTGGCACAGTAGTCAGTCATGAATCCTTAGCATCAGGTCTCTTAAGCAGTTGGAGAAAATTTCATCAAAAATGAAATACATTAAGTGGGTAAGATTCCTTTCCGAGTCTATGTTTCTTGTAAATAAGATGTCCCAACAGCCAGCAATGAAGCGACAGATGGAAGTACAGAGCTTCTCTACACGGATCAGGTTTCATTGTGTTTATGCAATCAAATCAAATCAACATAGATGGACAATTGATTATGTCACCTTCATAGTTTCTGCCACTTCTAAGTATCTGATAATAGTTCATAAAGAGGTGGACCATGTGCACCTTCAACATATCCTTTGGGATCCCAAACCATCTCTTCTCGCTACCAGGAAGAACAAGTAAACAACAGTCATCTTTGTGCAAAACAAATTATGATAAGACATCAAACAAGTTAAAAGTCATGCCTTAAAGCTTATGACAGTAGTTGCAATGGAATTGCCGGTTAAACAAAAAGACAGAAAGGCTACACATATTTTGATTTAAGCTTCCACAGCTAGAAAAAATACATGGTTCTGGTATCATTTTTGCACAGCTACAACTGGCAGGCCTTCATCATTGTACCATTTCTGATATAACCTATAGGTCTGCTGTTCTTTTCTGGCAGTTTGATATGTTGCATCATCATGTAACGCTCTATTAGTAATGAGCATATGGAATTTTCTGTCATCTCAGATACTCTCTAAAAGCACTCTCAACTCCACAATGAATAATAGACTAGATCCTGTAAAGAGCTGAATTTCCTTAAATGTTAATTTTTCCAGTTACATTTAAATATTTTTGAGAGAAGAAAATTGGCCAGATATACTGGTTGTACAAGTACTTTATGGAATTCTTGACAGTGTTCCACATAATCAGATATTAGTATGGAAAGACTCCAAGCTTTCTTCTGCTACTATGTCATTTCATTGGTACTTCCTATGATTTATCCAAGGAATGTTTTGTTTCAGTTAATGTTTATGACTGACTTCATGACCTAAGCAGTACAGAGAATGTATTGAAATGTATTCTCATTGTTTGTGGGTGTCAAGTCTAACTGTCATCCATGAAAATAAACAATTTTGCATGTGTGCCAGAAATCAATTTTTTATCACTGCAATTCAAAACTTCATTGTCTTTCAGTTCAAGTTCATTAGAAACCAAATCAATACAGAAATTCATGTTTATCAGTTTTCAGTTAGCTGAATTAAAAAAAAATTATATTTATCATTGAAGTGCATCCATTTGCCAATGAGAGTGTCACCATACATTCTTTATTTTATTCTTTGTTATCATTTTTGGACACTCCTGGAAAATTCTACTGTGTGAATCATTCAGTGGCTCTCATTCACTGCTACTAAAATTTATTAGGTTTAGAAGAGAAGCTTATCACAGACACAATATGCTTGATACTTTTAGGAAAAAAGTTACTGATCATTACACAAATACTACACACAAAAACTTCACTCAGTTCTATATATCCATGTGGAATGTGCTTATTTTGCTATTATAAGTAATTTTGTTTCCAATTCCATTTTCCCTAAAAAGAGAATATTTGTTTTAAAGAAGTTAGATTAATTTATTAAGTAATAGAAATGGATCTGTTACTTATGCACAGGGCAGAAATGGGTAAGCTTCTATGCTCATTCTTGATATCGCAGTCATTTTGGGAGAGACTTCATTTTCATATTAGTACAGATAGACCTGTCTGCCTTGATGATCTCGCTCGAAGTATTAAATGTAGAACTGATGTAATTTGACAGTCAGTATTTAAGATTCATGGTTTTCAGTTTAGTTTTTTAACAAGAAAATAGGAGAGGGGAATGGGAAGTTCCATCATTGACATGCATGACCACTGACACACTTGAATAATATGGGGCAAAATAGGATTCTAGAAGTGTAAAAGTAGCTATCTTCACTACTTAGTAACTAGTATTTTGTTAAGTGATCTGAAGTTCTGACTATATTTATAAACATTGACATTTCTTATAGGTGGTTGTTATCGCACTTTACTTACCCAATAAAAATATCCAACTGAAGATGAGTGTCAAACAAGATGAAGAAAAGGGCAATAATTATTTTCAGTTTAAGTTTCTTCTACTATTAGCTAAAGAAAAAAATTCTTTAGACAATTTATTTTTGGCTTCTAATCTGACCGTCTGTATCACATGGCCAATTTGCTAAATGTGTATGAAAAAAAACAAGTCCTTGGGAAAGAACTGCAGAAGTAACAGTCCTGGACACCTGCAGTGGGTAGAAGGAGAGAGATGCTGAAGCATGAATGTCCTTGAAAACAAGAAAACTTTTAGCCTAATACAACATAATGTGGCAGCCTGCAGACTTATGAAAATTAGTAAGGTAACCAAAATAAGTGAAATATTTAACCTCAGTGTTCTCTCTTGATATATGAGACAAGTATGGATGTGAAGAAGGCCAGAAGGAAGAAATTGTTTAAGATGAAACCATGAGTCTGAATTAAGAAATTAATTTTCAAAATGTGTAGACAATACATAGATAAGGGTAGAATTATAATGACAACTGTTGCTCTATCAAATAGAAAGATAATCAACTTCTCTAAATGCACAGTCCTAACCTGGGGTGCATGTCAATGCAAAGTGTATTAAAACCAAAACCAGTGTCAGCAAGACTAAGTGAAACTGGGGCTTGTCAGTCTTTAGTTCTAGGTCAGCTCTGAAACAAAAAATTACAAAGGGAATTTTATTTTAATTTCAAGTGAGCAATTTATTTTATTAATATTTTGTCTTATACATTAGATTCATCCTTCTATAAGACTTAATAATTTACATTTTTCTTTTCAAAGTTCATAAGACTCTTAGAATTACAAGATAATTTAGACTGCAGAAATGAAGGGTTCTGACATGTTGTCCTTCATTAGATTATATTTATTTAACATAAAGTTGTATTGGAGTTGTAGGTGAAGTTTTAAGTCTAAGTAGGAGAAGTGGGGCTTATCATTTAGTATTGTTTGACAACTGCAAAAAGATAAACATTTTTAGATACATTTTGACTTAAGAAGCAATTTTGATTTCATAATTTTATTTCCAACAGGTCTAACTGTGGCAAATGTTTTGGCAGGGACATAGTTACTGACTTTGTCAGTAACAATGCCATTTTGGAGAACACTAAGAGCAAGATCAGAAGATGGAAAATAAACAATAAAAAAGAAAATGTGCTACAAAGTAATGTATGATCAGTGCTGCTTTTTGGAGCCTTTTTTAAAATTATTTCAAGGAAGCTTTTGGAGGACAATCAAATTTGCACAAAAAGTATTGATTAATTTGTAAGTTAGACTTACAAATTACAAAAAGCCACAAAAGCCACTTACAAAAGCCACATGGCTTTTGCTCATGTATTTTAAAGGCACAGTGACAAAAAATCCCATAGTTTAAAAATAGCCAACCTTTCTTTTGGTGAGATTCACATAAGTAGTAATGCATAAAATATCAGAAGAAATCCAAACTATATTGATGATATTGTTTCCACTAGGTTCAATGGGTGTCAGGATCTCATTCCTGCTTCTTGCAATATGATGATTGACAGATTTTTTTTCTTTGTAGTGCCTGGGTAGATGTGCACATAGTCTTTTTTTCCGATATAATTCTCACTAGTTCATTACCTATAGCGGTATAGCAACACAATAACTTATGAGTTACTCAGAGTTTTATTAAATACAGGAAGAAGGGAGAAATTCCTATGTCTTCTCTGATTAGTCCACAGAGTTTGCAAAACTGAGTTTATCTCAGTTTCTTGAAGAAAACAATATTGGTTCATGGCATTAGTTCTGAAATTCTCTGTAGATATATGTTTGCAATGTTTGAAATATGGTCTTGGCACTTCAGAAACTGTTTGTTTTGGTTCATATTTTAGGGCTTCCACAGTCCAAACTTGCTATGCTGATAAAGGAAGAACAAGGCTGAATGAAATAATCCAACACTAAAAAACACTACCTGCCTCCATCCTGTATCAGAATCAAACAAACAGGCTTTTCTTTGCAACTTCTACATAGAGCAGGGTAACACAAACAAAAGATTTCCTTTGTCTTTAGGAAAATTCAGGGAGTCAACTGCAAACAAAATCTAATGTGCAACTTCTCAGGTTCAACAATGCCTACTGTGAATTATTAGAGTAACTTTACTTGTAATACTAGTGTACATGGTGCAGAACTCGGCAGTATATAGTTGCTGCTTTAGGCAATGCAAGCTAACCTGATGTAACAATAGCCAGTAATAACCTGGAAGGCTATTTGAAATTGTTCAGACATAACTGTGAAAGCAATTTAGCCTTCATTATGTTCTTAGGAAAGAAGATACCAACACAGGAATTGTTAACCTAGCTGAGACTTGGACCCTGTTCAGTCTGAGAAGCTATTTGCATTTTTAAAGTTTTTTAATCTGTCATACAGAAGGAGAAATTTACACAGCTGAAGGACATAAGACCTCATACAGAAGTTGTTTAAACCCCTGAAAAATAGCTTTAACTTCCGCTGCCATTTTTTTCTTAAGCAACAACTATACCATTCTATGTTCTTGGCTGCACAAATGTCCTCTCCTTTTTAAATCTAACAGTTTCTGCTGACAATGATTTCCCTAGCCTATCTCTAGTGTTGTCAATGAAAAGTACTATGTTTTAATTTTGTTGTGCTATAGTCCTGCAGAAGACTCTCATTCACCAGAGTACATTGGCATACATAAAAAAATTAAGTATAATACTTCTGCAATTTCATTTCTAGTAACAATTGGCCATCTTATGGATGTCAGTATGTAAGTTTTCTGTAATTTTTATCTGATAATTTGGTCATAAATAAATATAGAATAAGGCCTTCTAAATTTAGATCAAATTTTAGGGAATATTGACAGCCGAGTACTAGAAGGATATCCTTATAAAAGTTTGCTGCTATCTTTTAAAATGAAGACCATACTTTATACTAAGATTCCATTCATAAGTATTTATAGAAGAGGAAATTTGATTGATCTACATGATATAATAAAATAAATTTAAATCAAACTAATTATTTCTAACAATTACTTATCATCTCATAAAACATAGGTATTGAGATGGTTTTAATCATCTATGTTTTATACCATTCACATTTGTCATATAGTAATGATAAGTTTCAATATAAATCAATGGCTTTCACTCTTCTATATGGCATTTCTCACTCTAATTTGCTTCTTCTTTGTGTTTTGCTCTTCCTCCCTGACACTCCCTGATATTTATCAGTGATGACTTGGGCTTCATTCAGACTGGCAGTCCTATACTCCTACCAAACAAGGACATATTCTCAGACACTTCAATGTGCACTGCAGAAATTCCTTGTGGTAGAGATTGCTTGCAACTGCCCTGTAGTGTGTCACAATCCTTCAGCACAGTGAGGGACTCCACTATCTATCTTCCCATGAACAAGGGGCCCAATTCTGATTGTACACAGTGGTTTGTGACTTTGCTGACTACTGCTTAGTTGCTCTTAAACTGTAAATGGGAATACATAGGAAGTTTGTCCCATCTTTGATTGTGAAGCCTTCTTGCTCCAGCTACAGGAGTCATTGGGTTTGCGGAATCTTATCCTGCTAAGGAACTTCAACCACCTCAACATCTTCTGGAAAAGTAGCACAGTAGATTCCTGAAATGCTTGGAGGATAACTTCTTGAGACAGGTAATAGACAACCCCAATAGAGGGGATGCAATACTGGATGTGATGGTTACCAATGCAAGTGAACTAATTGGGGACATCAAGATTGGAGGCAGCCTGGACTTGCAATCCCCAAGCACAAGAAATCAGGCAAGGAAGACAAGAGACTGGCATTGCTGAGTTGAGACCTGTTGATCAAACTAAAGGGAAAGAAGCAAATGCACAGGCAGTGAACTCAGGGACATATTCTGGGAAGAATATGGGGGGCACAACCTGGTTGTGTAAGGATGGCTTGAAAAAGGCCATGGGAAAGGTGGAACTGAACTTGGAAAGGTATGCAAAGATTAATAAGAAGGGCTCCTATAGATATGCCAACGAGAAGACGAACGTCAAAAAAGCATACCCTTCTCGATAAGCAAGGCTGATAAACTGGTAACAAGGGATGAGGAGAGGCTGAGGTCTCAGCAACTTTTTGCCTCTGTGGTCACTGTCAATCTCTTTTTCCATACCTCTTGAGCTAATGGACTGCAGGGCAGGAACTGTGGGAGCAAAGTCCTTTACACCGTAAGAGAAGATCATGTTTGTGTCCACCTGAGGAAACTGAACATACACAAGTTTATGAGACCTGATGAGAAGCATCTCAGACTCCTGTGAGAATTGGCTGATATAGATGCCAAGCCATTCTCCATGGTATTTTAAAATTCCTGACATTCAGGTGAAGACTCAGGTGACTGGAAAAAGCGAAACATTGCAACCATCCTTCATACTGTCAGAAAGAAAGATCCTGGGAACTGCTGAGCTGTCAGCTTCACCTCTGTGTCTGGGAAGGTGATGAAACATTCTCTTAAAAAAAAAGGCCAAGGCATATGGAGAAGTGTGGGGATGACAGTGTGTGTGTGTATCTCTTAAGGTCTGAGGTGATTAATGAATGCACCCTTAAGGAGCAAGAGCCACCTGTAGAATGTCAAATTCCTTGTCTAACCGGTAGAATCTTTCCATGTGTGTTAGGTGAACTACTGACCAATAGTGTGCTGATATGTTATATACAGGAGTAGATAAAAGTGAAGCTGTAACTAAAAATAATTCCTTTATCTTCAGTGTAGCCTTCTGATCACACTGTAGCCTGAGTTGCCTCTGCCTCCTCTGACTGCCGCTAATCTACCTTACCCTGATAAAGGGTGACCCCAATAGAGAAGAGGCAGGTGATTTGAGATAGCCAGCACTTCTTCACCAAGGGCAAGTCCTGCTTGACCAACCAAATGGCCTTCTATGATGAACTCACGACATCAGTGGACAGGTGAAGGACTGTGAAAATAATTTTTCTGGATTTCTGTAAGGCCTTTGACATAAACCCCCACAATATCCTTCTCTATGAGATTGGAGAGATGCAGATTTGATGTGGTGGATTGTTTGCTGGATGAGGAATTGCTTTGATGCTCACATCCCAAAGGTAGTGAGTGGTCAATGGCTCAGAATCCCAGTGTTCATCAGTGACAAGTGCTGTCTCCCAAGAGTCTGTATTAGGTCCAGTGGGATTTGACATCTTCATTAATGACATAGACAATGCGATCAAGTGCACCCTCAACAAATTTGTAGATGACACCAAGCTAAGTGGTGCAGTTCATCCACCTGAAGGATGGAATGCCATCCAGATGGACCTGGACAAGCTTGAGAATTGGGTCATGGGAACCTCATGAAGTTCAAGCAACCCAAGTGTGAGGTCCTTGGGTGATTGATACTCCTCAGTATCAATACAGGCTGAGGGATGAACAGACTGTGAGCAGCCCTGCTGAGAAAGACTTGGTGGTGCTGGTGGATGACAGTCTGGACATGAGCCAGTAATATGCACTTGTAGCCCAGAAAGCCAATCATGTTCTGGGATACATCCAAAGCAGCATGGCCAGCAGATTGGGGAGGGGATTCTGCCCCTCTACCCTGCTCTGGTGAGACCCCACCTGGAGTCCTGCATCCAGCTCTGGGGTCCTCAGCACAGGAAGGATATTGAACTGTTGGAATGAGTCCAGAAGAGGGCCACCAAGTTCATTAGAGGGATGGATCACCTCTCCGTTGAGGACAGCTTAAGAGAATTGTTTGTCCAGCCTAGAGAAGAGAAGGCTCCAGTGAGACCTAATTGCAACTTTTCAGTACCTGAAGGGGGCTACAAGAAATATGGAGGACTTTTTACAAGGGCATGCAGTGACAGGACAAGGGGGAGTGACTTCAAACTAAAAGTGAGTAGGTTTAGATTAGATATTAGTAAGAAATTCTGTACTATGAGGGTGGTGAGGCACTGGAACAAGTTGTCCAAAGAAGTTGTGAATACCCTATCCCTGGAAGTGTTCAAGGCCAGGTTGGATGGAGCTCTGACAATCTGGCCTAGTGAAAGGTGTGCCTGCCCATGGCCACTTTCAACTCAAACTATTCTATGATTCTGTGATCTTTGGATGAGAGAAACAGACATTGCAAATCATAGAATCATTAAGTTTGGAAACCTTTGACTGAACAACACCATGTCAACTAAACCTTAACACTAAGTACTAAGTTGTTTCCTGAACACTTCCATGGATGGTGATTCCACCACTTCCCCGGGCAGCCTGTTCCAATGTTTATCCACTCTTTCAGAGAATCATAAAGTTATTTAGATTGCAGAAGACCTTTAAGCACCACAAAGCACCAAAGCACCACATCTACACGTCTTCTAAATATCTCCAGGGATGGTGAGCCAATAACTGTCATGGGAAGGCTGTTCCAGTGCTTGATAGCCCTTCCAGCAAAAAATTCTTCCTAATGTCCAACCTGAACGGACTCTGGAGCAGCTTGAGGCCATTTTCTCCTGTCCTGTTGCCAGCTGCCTGGGAGAAGAGGCCAAACTCATCTTGCAATCTCCTTTCAGGTAGTTGTAGAGAAAATAAGGTCATCCCTTAGCCTCATTTTCTCCAGACTAAACAATTCCAGTTGCTCCTCATGTGACTTACTCTCTAGACCCTTCACCAGCTTTGTTGCCCTTCTTTGAACTCACTCCAGCACCTTGATGTTTCTCTTGAAGTGAGGGGCCCAAAACTGAACATAATATTTAGTTGCAGCCTCACCAGTGCTGAGCACAGAGGGACAATCACTGCCCTCATCCTGCTGGCCACACTATTTTTGGTACGGACCAGGATGCCTTTGACCTTCTTGGCCATTTGGGCACACTGCTGGATCATGTTCAGTGGCTGTTGACCAGCACCCCTGGATCCTCTTCCACCAGGCAGCTTTCCAGCCACTCTTCCACGAGCCTGTAGTGTTGCATGGGGTTGTGATCCAAGGGCAGGACCCGGCACTTTGCCTTATTGATCCTCGTACCATTGGCCACAGTCCACCACTCCAGCCTGTTCAGATCAGACAAAAATGTATTAATTCCCCTAAAAGATACTTTCTGATGGGCATATAGGTACAGTGTGCTGTGGTATAATAAACAATTCTAAAGCTAAGGGTAATCAAACTATCTTTAGAGTGAAAAGTAGCCTGTTTGTTGTCATGTGACTGAAACAAAATTTCTTGACAACTTAATTGCTGACATCTGAGGTTCTTCCAACAGCAAAGACTGACAAATCTTGTACTGCTACAGGACATTTTCCAGGCAATTAAATAATGGGAAAAAGACAGAATGGGCCTGGGCTTTCCTTTTGCTTTCAGGTATAAATTTTTTTCTCAAAGAGTAAATAACATTGTCAATCCTAGAAAAAATTACAGCCCTATGAAACTGTTTCTCTGCTATCAACTTTCATCTGATTGTTGGCTGGTTTGTTGTTTGTTTTCTAATCAGTAACTTCATGACAGGAGATAAAACCTCCATTCTTCATCACCAGTAATAGACTTCCACTTTTTTGTTAATGCATAAAAATGCTGTGGAAAGACCCAATAAGATTCATGATACCTAACTTTAGCCTTCACAAATTGTCAGAATTGCAAATATATCTTCATTAAGCTAAAGTCAGACATATCAGTAAACTCTTCATATTAGTTTCTGGCACAGAGCATTTAATGCCTCAGTTGCAGTAATGCTGTTGTTAAAAGAAGTAAACAATTATGTACTGTAGATGTGGGCCTGGCTAATCTAAGTATCCAGCTGTTAGATGAAATTGACATTAATAAAATGTTTGTCCCTACCCAAGTAGCCTGTATAAAAAACTCAAAAAAAATGAAGAGTAGGTTTGTTTCTAGCAGGCAGGAAGGAAGTTGTCAGGCGGGAAGAGGATATGGACCCATTTGCATGCAAGGGTCAGTATTTGGTTGCTGGATATTTCCTCTGTGTCCACACGACAAGAAATCCCTTAGTTTCCTGCACTGGACAAATAGCAGGAAAGGGTGTGAGAGTTATTGAATGACATTATCATCTTATAGCCTCATCAGTGAGGAAGACTACTCACCAAAACTGATAGCAAAAAATTGAATTTCTGTACAAGATATAAGCAGCTGAAATTGTTGAGGGGTTCATATTTAATTTACTGAAATTTATTTAGTTAACATGGTATACCATTCTTTTCCATAATTTCATTAGTTTTTGCCAGCTTTTTATTCATCAAATGACTTAAACTGGGTATGGAATATACCTACAGAATTGGAAAATATCTACAGAATGACGTAATGACTCTGTTCCAAGCAAGGATGTGAATGACTTCAAAAGCCAAAATTTTTATGAAGCATCCTCTTTGGGACTCTTTCTTTTGTTGTTTCAGGTTTTTCTAAGCTTAAACTGCTAAGACCTTGAAGACTGGCAGAAATCTACTCCATTTAATTGTTTGTATGGCTATATTGCTCACTGATCAAAAAATAAAACAGTTTGATCCTAGAAATATTCAATCTCATGTTAAATGCTTACACACTTGACTCATTCCAAATAGGCCAGATAGGTTGTTTCAGTCAAATTTTTCTTATGCTTGCAGAAAAGGTCATATGATTAAACTGACCTGCAAGTCAAGTGATTAAACTGTCCCTCACTATTTAATTTTGAAAATTACTTTTTACAGAATTTGATTCACAGTCCTTTTGTTTAACCTTTTCAAAAAATTCTTCTTTTTTTCACATACCTATTGACAAATCACTTTCAGCTGTAAAATGCAGACTCAAAATTGTTCAAAATCAGTTTGTAGTGCAAGTCATCAAAGAAGAGACTCAAAGCCATCCACGTTTCCTACTTTATTCTAGACTTTCTAAACACACCATGTATGAATGATGGGAATATATATGTAACATGAAGTTACAAATCTGATCTGAATTACTGCATGCAAAAGGCAGTGCCAGCTAATATCTATTTTACAGCATTTCAGTAAAAAAATGATATGACTTATTAGAACACATTTGCTTGTGCTACTGGAGAGATACTTGTGTTTTCTGTTTGTTAAATTAGAGATTCGGGATGGAGCTGACTGTGGAACACCACACAATGTCATCCATAAATGCATTTTCTCACCCACACATGTATGTGTATTTATTGCACTAATCTACATAATGGCCAACAGACTTCAGAAAGTTGCAGCAGGGGTCATTCATCTACAGCAGATGAGGCACAGCAGAAACATGATGAATTGGTTTTTAGGCCCTGAACTGCAGGGATATAAATAAAGTATCCTCTGGGCTACACCGGGGATCTAGTTCAAAAAAAGAAAAAAAAAAAAGAGAGAAAAGGATGATGGAACAAAATTTATTCATTTCTTTGTTGTTTGGTGCAGAGTTTTCTTTGACACATACCATTTAACTGAGAAATGTTCTTATGCAGTCATAACTTTTAATGTGTACAGTATGAGAAACATCTCATTTGCACTACTTCATCACTTCCACCACTACTGCAATAATAAACAAGTCTTCAGGTTTTTTTATACTAATTAGTCAAATGTCACATGTAGTTACACATATGATCAGCATCATTTATATTCTTAGGCAACCTTAAATATTGATAACATGATATGTGATGGAATTATTTCACAGGGTAATATTAAGAAGACTTCTATGTTGTTCTATTTTATTATTAATACCATAGTATGATATCATGTCCCTTTGTGCCATAAATATAGTAGGCAAGCCAGTTAATAAGAATTTAATTTATGACACAAATCTTTCACAGCATAGAAATTTCCTGAACCTTGTCATACTTAACTGTTATAGTCAGAAAAAATTAGATGTGTCTTTAGATTAATAAACAGAAAAAGCTAAACTAAGTAAATTAGATACACTGTACTATGTATGAGAATGCCATAGTACAGGTGTTGTTTCATTCAGATGTAAACCCCCATGGAGGGAATTACTCCTGAAGTCTTTTAGAGAAAAGAGTGAAACTGAAAACAGCGGGGTAACTGTCTTCCTTTTTTTTTCATATCTACCATTTTGAATCATATCACAGTCATGTTTCCTCCCCAGCCTCACAAATCCAGTGGAAAAACAGATCTCGAATATCAAAGAGCCACTAGTTGAACACAATCATTACAACTTTAAACTTACACATGCTTCCTTTCAATGCTGATAGCATCCAAAGCATCAGAGAGAGGCTCAATGTTATCTTGACTGCTACTCTGAAAATTTAATGTGGCTTTTCCATAGTGGCCTGATAGGAAAGAGTACAGTAGGTATGAGAAAGATTCTTCCCACTCTGTTTTCAAAAAATTGCAACCAATTGAAGCCAATCAAAATTAGGGTAACCCTGGCAGCTAGTCTGATCTGTAGGAAAGTGACATAAATCACATCAATTTTGAGGTGTTCTGACTTATCCTAAGTAGAGAGGCAGCTGTGTCTTCCTGGACTAAGTTGTGATTGTAGTGATTATATGAAATCTTTTGGGGGCTTAAAGAAAATGATGGAGTAAGAAGAAAAGGCATATAAAAAAGCAAACTCAAAACATCTTAAAAGTAGAAAAGATTGGCTCATAGTAATACAGGATGAAGAGAACAGTACCAGAACAGCAACTTGTAAAAGAAGAAAGTCAACCACATCACAGAACAAATTTTTGCGGACCAAAAGAGGAAAAACTTCGCCTTCTCAAAAAATATAAAACTCTCCCAGGGAAATGAGTAAGTCTTGGCCTCCTCTTTTTCTGGATCTGTACCCTGAACTGTATGAATCTCATTTGCTTTGAATTGTGAGTAAAATCTTAGGTTTATTGCCAGTATTGCAATATTCTAATTCTGATCACTAAAAAAAAAAAATAATTCTAGAGCAGTTAAAATCCATTTTCTTCCTATAAGTAATGCAAACACTCACCAGTTAAGTAAAATGTTTTGTGCTTTCAAAGGACTTTCCCACAAAAATTAAGTTCTCATTTCTCTCTGCCCTTCTCTTCATAAAGTAAAGCATCTAACTTTTTCTATTCTGCCGATGAAGAAACTGAAACACAGAGACTTCTTTTACAAAAGTATAGGTGTGTTATGAATAGGAAACCAGGCTGAGAACACGAGTTCCCTCATTTCTAGTAAAACAGTCTGTCCAGCAGGTTATGTTTCTTCCTATAGGTAACACTCTCCACAGCTGCTATACAATGATGTTTGGGGTTTTATTTTTTGTTAGTTTGCACGCCATCTGTCCTGTGAGTAAAAAACAAGAAGCTATTTAAACATTCCTCTCCACTGATCTCTTTCCTTCCTTCCGTCCACCAATAGGCTGGGGAACAGAATGGTTTTTTAAATTACAGTTTACATATATACATGGGTATACCTACAACTGAAGACAATGTCACCTAAGAATTCTGCAACTGCTTTAAAAAAAAAAATGCCTCTTTCACCTTTTTCAAGAAAAGTATTGTGAGGTTAAGAAACCAATCATGACATTCCTGATCTCCTGGATAGGGAAGTTATTGAAACTATTACATAATATCTCACTGTTATATAGGTACTCATGAAATATGCCCCTCTCTTTTTCTTTTTTCTCCCTCCCTGTCTTTCATTCTGTCTCCATTACCATTCCTCTCTCTCTCAGTAACCACATTTACTTTATTGAGTCAATGAACTGGGCAAAAGACATCCAAAACAACTATTAAATCACAGATGTCTGTTCCCTTGCCACTGCAGGCTATACCTGTAATGTCCAGATAGCAAATATATCTGGTATTATACAGAAGCTGAACTTATTCTTGGGTCTTTTTCAGACAAGTTCTGACCACTCTTTTTATGATAATTTGTAAATCCTCACCCCTGACTGCCTGTCTTCTATTTCTGGAGAAAATTGAAAATGTTACGAAAAGGAGATACATGTCCATGCCTTAGCATGGCCCCCAGAGAAAAAAGTTTAAATGAGCACAGGCTGAGCTATGGGTACATACTCCTTTTTACTAACTCTTCTATAGGTTTTTAAGCTATAGCAAAAAACAGAGCAGTCAGCTGTGGCTAAAATCTTACAGTAGTGCAGAAAGATCTGCCAGAGCCCATCTGTTGAAACTCTTCATCATATGCTTTTGGTTTATGCTTTCTCCTGCTGTACAAGCAGCTCTAAGTAGATTGAGAAAAGGTGAAAATTTTTTCAGTAGATGCCAAAGATAATCATAAGGCAGGCACAAGGTACAAATCTTGATGTGTACTAAGTGGATTGTTTGCAGCCCAAGGTTTTGCAGGAGCAGGGTTTACAAAATTTTCAAGTACTCAGAGAGTACCTGAAAGAGTTCAGGTAAATGGGTACAGCCAAAAGGAAAAGCTGTTGTATCTGAGTATTCTTAAAGAGGCTATGAGGGTGCTGTGACCTGTCAATCCTGAGCATCTCTTGGGAGCTATTGACATATGAAATTCCCCTTTGTTTCATCAAGATAATAAGTTTTCATTAAAGCTTTGTCCAAGACCTGTCTTCTACTTTAGAACATGCTCTCTGCTACTGTTGAAAATACCCAGTTTTTGCTGGATACTTGGAAAAACCTGGATTTATACAAGTATTTTGATTTAAAATGTGTTTAAATGCTTACATTTAAAGGAGAAAAAAGTATTCTACATTTTCTGGATATATTTAAATTGCTTATCTTCTGGAATTTATGTTGAATGCCTGATAAACTATTATTAATCCATGCTTGATAGAGGTTTACATTATCAGTGACTGATTTTGAGGGAGTTGAACCCCTGAAGGTTGTATTGACTTTAACTGTCTCTCTGAGTAGTCAAAAGTTCTGTAAACCCTACTCCCATGGTACATTAGACCAGCATATTTTAAAAATTGGTCTTGTGATAAGCAGGGAAATCATGCTTCTTGCCACATATCAAATCCTCATGAATCTTGATTTCCCTTAGGAAACATGTAATTCATGTTAACAGTTCTTACATATTCTGTAGCAGTGGGAACATGGAGTGACTCTTTGGACTTCTATTTTTTTCATTTAGGGGAAAGAGATATTCTGGTTTTCTTCAAATATAACATTATGTACATGAAACATATCTTTCAGCTATTGGTGTGAAAAGCCCAGCACTAAGAAGCAATGTAATTAATATAATTGTGAATTATCAGAAGGTGTCAGTTACTCCAGTTTATCACACTCTTAGCTGACTGTGTGATCTGTCAGATCTAAGAGACATACCTGTTGTTAGCTGTTATGTATTTTTTTTTTTTACTTTTGGTACACACATCTTAATGTAATATCCTAAATTATAGGTTCAGCTTTCTCCTGGCAAGCAGTTACAGTTTATTTTCTATATCCTTGAAATCAAATAGAAACATTATGATGAGAACTTTTCAGAACTTGTAAAACAGTTTGTGATTATTTTCTGACTTTTACAAATATTCTTTGGTGTGAACAGCAGCCACCAAGAACATTTAAAGGAAAGTAAAATGGAAATTTAACTTTTTTTGTTGGATAATTTTCACAGTATATTCTCCAATGATTTTGTCTTCACAAAGTTATGTCAATACCTTCAGCCAAAACATAAGGCTTTCGTCCAACTTGGATGCTGATCTCCAAAGAGAAAACTTGGCTGACAATGAAGAGGATTTAGACTCCACAAACTTTGCTTGTCTGGAAGATTGTACTGGGGGAAACAGTCTAGACGTACAAGCCTTTCTTGCCAGAACTGATTTTTCTTCCCAGGCTCTACTTGTGGTCTTTTCTCTACTTTCCATTTTTGACTTTTTAATCTTCCTTGCAGGTCAAGGGGCTATGCATTATTTTGCGTCCATCTCCATCTTCATTTGAGTATGACCTTTAGGAGACCTTGCCTTGTGCTATCACACTCAGTGTTGAGAACTTTTTATAATATGCTTGATCCTCTTC
>JAOXXN010000065.1:33688631-33711545 GCA_026770055.1 Myrmophylax atrothorax | reverse complement strand
CCTCTTCTTTCATTTCTAGATTAAATGGGTGAATTTATGTGTTTTCTTCTTCTCTTTCAAGGGTGAATATATCACAAAGGAAACCTCCCAACATAAATTATAACTGAATCATTTCAGTTTAGCTCCTAAAGGCCTGGGTGGTCCTGTGGTTAGCAGGTCAAGATATTAGCACATCCTTGGTATGATAAGAGCTGTACAAACAGTTACGCCCATTCTTTCCAGGGGTGATTAATTTTACAGAGGGGAGGGGATGTTTCCGCTGTCCTCCTGAGAAGATGCACAACAGAAAAGTGCATTTAATCACTACAGGAACTTCCACAGAAGTTGTAAGAGTGGAAGTTTCAAGAGGGATATTTGAATTAGTGTGCCCCCTGGCTTCCCTTTCTACGTTTCTTTATGCTTTCTGCTCTTCAGAGGACTGTGCTAGCATTTTCTGGTCTCTCAAGGTTATTGTTTGTAAGGGATTTCTGCTACTGAAGGCCTTCTCAAGGAACGCTCCTTTTGCTGCCAGCTCTCAGATGTTTGGCATAAACCCAAAAAGAGTACAGTTCCCCTGCTAATTAGTAGATGTTCAGATATTACTAGTCCTGTTTACTGTGTGTCCGATTCTTGATGAACCAATGAATGCAAATGATAGCAAAACCACACTGGAGATGTGACAGGGATAATTTCCTTGATGAAGACTTGACAGATATGTAAGGAACTTAAAAACATGAAATTTAAAATAATTAGGCTCTTTGATTAAACAAACAATCAATCAAATTGCTCTTTCATTTTATTCTTTCTTTCAAAAATAGCATATTAAAACAGCAGCTTATTTGAAGTGTTGTGTAATATACATAGAAGAGTGTTTCAACAGGGCTAGTTCTTGCAATAGTGAAATTAGAAGGCAACAAATTTTAAAGATTGAGAAAGAAATTCTCATTAAAAAGTACTATGACACTTAGGCTACCAGCCAATTTCAAGGTGATAGTGCCAAATCTTTTACCTTCTTCTAGCTCTTTGTTTTTCTGTTCATTCCACATCATGGGGCACATAAAGCAATGTTAAATGGATAAGGTCAGAGCTTATACAGGAGTGAATGAACTACAATTTATAGCTTGTGGGTCATCTGCCCTATAAATCCTAAGGTTTGTTTTTGAGAATAGATAAACTATAGAGGAGAGGAAAAGATAAGAAACATTCTCTTGTAACATCGTTTCTTCCAACAAGGAAGAAAAATAAAAGTAAAGATAGAATCAACACAGCTTTTAGAAGGAATAGTATTTATCACCAACTTTTTGGCCACTGCTGGATAAAAGTAATGACTAGGTGATGAATTTATAATTTTGGCAAAGACTTCTGGGGCTATTGTCTGTGTTCACTATGAGCTGTGGCTTCTATTCTCTTCATAGTGCCTCTCCTACTAAAGGAACATTGTGACTGCAAGGAGTCTGCCTAGTCTGTCTTTGAAGGTGTCTCTATTGTGTACTTTTTTAAGGCAACCAGAAAATTTGGTCCCTTAACAGAAGCCCCATCCTATTCTGAAGCAATTTCTCAGGCACACAGACTCCATGGGAAGCTGGCTGCAGTTTCAGTGATTTTTTTTTTTCTTGCTTAAACTTAAGCAAACTTTAGGGTCAGGTTAGTGATCTTAAGACAGCTCTTCATTTTTCAGTTTGAAAATACCATATTTTGCTTCACTAAATTTTATACCTGAAATGTTTGTGCAACTGATCTCTAAAAGAAAATAATAAATCACAACCTCTCTGATCAGAGAAAGTATGGAGAGTTCAGAACAAAAGTACTATACAAAATGGGAGGAGTACCTTGACTCTGAAAGCCATTTCATCAACCCCATAGTACTCAAAAAAGACAAACAATGGAGAATTAGACTGATATAATGAGCCATGAACTTTCACACTTAGCACAAAAACAAAGGGTGTCTCTCTTTTTGATTCTGTGTGGAAAAAGGTAATAAAAGGCTACAACTACTAACATAATGATGTTAATAGCAGAAAACATTTGCAATTACATGAACCGAAAAACAGGTAGCAGACATAATTCAGTCAGTTTAGCTGTGAATTTTAACCAGGTCTTGTGTGAGAGGAGTTAGGATTTGATCCACTGAGAGGACGCAGTCAAGACACAATCTATATCTGTTCTTAGGCATTTCTGATTAGGTTAGATTATTGTGATCCCTGCAACACCAAGTTTTAAAAAGGGTGTTTTCACACACTACTGGATCTGACAGTCTTCCAAGCAGACCACATACCTCTCAAGAGAAAGAGACAGGCTTGCGGCTATGACAAAGTCATACTGCCCTTGAGGAGTTCTGCAGATCCAGAAACCAAAGGAAATTAGATGTTCAGCCAGGAATAGAAATAGTCCAGACAGGGCTTAAATTGCATATTGCTTTAGTGCAAGGTCTATAGAAAATATTGAAAAAAGTTATTATAATTGGAGAAATAGCACTCCTCTACGTGTACCCTCCTTTCTTGAGTAATTTTTTTGTTTTGGGAGCTCAGTTGCTTGAGTCCATTTTGATCACAGTGGCAGAAAATGTGTAACTTTCTACTCTCCCTACATTATCTGCAGGGATAGTGACTAGAGCATGTCCTCCTTTTTTTATATACCCATTTATGATTTTGTTGCCACTAGTTAGAAAAACTGCAAAAAAGCCTTAAAATAGGGATCAAACATTAGAAGAAATACTCCTGTAAAGGAATAGAAGGGTGAAAAATCTATCTCTCTTCCACTTTGACCACTTTTCACCTGGAATGCTTCAGAGATTTGTTCAGAGACCTAGGACTTTTGGAAACACAGATCTTTCATGGTCAACTTGGATTGACAAAATGCTGTTAACCGCCCGCTCCCCCCCTCAAATAAATATAAAAATGTGACTGTGCTGTAGCACGAAGAATTTCTAAATGAATGTTCCTTAGCAGTTTTGATACAGTGTTTTCATCTCTAAATGATGGGTGTGCTTTCAGGACAAAATAGAGTAAGCAAGTCTATAGCCTGCAGGGGCTGCTGTCATGCAAGAATAATTATACTAGGATGGAACAAACAATCAAACTGTAAGGACAGATGTTGTTTGGTTTTGTTTTATGTTAAGGGCTAAGTTTATGTTCCACATTAACAGAAACAGTATCTTTTTCTGAAAGTCTTGGGAGACTTTCCAGAACTGATTAAGAACTAAGGCATATACTTTTCAACATGTTGGGATCTCCTATCTGAGAGGATGTCCTGTTTACATTTTGTGCTTTAGCTAAGTATGCTGCATAAGTGCTCCAGTAGTAAGGTGAAATATAAGAGGAGAAGATGGCTTGAAACGGATTTTTGCCAAGTTTGAAAAATGACACTTGCATGACCTCTGTCATCAAACCATTTGGGATTAGTCCTGCAAAAGTACATTTTTAATGAGAATAGGCACTCATAAGGGAGAGGCCTCACCATCCACTGAATGTATTTCAGGTGGTTTAAAACTTTTTCATCTTCTTTTCAGAAAGAAACAGGGAAGAGCTGATAATGTGATGCAAAGCCAGTCTTATTTTATGAAATGACCTGTGTACGTAACCAAGCACTGATGAATCTATCACTAGCATAAGACAGCATCTAGGAATAACAAAACTATTAAAACAAGAGTGATAGATTCTCATATCAGCCCTTTATCACTTAAAATCTTTCTATGTCAGAATGGTAGTTTACTACATAGAATTTGCATTATATTATATGAAAGGCAACAGAAAATCAAGTTTGCTGTTTTAAGGTTGGAATTAACTTTTTGTGTGGGAGTGGAAATTTTTTTTTTGGTGGGAGGCAGGAACAACCTGTAATGAAATGGGAAGACAAAGTGGCAAATTCCAAACCCAAAAGATTTTCAATTTTAAACATGGGCAAAACATAGTAGACTAATAGGAAAGTACCTAAGAGAATATAATAGTAAATATCATATGTAGTGCTTCTGCACACCCACAGCTTAACTGCTGTCAAGATTTGGTAGACTTCCAGGAAATGGAAAAAATTTAAGGCACAGTTTGATAAAGTGTTAATTTTTAAATGTGTATAGGGAGCTTTTCAACCCTGTCCAAAGGATACTGATGGGCACACTTCTGTTCTCACTGTGACCTCCTGAAGCTAACTAAAATTAACAAATCTTCATTTCACCATCCGGGACTAACCCTATCTCTCTGTATATAGATAGATGTATAGATGCAAATCTTTTAAGAGTTTTTACGTTATGAGTGGTATCCAGGGCCAAGTGCTGGAATTGTTATTCATCTGGGTTTCCCCTTGATCTGATACTTTTCACATTCACATTAGTAGCATAGTAACTTAAAAGTTCTTGTGTACAATTGCATGCAAAATGAAGTCCATTGACACAAAACAGTTTGAGGTCTGAGTAATGTAAAAAATAGACTTTTCTTGGGAATTAAGGCAAAAGAAGAGGTGATGGAACTGCTTCAAATAATAACATCAGCGTATCTATTATACACAAAGTGCTTTCCTACTACGACATACACATTTATTTCTAATTAAAAATTTTAGAAACCTAGATCTCTCTCAGCATTTATGTGGAGCCCATCACCGCTGTGTCTGGGAAAATGAGAATAGTTCATTGTAGATACTATAAGGTCTCCCAGTGTTATCTCTGAAATACGGGAACTAGTGGCAGAATAAAATGTACTGCAGAAGTCTGAAAGCCCTTGATTCTATATTTACATCTCTGAACAAGCTCACTTTGACTCATAGCGCCTTAATTAGAGGCATAGTTGGGTTTTTTCTGTAGGGCATTTTTTTACCCTCACAATACAAGCATACATTTGGTAACTAATACCAGCAATTAGCCTCATCTGCTATGTAAATGAGTGTAATTGCAATTAAATACTTTAGTGGGCCCGAAGGGAAAACATGTAATCATTACAAAGTAAGTAGGAGTACATGGTAAAGGGACTTATAGGAGTACTAGAAGAAGTGCTTTTTCCCTGTGGTGACTACAGTCCTTTCCATTGTTAGTCATTTCTTCAGGAGTTTAGAACCTGGTTCAAAGGATGATTTTTCTCTCTTTCACTGAGCTGTGAAAACCACAGAACAAAGAATAGCATGTTTTACGAAGAAAAGAGAAATTATCTCCAGGGTGTTCACAGGATTTTGTGGTGATCATCTGAGCATCACAAAACAGGGTACCAAAAACAACACTGGGAAGTTCCTGGATTGGGTTTATTGTGAAAGATTTGTTGAAATCAATGGCTATGACAGTTTTACTCTAACTAAATAACTGTGTCACTGAATATGTCTACATTATTCTCTGTCACAAGAGCTGTCACTGGCATACTGTAGGCAGCCTGTCTGGATGGTATTTGATGGTATACTAAACAGAGCATAGATATAGCAGCACTGTACTGCTGGGCTTGGACTTGATCTTTGAACAAACTGCATAGCTCAGTAGTGTAAATATGATTGAAAAGTCTCATTTGCATATCCTTTATACATAATTTTGATATTAGTTAATAAGTTCCCAGTGCCAAATCTACATTTTGAAATTTAATTAATCTCTAATTTTTTTCTTTAGTTTGGGGTAATTAAACTGTATATTAAATCTGAATGGACTGAAATTTCTTAAAGACTTACAGTGAGATGTGTATTTATTGTGTGCAAATGTCTGAAGAGAGCTGAGGCAGCCTGGCTAAAAGCATAAAAAAATTATTCATCTCCTAAGCGGTGTTTCACTGCCCTTTCTTGTAGAGCATAACTGAGTTACTCATTCTGGCTTTAAAATTTCTAAGACTGCCTGCAACGATTTTCATGAGCTTTAGTTTTATCACTGCCAGCAGTCCAGAAGGGCAGCAAGGACAACAGAGTCAGTGGCCTCACTGGCAAGGGTCCTGTCCCACAGCACTAGGGTGAGGAAAACAGGGAAGGCGTGGTGATAGTAAGTAGGCTCAAACAGGAATCCAGTTCTTCAGACAAGTTCACTGACCTCTTGGCCAGAGGTCAGGCCAAGAATTCAGTCCATGGGTCAGGATCAGAATCCATACCCAGATCAATAACTACAATGCAGTTCTGTCATGGACCAAGTATGACAGCAACTGCTTAAATCCATCTTCCAATCAAATGGTGTAGGAACTCCTGCTGCAGCTTCTTCCAACTTTTCCTCAAAGGTCTTCAAGGCCAGCTGGGGTTCCTCAGACAGCTCTCCTTTCAGAAAGCCTACCTGAAGGGCACAGAACTACACTCCTAGGAAGGTTTGCTCTGCTCTGGGCTTTGACAATCTGCTAGACTGAAAGGTTGCTTTATCTAGAAGAATCCTTCAAGACCATTCTGTTTATGAGTAGACAATTGCCTACTCTGAAAAATAACAATGGAATAGTGAGAACACATCAACTTAAATTCAGGCTAGGCAAGACAGAAACAAGCTACCAAGAACAGAATTACCTTTCAATAGAAATAGGTGGTTTCTGAGTTCATCATTTATTGACACATGTTGCATGCAGGAATAAAAATCCTGGTGGATAATTTATCCACTGGTCCACTGAAATTTTTCTCTGTGATATATAAGATAATTTACTTTTACGTCAGACAAGGTAGTCTCTCTCAGGATGACTTCAGAACAGCAAGTGCAGCACAACTCACATTGGTTTCACTTACTAGGAAAAAGAATTAAAGGAAAATCTTGTTTCCACATTAGTGTTCACAAGTTACCACAAACTACTTAATGTGATTCAAAAAGTTAATGAGAAATTAACTACTTGGTATGGGCATCCCTTGAATAACTGTTACATAATTCTTATATAATTCTTATATGAATGAAAGCACTCATAATTGGTGACAAAAATACTGCTACTGAGGTTTAAGTTTGCATAATTGGCAGGGTAATCTCTCTCCAGTAAAATATTTTTTCCTAAATTTAAAAGTATTTTATTTCACAGAATCACAGAATATGCCAAGTTGAAAGGGACACACAAAGATAATTTAGTTCAGCTCCTTAGCCCTGCACAAGACTATCCCCAAGAGTCACATCATGTGTGTGAGAATACTGTCCAAATGCATCTTGAACTCTGCTGGGCTTGGTTCTGTGACCACTTCCCTTGGGAGCCTGTTCCAGTGCCAAACAACCCTCTAGGGGAAAAAGCTTTTTCTAATATCCAACCTAAACCTCCCATGAGACAACTTCAGGGCATTCCCTTGTGTCCTGTCACTGGTCACCACAGAGAAGAGATCAGTGCCTGCCCCTGCTCTTCCTCTCATAAGCAAGTTGCAAACTGCAATGATGTCTCCCCTCAGTCTCCTCCAGGCTGAGTAGACCAAGGGACCTCAGCCTCTCCTCATACATCTTTCCCCCAAGGCCGTTCACCATCTTTGTTGCCTTCTTTTGGACACTCTTTAATAACTGAGTACCTTTCTTATACTGTGGTGCCCAAAACTGCACGCAATATCCAAGGTGAGGCCACCCCAGCTCAGAGCAGAGTGGGACAATCCCCTCCTTCGATGAGCTGACGATGCTGTGCCTGATGCTTCCCAGGACATGGTTGGCCCTCTTGGCTGCCAGGGCACTGCTGACTCATATTCAACTTGCCACTGACCAGGATCCCCAGGTTCCTTTCTGCAGCACTGCTTTCCAGCATCTCATTTGTTAAGTTTTGAAGATGATAATCATTTTGCATAACCAGTTTTACACTAACCTTCAAAAAAGCTGGGCTTTTCTGTTCATTAACTAGAACTAATGGACAAGTAGTTAAGGAACATTTGGGGATATGTGCTTTTCAGAGTCACAACTGTAAGAATTACAGTTGAGTGTGTTGTATTTTATCTCTTCCACTTAGAAATGCATTTTAGAGCTTTTGGCCATGAAAAAGTGATCACTGAGATTTCTTCTATTGCTGATGTATATCAGCAAGTTCAGGAAAGTCTATGTTGTTTTCATCTTAAGTAGGTGTAACTGTCCTGTCACATAATGTGACTACCATTGTGTGTTTCACTGCAGTAGCTGGAGTTTGATCATTGAGTGTGGCCATCCCTATGAAAGCTGAGTTCAAACTCTTATTTATTGATATATCAGTCAAGAGTTATTCTTTGCTGGGAACTAGTCTGCCCAGGTACCTATATTCCACATAAAAATTTTTGATGGGTTAGCTTTTAAGGTGAATGTGTTAATTAAAGACAGACTTTCACAATTTAGTATGAAATGCATTTTAGATAGTAGGAACAGAATGTGCTTAGCAGAACAGTATATACATTTTTAAGAAGAAAAGAATTCCTTAAAATCATAGGACTGGTTTCAAGCCACTAAAATTAAATTCAAAAAAGTAACAGTCTTCTTTTAGGATTCAGAATTCAGAAGTGATTAAACATAGGTTAGGGTTCACCATATTGCTTTGATGAGAAGCACTAGCAATTGTTTCTTATTCCAGGGATTTTTAAATTTAAGATCTTTTTCTGTTTAATATTATGGTAATTGCAGGCATGACACATCTTTATAATTGAACATTTTCCATAAAATTTGAGTTTTAGTAGTGGTGAAGAAATTAAAATTTAAAGTCAGTGTTATTGGTTTGGGTCTGCAGAGCACAATCTAAAGGAACTGAAATTCAGGCAACAGCCTAGAATTTTTGGAAAAGTATTTACAGACAAATGTCAGCTATAAGCTGTGTGCTTAACATATGTCTGGTCTGTGTGAACTTGTATTCACCTTAGCCCTGTGGAGCACCAACTTTTTATTCCAGCCAGCTGCAATATTCTGCCTGTTTGTAACCTCCTTGTAAGTGAAATTATTTCAGCCTTTCCCCTGCCGACAGCAAAACATAAACATGAGGCACATTAAAATGGAAACAGGATCCTGGTCCTTTCTGTTTCTCAGTTTTATTTAGCAGTGACCTTTAACCCTCATTAAGATACTCTGGAAAGTTTGAGACTCCTTCTTTTGTGTAGCCCATTGTGGAAATATTTAGGTTTGTTATGTTGTTTTTCTCTTCAAAAATATTTAAATGCCTTTGGGCAGTTGTATAAAACTTAAACCCCCACATTTACCTATTTTTAAAAAATTGTCTGTGAACAATATTTCACAGCATATACTCTTTCAACCCATAGATATAAGGCAAACATCAACACCCAAATTTTACTCAAGAGGAGGATCAATGCACACCAAAGTTTTGTTTGGGGCAAAACATACACTCTAATGGGTACTAACCCAGAAGCGTATATTAATACACATAGAACATCAGATGAAGTTGTTTTATCTATGAAAACAGGACTCAGATTCATGAATACAAAAGCCATGTGCTGGAATTTGTTTAACAATTTACAATGCGTGTCAATAACTAGTTATGCCCTCTGATTTGTTTGCCTTAGAAGACATGCACAGATGTGCTAAACATAAGATCCAGTATTAAAAGTTTTGCCCAAGGAAGTTTTGAATATCTGAGGTCTGTTATTTCTAACCTTTTAATGGAGAATTATCTCCCTTAAGTTAAAAAATTAATCATGATTCCTCTGATTCAAATGCGTGGAAGAGGAGCTATACTGAAAGATATGTGACTTTTTCTCCCAGAAAGAATGAAAAGCACCATTGAGATATGAGCAAAGACTGAGGGGTTTAGTTCTTGATGGTATTGTTTGCCTTATTGGTATATTTTTGTATGTAAGAATTAACAAAATCATAGATGATATTGTATGTTATCAGAAACTGCCTTTTGGTATCCACTTATGAAGTGAAATAAACTCCTCATAAAGGAAAATATAATTTTTCTTTGACTTTCAGAAGACTTCCTCCCAGGATTTTTTTTATCATGTTTCTTCTAATAAAATAGCTTGCAAATTTGTTTCTGTTTGTCATTCACTGGAATTCTAAATTATCACTCTGCAATTAAATCCTAGTAAAAAATCTCATTTTAAAATACGTGGTATTTTATGCTACACTTTCAGAAAAGCAATTGTATTAAAAATATTTCCTTGCAGCTTTTAGTTTTATTTTTCCCCAATTTTTTGCAGTTGATTTTCCTTTGCTCTTTATTCTTTTCCCTTCTAATGCCAAAATAAACAAAAGTAACATAAAAAGAGAGAGCTGTGAAAAAAGAGTGCAAAAATTTCAAAACCTCTTTGGTTTTCCTTTTACATATCAGATGGAGATTTTGTTCCATATTTCATTCCAAAACAAGTTTTTAGAAGAAGTATTTTATATTGATGTAAAATGCTTTATTTTCCTTATTTCTGAGACTGTAAGATACTTTCTACAGATGCTGTGCTTTGGTCAAATGGACTTTGGTAATATTTGAGGTTATGAAAATTTTCTTCATTCTTGATAATATGTTTGAACAGGTAAATGCTTTATTGTTTAAAATGGGATTCCCACTTCCTTAGGTGAGACCTTTTGGGTTTAGTACCTACTTCTTTGTTCTTATATTTATCTTATTCAATGTTTAAATTCAATGATTAAATTAAGGCCAAACATACTATGTCATACCTTTATTTTGAGATTCCAATTGCTTGATTGGAATTTTTAATCTGATTAGTTCTGCTTCTTTTAGGAAGGTAAAACAACAGCGTACATTCAATCATTATGATTACTGAGGTGAATTTGACACTACCAGACTAAATTTGCAAAATTAAACAGTTCATGTTAAGTACCTTCTAAAAACTGATGTTCTTTGGCCACATTTACATTTTTTCACTAGTGAGGTACATCCTTCCAGATTTAGTGCAGATCACCATAATCCATAAATTTTATGTCCATTAATGGAAACATTTTCACTTTTAGCCTTAACTAATCTTTGATGGCAAAGATATAACTCTTCATCAATGATTTTACAGGTTATAGCTGGTTCAGAAAGGAAAAATCAAAAATCCTGTGCAATGATACCTTTTAAAAAGTGACCTTGTCAAAGTGAGGCATTCTGACTTCAATTAAATTCAGAGTTAGTTGGTCCCACAGGTAATGCTGGAATATATAATGTTAGCAATTATGAGAATACTTTGCAAAAATAGTTTAAAGAACACTGAAAATCCCCTTTATGCTGTGCTGGCCTGTAGAAAAAAAAAGAAGATTTTATCTTTCTATTAGTAGCCATTTAGGAGGTCATTTTGGAGTATACTGTTACATAAAACATGAGGTCAGCAAGTAAGGCTAATTAAATTTTAGTGGGAGCAAGAGTCACCAAAAGATTTTTACTTTCATCCTACCCAGTCTAAAATAGTCATACAATACATCATTAATAGCCTTGGAATTGCTAATTATTTCAACATGAACAGCAGTATCAATGCTGTCAGATTAATTTAATACCCTCTTGAAGATTCCTAAAGAGCGCATGATTATTTTTATTGTTTTGTAGACTCAGGAACAAAAAAACCCAAACCAAACCAAAACAACAACAAAAAAAAAAACCACAAAAAAACCCCACAAAACCCCCCGAAACCCACCACCAAAAAAAAAAAACCCAAAAAACCCCAACAAAAAACCAACAAAAAAATAACAAGCAAAATCAACCTTAACATGGATTTTTGGTTTAGAGAAGGTACCTGTTTTCATCTTGAATGGGAAGTTTTCTCTAGTTGTTGTCCCCCCCGCAAAGTGCAATTCAACTAATTTCAAGTAATTTCAGAGGAACATACCTCTTTCACATAAGTTTTCTTGGGGAGAAGCCAACATTTTTCCCTTTTGCTATTTTATTTAAACCAGTATATTTAAGGATTGTCATCCATTTTAAGTTTTCTGTGCATCAGAGAAAATATTGTTGTGAATTTAGTATTACACTGGTTTTTATATTGATGGGAAAATCCAATTTTATCATAACAAAATGTTTTAATGATCCTGAAATGAATTTTTATGTTCCATAAGACTTTTAAAATTTGAGATTTTTTGACAGATTTGGAGAAGAAAAAAAAAACAAAACAACCAACCCAACAACAAAAACACCCAAACACACGAAATCCTGGTGTTTCCCTTGAAATTGATAGTTTATTTTTCCACCACCATAATTAATTATTTCACCACACAGTAAAGAAACATTTACCATTTTAAGTTCTAGGTTTACAGTAATGTACTGCATATGTAAGACTTCTGAAATACTCTCATTCTATTCCATGGATGTGTGCACTGGAACTTCTAAAATTTAACTGAGCTGAAAAATCAAGTTCAGTCTTCAGTCCCTAATCTAATTGTGTTTCTCAGAAAAGGATATTTTGGTCATTAAATGAACACATCCTTTTCTTCCTAAGAATAATCTTTTGTTACAACTCACCTCAGAAGGCGAGGGGAACCCAGGTTTTTGTTAATAGATATCTTGGGGTGGATTAGAGTGAAACGACACTCAATGATCAGTGTTATATATATATGTAGGGTTTATTTAAGAACAATTTGTTTGCAAAGGAAAACAGGTATGTAGCTGTTTTAGTTGTTATTATCTATAGCAATATAAAACCATAAAAATAACACTTGACAAAACTTATAAGGAAAAGAAAAATAAAGGATAAAAATAGAAAGATATAAATTTGCCGCCCACTGTATCCAGCAATGAGACTTGATAGTTGCAGTTTCAGTGTCTGTTGGTTGAAGTGGTGGTCACAGTCTTGTGGAAGTGATGTTTTTGAGCCATTAGGGGTGGGAGAAGTCTGCAAAACTCAATTATTTCATGATTTATCTACACCCAGGCTCAGGTGGGAATGCCTAGTACCTCCCCTGGTGTGGGAAGTTTTACATTGGATAATGTAATACCATGAGTCATGGATGATTTGGGAGTCTTTGATGGTCTAAGAGTTGCAGCTGCCTGTTACATCAGAACAGTTGAGCTCATTATGGCCCATTATGACCTATCAGCAGAGGTAAATACCTATGTGTGTATGTCTTGGTCGTTCAGGGAAGAGAGTTATCACAGCTGAGTCACTTGTGTAAGGAGAAGAAACACTGCCCTACTTTGCAGGATTTGCCTAGTTCCTTATCATGATTAACACCCAGCTTATAGGCTGAGGTGTTAGGGATATAAGCCCTCAGCACCTGGGCAGCCACTCTGCACATTGTTAGCAAAGCATCCTGCCGACTGTTTGAGCCATTAGGATTAACAGCCCAGTCTCTCACAGGAGGAAAAGAATTTGTGAATGAGTTTGTGGGCTAGGGCCTCCTCTCAGCCTTGTTTACTTCTCCTTAAACCTGAGGTGATTAGACAATAGTACCGCCTTTATCTTATCTCAAGTTCCTGTCAGGAGATTTAACTCATTGTCCAATTCCCTGAAATCCAGGAGGCATATTTGGGAGGGAGGGGGCAGTGGGCTTTTGTGATCTTAACAATGTTTAAGACATTAACCATTTTAGTCTCCTTTAATATTGGGGAGAAAATTCAGTGTTGATAGTGCCATCCTTGATATTTCTAGATTTCTAGTTACCTTAGTGCAAAAGGATTTACTCAAATGGACTTTTAACTTTCAAAAAGGTGATGTTTAAGGGTACGTCAAAGCATTCACTGTCTTGACTCACTAGATTTAAAAAAATAGTGGTTTAGTAGGTGTTAATATTCTCAGAGTGGTGCATGAAACTTTTAAAAATATATATTTGAAGAAATATTGATTATAATTTTTAATGAATGTAGTGACCAATAAATGTTTCTTTGGTTTAGTTTTACCATAGTAGGTCTTCCTCCATAAAATAAGTGTGAGCTCTGGCTTTGTTTCTTGATAGGTTTAGATTTCTACTATGAAAGGAGAGATTTAATTTCTCTCTGCTGTTCATATTCTGATTTAAAAACTCCCAAGCAGCCAATGGCTTCAATTAAGATTTTCCCCCCAGTCTGCAAGTAGAATTCCTGATAGTCATGATGATGACTCTTGTTGCAGAGATTCTATTTGTCTACATTGGATGTTTGTATAAAAATAATCATAACACATTTTTATTTGCAGATTCAGCATTTTGACCCTCTTTGGTTTAGAGAAAATATGTATTTTGATGTCATGCTTTACAAATTTTTGTGTAAGAGGTCTTGTATGTTCAGCAAAATGAGAGAACTGACAAGAAAAATCAGATTCTGAAAATATTAACACAAATCCCAATTTCAAACAAGCCATGATGGTAAAAAGGGTCTGATTTAATGTGCAATGAAATATCAGCTATATTTGCCCTGGGAGGTTATTTCCTAAGTAGCTCACACCAGATAGAGGTGAAAGAAAAGAAGGAATTCAATCCTTTCTTTTTTCAACAGAAAAAGCACAGACCAAAACATACCTGTTAGATTTCAGAAGTAATAACAAGATACCTTAACCATCTACAGAGAGCATGTGCATTTATTTAGTTACTCTTCATGCCCTCTGACAACACGTGTTGTCAGGATTTTTCAGCTGGTGTATTTCCACTACAGACTTGAAGCATATGAAGTATTTATAGAAGAGATATATTGAATTCCCAGGGTATTTTAGATGGAAGAGAAGAAAGTGCTTTAAATTCCAGTGAAACACCTGATCTGATCATTTTCCCTAATATTCCTCAGATTACCCCTCATCACCCACATGTACTGTGAGATTCCTAGCTGTGTTGCTTAATAATTGCAGGTTGCTTGAATTTTTTGTTAACATGACAAGTATCCGTGTCTGTCTACAGGCATGACCTCCTCTGCTCCTTTGGTTAGACTGGAGTTTCGTATGAAGAGGTCAGTAGTAAGAAAAAATGTGCACTTTCTCCCTATTTCAGTGTATCCTTTAGAAAGTCTATATAAGATTCAATCTTCCTTCTTTTGATAAAAATAGCTAATAATTCTTCATCAGTGACTAGCAAAGTATTGTTCATTAAAGCTGCTAATGTCAAGTGTAGAAAACAAAACAAATTTATTCTGCCTCTTTTAAATAAAAAAGAATGCAACTGTAGTTAAGAAAATAGCACTTTAGATATAGGTTAGCACAACTAATCTCAATAGAGGTTGTTTGACCATTTTCAGCTTATTTGGCATCTGGGAATACCTACCTTTCAGTCATGAAAACCATAGGAGCATCCTTCTCCACAACTCTAGAGTAAGATGATATATTTTAGGTTACTACACATGTAATGTGAGGAGCTAAACTGGTAACACATTTTCATGATTGTACATTGTGATGATGACTGTACAAGTATTTTGAGATTTGAGACAGCTTCTGGCAAAGTGAATGAATGCCAAGGTTGCCAGAGCATCAAAGGAAACATTTTTAATTTAAGTATGCATGCTGAGATGCAGCTGTGCCAATACATGCATATTTATTGGATCTGGCCAGGAGGCAAATGTGCAGCTAATTAAACCATAGTAGTGCCGGCAAAGATTTGATTCTAAAGGTCTGGGTTGTCGAAGACTTAGCTGAGATGATGTTGGTGGATATAGAAGCAATTTAAAAATAAAATAACCCTAGGCAATGTTAAACTTGGACACTGATAACTTGGGAGTTCTCAAAGCGATCAGGACAGGCTCTGGCAGTAGGCATAGAGAAGCTCAAGGCACTCATACTTGCACTGATATTTCTATAAAATTCCATGGTTTAGTTTGGGTAGCTACTGGGATGCTATGACAAAGAGGAGCTTAAGAAATAGTTTAGTTGATAGTTTAGTGAGACACATTAGTTGAATTATAAACAGGACATAGACATCTTCTGAGATGCTACTAAAGGTTCTCTTTGCAAGTTTCTTCTCATTTACCAGCATATAATGAGTAGTCCAGTTTCAGAAAGTCCATTTCTACAGAAGTTAAGGTACAGTAGGTTTTCTAACCATTCACTTCTCTGTGAAGCTTTTGCAAGAAGATGCACATTATGATGTTTTGGTATCTGAAAGGAATGTCTGTGCACTACAAATTGCACTAAGACTCTGCTTACCCCTGCGTAGGCCAGTGGCGTCTGCCAGCCTGTATTTGACTTCTGGGACAAATTTTAAACAACTGGTAGTTTGCATGAAAACAATTTATTATTCTTGTAATTTACATGCATTTTGAAGGATCTTTGTTATTCTGGGTTTGCAGTAAGAACATCATACTGACAATTAGAATTCATAATACTTTTATTCTACTCAGATCCATCTGAAGGGCAGGAACTCAAGAGCTTGGTGTAGTGGCTCTGTAACATTCCCAGGTAGGCAGCATCACCAAACTCAGGCTTTATCAGTCTGTTCCCATATTCTTCCTAATCACAAGACTGCCTTAAAATTCATGAAGTTTAAAATAAATGCATAAAAGTAGGGGTTTATTATTATTGCTTTGGCATAGAGTACACATTTTCAAAGGCTTGCTCCATGACCATGAGGGCAAGCAATACTATTAACAAAATTAATGAATGAAAACTGAGTTTAGATACTGACATAATGAAATGACTGTAGAAACAGAAGTTGTAAGAAATGGATAAAATCTTTCAATACAAAAAGTAAACGCAAGAGAGCTGTAGAAGGAACCCATTTGAGTGGGATATTTTACCTCTTCTCATTGGACCTTATTCTATCCCTTCTTCCATGAGTATAGTTAGTGAATTGGTCATTGAATTTTTTATCCCCCTTGAGCAGGCTGCAAGGAAGTGTCCTATCTACTCCCTACCAGACTGTGCTCAGATCAACTTACTGCATTGGAATTTAACTGAGAGAAGGAAGGGAGGAGGCAGGAAGAAATAGCTGAACATAAATTAAATATACAAACAAATCTCTGTAGCCTACTGTAACCAAAACAAGATTGACCATGATTTGTTCTTTCTGCCTGCCTATGGGAATTGTGAGTGGGGGTTTAGGCTGTTTTATAAACCTTACAGCCTAATATGCATAGTCTAGCAAACAGTTACTTTACACAATGAATTATTCTTAATAAAAATATTGATCAACCAGAGAAAATCAAACTCTGAGCACCAGTATCATTCCTTCCTGATCACAGACTCCCAGCCTGTTTATTTAGTGTCACCCATAGTCTTTCATGGCTGACCTAAAACTATCAGAAACAGCTACAATTGCAGTCAAGCATAAACAAAAATCTGAACTGAAGGTGCAAGGGGACTGCCATTCCAAACAGAAGATCTGTTGCTGTAATAGCCTTGATTATGATGACACAATATAAAAAAAATCTCCCCCAAAAAACACCAAAACCAAACAACAAGTATGCAGACAGATTTCTGTTTATTTATACATAAAGGGAGGGAAACAAATCATTTACAAAGAGGAAGTCATATAGAGAACAGGGTTTCATTACATGTCACTGTTTCTCAACAGTTTATGAAGCAGGATTTTGTGAAACTAAAGGTTTGCTTGTGGTCTTCTTTGTTTGCTTAATGACATTTTGTAAAGTGACAAAAATCACATGGAGATAGCAGAGAGAGAAAGAGAATCTGCCAGATGGTTATCTGTTGGTAGAGTGTTTTTCACCCTTCCTTCCTTCCACCTACAGCACAGAAGCTTTGGTTTTACACTGAAGACAGATTTGCATTAGAAGATACCACATACGAATTTAAGGCTGATATATTATGCTTCAGGTGTGTGAAAGATTTGTAAATTGCTGCTGACACAGGTAATGAAGGTGACTCATGTGTGACAAAAGCTGACCTGTTATTTAAAAGATGTGATTTTTCAGGCAACTTTCAATTCTCATTGCAATCAGGTTCCCTGAATTCATAGGGATTTCTTTAAAAATAAGGAAGAGTAAAAAAATATTTAAAGACAAACTTTAAAGGTCTTGTTGTATAACCACTGTTATTATTGGGGGGGAATACTACTTACACTCCTCTGCACTCATGCCAAGGGTTTGGTCACTTGGTCATTTTAAAGGTCAGTTCCTGTCTTTAGTTAATTCTTGGTATGTTTCAAGGTTTCATTAATTATTGTTTAGGTAAATGAAATCTTCAAAGCTCAAAACTTCAATGAGCATATTTGTGAGACTTTGCTATTTATAAACATTGCATTTTACTTTACTAGGAAGTACTTTGCACTTTTTATTTTTTTTGTTTGCTGAGCAGATTAAAAGAGGGAAGAAGAATAATGAGATTACTCTACTGGTTCATTTTTTTTTTCTTTTCCAAAATGTGTAAATTCAGGGGTTTATTAGCAACGAGAGACATCCTGAGAAATTTTCTAAAGATGCTTATTTCAGAAATGACTTTGATTCAACCCATATCTCTTAAAGACTTCTGTAAATGTAACTCCTTGTTTTTGTACAAAACCTTAGATATGTCATGGCTCCATTCTTTCCTATTTCTTCTTTATTTTCCTTTAATCTCTCCATTATTTTTGTTTGTCAAGCAGGCATCTGGCATATTCAATGGCAGCTCTTACACACTTCGAAAGTACCCAAATACTAGTCATGAATGACAACTTCTCACATAACAATAAGTGACTTAAATGTTGATTTTGAAGACATGTTTTATTCCATAAAATGTATTAAATAACAATAGAACAACATTAACTTTCATTGGCAATCCAGCCTAAAAATTCCTCAGTATTAGTTGGGTTGGTCATCACACTGGCACAGGGAGTCACTAGCTAACTGACTCTTCTGTTTCACTGGAAAGAACTGCAGTGCTGTTCTGTGTTCTGTATAGGAGTAAAGTACTAGGAATTGAGGCATACTCATAAAAAACCCCCAACATTATTCTGTTTTAAAATTAATAAAAATTCTGGAAATAATGAAAGTGGGGTATGTCCCACTACTTGTTAATTCTTCCTATGTTTGCTCACTAGTTACACAAATGTAGCCCTCCAAAGGAATATCTTATCTCTGGGCTTTACAACAAAATGTATGAGGGGACCCTGGTCTGTAAAAAACAAAACAAAACAAAAACAAACAAACAAACAAAAAACAAAACAAAACAAAAACAAAAAGAAGTTGATATGGGGAAGACATCAGAAAGCAACATTTGGTGGAACTTTTGAATTCACATTTTGTAATCTCCTGGCCAGGGACAACCTTCTAGAAAAGTCCCGTAAGATGAAACCCACATGCATCTGTGCTGAATGCATGCCTGGAGATATATTTCTAATGGAAGGAGCTTATAAATGTTTTGAGATGCTTAGTTGGAACATATTATGGAAGGGTTAAGCACTCATCTATTCTTATGTATTTCATTCGAAGGGAAGATATTTACCAGTTTGGGAAAAGATACGTGGAATTCACTGGTTATGTTTATATACCCAAAATGAACTATTCTTTATAATTGACACTGTAAATGCTGTTATTTGGTTCTGCTGCTGACTCTCCAGTGTTCATCTGCTGTCAGGGAAAAAGTCTTCTTGAAATGGTATGTTTTTTATGGACCCAGACCTAGATCTTACCTACTTTTGGTGGGTTAAATAACAAAAAAAAGAGGGATTTCTACCAGTGGAAAAGGATCCCTCTGGTATACAAACTTACATAAGTCTGATATCAAGCTCCCCAAGCTGGCTGAAAGAATACATTGCTTCTCCCAGAATGATACTACACCACAACTGGCAGCAGTTTAGCCCAAACTTGCAGATTTTGACAGCGAATAACCTGTCTACCTGGGTTACTGACTAGGGCCAGGTTTGGCCCTTGGACTTGAGTGTCCTGTTGAAAGGAAAAGCCCAAAAGGAATTTAGCTATCAAGGTACTTATCGGGAATGTATCCACTTTAATATGGGGAGACTGCCTGGAAGAATGCAAATGCATTTCAACATGCTCCCAAGAAATTTGAGACTTGTTGATCTGTCTGTTGCTAAAAGAAGAAAAAAATCAGCTGCAGAGATGGAAATGAAGAAACTAGAACAAGTGCAAAGCTCAGAGTCTGTGCAGAGGTCAAATAGGTTTCTACAGTGTAGAGCCACAGTTCTATACTATGACTGTAAGTTGTTCACCCTTTAAACTTTTCAGTGGTCAAACTGAAACATGTATCTTGGTGTTAACTAGTGAGCAAGTGTCAGCAGTGGTTAAATAGCCAAAATCTTTCACAATTCTTTGGGTTTCTTAACACAGACAAGTGTTTTTACTTTGCCAAGGTGCTGAATAGATAATGCTGGGAATACCATGTAAATGTACCATTATTTATTCCAAAGCCTGAGTCAGTTCTTACTTGCAAATAACTGGAGATAGCAAGCAGATGATGAATAGCTATAACCTACCATTTTTCAATATAGCCTTCTGCAGGTTTTGGTAAACATATTTATTATTATCTTATTCACTATTTAGGAACATCATTGTCCTGCTTACAAAGTATGGTTTATTTTGGTCAGTCAAGTGTCTGGCGGCCAATGAATACATGCATTGTGGGTATTCTTTAGCAATTCTAAAGAATCACTACTTTTTATGAGTCTCAAACTGTGATTTGCAAAGAACATGTCCCAAAAGGCAGTGGCTACTCAGCTTGTATTGCTGTTTCTCCATGTTTGCAGCTACCTTATTGCAACAAGAAGAAGTAATAATACAGAATTCTAATATATTTTGCAAGTGATTGTTGAAATTTCTATAAACATATAAAGCAATTGCAAATGAAAAAGAAAGGAGTCCATGATAAAATCTATTAATGAAGGTAAATATTATGGAATACTACATGTCTAATTTCAGCTACTTTTTGTTTATAGAATCAAGTTTAATTGGACACCAGAAAGATGAAACAACTGTGTAACATTAACTTGGTAGCAGAGTTTCTTTATTCTCTCCACTCATTAAAATATATAGAGAGAGTTTGACTCTAAATTTTGGCTCATAGTATTTGGGCAAGTCTTAAAAACAGCTTAACTTTGTGTTAGTTCATCTGCAGTGGCAAACACAGTAGACATATGGTTATATTTCTCATTACTTTTTTGTGATTATTTTGATCAAACTAGGAGAAAAGATTTGTTGCCTTTTTTTAAGTTACATTTTTATACTATCATTTCCTGGTTTTAGCATTTTATAACTGGACTTGCATAAAATTGGTTTTAGTTGGAACTGTAGGCAATGTTTCAGCTGAAAGAAAACATTTCACTCCAAATTTCAAAACACAGATAGTTGTATCATAGTCAAATAACACAACTCCTCATAATGAAGCCTACTTAAAATGGTAACAGACAAATTTCTTCAGGAATTTAGCACAATTTAACAGAGAGGCCACGGTAATAGAGGAAGCTGCCAGTGCCTGGTCAAAATAAGGTTCTGTGAACTTAAAACCCAAATACCTTTCTCTTGAAGTAAACCTTAAATCCCTCATTGACCAGCTGTTGCAGGAATGCTAGCATTTAGACACTTGTTTACATTTTTATTTGCTACAGGATTTCTTTCAATTTAAGATAATGAAGATTCCCCTCACATTCCCTAAACGTATTAATTATAATAAATTTTTCTTCCTCAGTACAATGAATGTACTTTTGATGCTCCTGTCTGTCAGTAATAGCAAAAAACTAGTTATTACTGTGTGCTAGTTATGCTGTTAAAAGTTAATACTTCATTGCAATGGTACCTGAGTACTCAACACACACATTTGATATACACAAAGTCTTAATTTGGCCAAAGAAATTGAGTCTAGACCTTTATGCCGTGCTTTGCAACCTATATGTTGCTGAAAATTGGAACAATGTTTTCTCTGTCTCAGTTTTTGTTTGTTTCAATCTTGACAGTATATTCATGTTGTACAAGTTTGTTAAAGCAAGAATTTTTGCTCTAAGAATTACGTTCAAGTTTCACCTTTAGACAGTTTTATAATTCTATCCAACTTCCAATCATATGTTTTTGTTTGCCACTGGAGAATTAATAAAATTATTCACTCCCGGGGTTAATAACAGAACTGTAAAGACCCTACTTTCATCACCATACTTTTTTATGTTTTATTTGCAGATGATAATTGAGCAGGTTGCATCAAATATTATTCTGCTTTTCTCTGTTCTACTACCTATGGATGGCAATGCTCATAATGCCTATTTCTGTTCAATATTTTTCAAAATCATTTTCTTCAGTTTTAATTTCTCTCTTGGTCTGTTTTTTGTACTCTTGATATTTCAAAACTCCTTATAGCTAAGATTATTCAGTCTTTTAAAGAATTAAACTCTTTCACATTATGGCTGGGTTTTTTTGACTTTCAATTGCTTTTGGTAGCTTTATATTTGCATATATATTCAGTTATAAAACCGAGAGATTTCTTTCCACATGTGGATAACACATTTTCATATTCTTATTTTTCACCATGCAGTACAAATATAATTTCTAGCATCAAAATAATAATGCATACTGTATAGTGATAATTCAGCTCTTCTTGTACTGAGTGTTTTGCCTTCTATTCTTAACATACCCAGTTTTGACTTCCTGTTTTTAATTAAAAACACTAGACTATTTTAGTCACTGCTGACTGTCAAGCTTGTATTATTTTTGCATGAATAACACAATATCTTCATCCAATGCCTTTTATAATATTTACACTCTTGAAAAGTAAGATGACAAGCCAAATTCTGCTCTCATCCAGAATGTACCTCAGCAAAGCCTGTAACCTTGTGCTTATCCCAAACACATAACTTGGTCCCTGGGTCATGAGTTAATTTCAAAGTAGCTCATTGAGCTGAAGCTCTAAGTTTTATGGTTCAAGAGGAAATTCACTCCTTTCTACTAGACTTGTGACTATATGAATGTATACTAGAACCCACCCTTTCGTTAAATACTTTCTACAACTAATGTAGTACAATTACTGATTTATGTGGAAGGAACTACTGAAGTGTGACCTTCTAAGATTCTTCTGCTTGACTTAATCAAATGTGCTTGCTTCTTCACCTATATTTGCTCAAGCATGTTTCTTTGAAAACAGAATTTATATTTCTCAAAGTACCTTTTCTTCCATTAAAGTTGGAGAAATAAGAGAAATTAGAGCAACAAGGCTGATGAAGGAACTGGAGAATAAGTCCTATGGGGAGAGGCTGAGTGAGCTGGGGTTGTTTAGCCTGGAGAACAGGAGGCTTAGAGGTAACCTCCTAACTCTCTGCAACTACCTGAAGGGAAGTTCTAGCCAGGTGGGGGCTGGTCTCTTCTCCCAGGCACTCAGCAATAGGACAAGGGGGCA
>JAOXXN010000065.1:33648208-33661861 GCA_026770055.1 Myrmophylax atrothorax | reverse complement strand
CTACCCCTCAAAATGCTTACTTGATATCCTCAATCAGTTTAAAGGGTAGCAATAATCTCTCCACCATGATCTGCACCAGTCTTATTGTTTTGCCAAATGCTTAGTCACAGCAGAAGACCTTTACAAATCCTATCTCATAGGAATTCTTGGTGCAATAGTTCTGATTTTAACAACATCAAAGTATCTCTGATTTATTTTTATTTCCCTCTTGTAAATGGTTCTGTGCTTCAGATACAGCTCCATTTCTGTATGTTAACCTGCAGCAGGAGGGCAGATGTCACAGGGTGACTTTACTACCTGTACTTTTTCCTCTCTGATAGAACTAGTTCACATGCCATTTTTAAATAGCCTCCCCAAAATGTGTAATGGCCACCACCCACTGAGATCTAAGTCATCCCTTGCTCACTTGGAACTTGGCCAAAACTGCACTGCTGTGATGCAGAGCGTGTCACACTGCTTCTCCCTCTGATGTGGAAATGGAACTTTAACTGTCAGCAAACCTCCTTAATTTGAGTCTCTTAGTTGAGAAATATCAGTTGGAGACTTTACTTAAAATATCAGCAGCCAGCAATAAAAGCAAACCTCCCTTTGTAGTTCTCTGTCTAATCTTTGTTTAAACTTCCAAAATTGTGCAAGGGCAAGGCTGCAGGAACAGCCAGTTTGCACAGGAAGAAAATGCATCACTCATTAGTTCATTTTCATTGAACAGACAGCATCTTCTTAAGTAGCCTCTCTGACTCCTCAAGCTTCCTATGTACTAATTTGTCAGTTTGAAACACTTATCTCTGTAGCTTTGTAAATGGCAAAAATCTTTCTAATATTTATGCTAATGTGTTGATCACATCTGATGTTATGATTCTTTGAATTCCTTAGATTTAATCAGATGTAGAATGTTCTTAGTGCATATTGTGCATATTTATGTTACCTTAAAAATGGGTTAAATTTGAACATGATCCTATAGAAATATAACACACTTAATTTTCCAGTGACCGTGCGAATAAATAGAACAAGGTGAGGTGAGATGAATAGTGGATAAAGAGACAAACGGGTAGATTAGGTGAGAGTCAGCAAGTTGGCATTTGCAGTGTTACTACTGCTCATTTGCAAGTGTGGTGGGACAGAGAATATTTAAGGGTACTGAGGGAGGCAAAGAGAAAACTGAGTCACCAGCTTCTTTCTTACCATAATTCCCTCCAAAGCTAGTTCTACTCTCTGCTTTCCAGCTGGAGCATGTGTGAAAGAAAACAGCAACAAAACATACTTTATACTGCATAGAAGAAATAAACAGCTTGTTCACAGAAGCCACTTGAAAGTGAAAGCTGGCGTGGTGACTACTGCACCTCTTTGGAGATCCTTCATTTCACCAAGACCTGAAAGACTGTGTGCAAGTGCACAGGGCAGAACACAGCAGTGCGCACATATGTACTTCAAATATGCCATTGTGTGTAGGCAGATGACCACAAAGTGGAGATATAGCTGCAGAGCAAAAGCCTCCATTTAGTTTGGTTGTTTTGTTTTGTTTTGTTTTGTTTTGTTTTTTTGCTCTAGGGCAGAGTCCCAGCAGAAGTAGCATTTGGGAGCGCTTAACATACTTTCAGAAGCGAACATGTACTCCTGAGAGAGTATTCCCCATCTGCTTTAGGACAGATTTTAAACAACAGCAGCAGAGTCCTTAAGTATACATTTTGAAGATACCTTGCAGTACTTGCTATAATCATTGTTGCTACCAGGCAACTCTTATTGTGATCAGCTTTTTAACCTAGATTCCAGAGAAATAAGACTGTCTGGTTAAATGGGTCTGCACTATCTCTATACTGGCAGAATGATTAATAAAGCAGTGATGTGCCTGAGATAGTACGTGGGCAGCTCATGCCACTGTTATAATCAAAAACACTATTCTGCAGCCACCTAACACTGACATAAAATGACTTTGATATTGCTGTGCCCTAAAGGAGAAAAAAAATAAAGCTAAATATTCAGGATCCAATACTTGTTACTGTGAAGAATGTAGTGCTTTCTGACTCAATAGGAAACCAATCAGAAAACCAATCAGCAGATTACCAAAAGCAAACTTAATTTCACCCTTCTCTTTGCTCCTGACTGGTCGTATCATAAAATCGCATGTAAGGCTTCAGTTCATTTATGCACAAAACAGAGATATTATCAGAGCACATGGCTGGTTTCCCTTTTACTTCAATCTGCAAAGGGAAAATATAACATAAACTTTTACAATCATTTTCTTTGTCATTTTCCTGATGAATAAGAAGTCTCTAGATAAATTTTGTTCAAAACCAATGACACCTTCATTTAATTCTGTATGTTTTCTTTAAGTTCCAACTTTTCAAAACCAGTACCACAATATATAGTTTCTCATACACACACAGTTTTCAACATGTGCAATTGAATCCGCAAACAGTGTCAGTTCACCAAAATTACATTTTTGTTGAATAAAATATTTGACTGAAAAGCTTTGTAAAACTCTAATGATCATCTTTCTCCTTCTCACAGAATTCTGGGGAGCTTGAATAAAGTTTATGAAAACATCTTGAGAATATTTTGTTAGAGTTGCTATATGAATGTAAGGATTTTTTAATAAGTGGGTTGTGGCAAAATCTCCTACATTCCTGAAACTTTGCAATAGCATGTCTCAGAGCATGAACTTTTCATGTTGTAATTTAGTTATGCCAAAGTGGGAATACTCTATAAAAAGTTTTGTTTGTTTGTTTGGTTTTTGTTTTTGTTTGTTTGTTTGGTTTTTGGTTTTGTTTTTTAAATCCAAAGGCAGTTCACATAGTATAAAAGAAGGGTCTTGTTTGTTAAGAACAGAATCTCATGGATGTTACTACCTGGTGGTTCACCACAATACTTCATGCAAATTAATCTTTTCAAGTAAACACTTAAGGTAAAGTTTGAAATGATTCATTATTATATGCCTGTAGACAAACAATTTTTGTAGTGATAAGTATTTCTGCTAGTACTTTCTCATGTACTGTTTTTAAAATGGTTTCATGGGTTTTTTTGTTGAGCTTTTCTGTCAAAAACCAGCTTTCATCACCAGACTGGGGCTCCCTGTTGAACATTTTTAGAGCAGTCAGGGTGAGGGTAAGGAACTCCCATGCCTGTATTAATAAATTACCATGTGCCTCTGTTCTACTATCCATTGCTCCCTTTGCAGCAACAGATCATATAGTGATAGTAAATCAGATCCAGTATGTTTTCCTAATTTTAGTTTGGGGCTAATCTGTCTAATAGTAAAAACATCTGGTCTAGTTTTGCTTTAATTCTGATCTATACAGTAGGAATCTGACCATCAAGGGACCACTGGAGTCACCCCAGGTCAAGTTCTGTACCTGCATGGAGTTAATGCACAATCTATGTGAATAATAAGGTACTGCTTTATATTTATGTTATGCCATTTTTATAGGAGTAATACTACTAATAAAAAAATTGATATTACAGCATATTTAGGCAATAAATTTCAGACAAGTAAAAAAAAAGCAAAACAGAAAATTGTACAGTCAAGAGACAAGAAAGTTGAGCAAAATCATTTTGATGTCAAATGGGTTAGCCCCTGATATGAATTTGGCAGGGTTCATGTTACAAACAACATAGTCTTTTAAAAGAGTAATGCTTGTAAGAATTTTCCTTGGTAGGTTCATGGTAGACCATGCATCATGAGTGTTGCTGTACCTACCATGAAAACTTCTACAAAGAAGTTACAACATTTGTAACAGGAAATTGCTTTTTGTTCTCAACTTAATCTGCTCAGATAACAATATGTAAAAAAAATACCTAGTCTCATGAAAAAAGACAATAAATGAAAGAAATTCCTCACTGAAAGATTTAATTTCTGCTGTCAATTAAATTTTACGGTACTTCCACCTATTTTGGAAGTATATTTCAATATTTAGGAGAATTTTTCTCTGCTTGGTAGAAACTCCATTTTTTAATTGTATGGCTCTTCTATGCTGTCAAAACAGCAAACCTACTACTTTGTTTCCTTTGACTTATAAACCTGAGAGAATCTCAGGGTCATCCTGAGGCAACATGAGAGAATATAAAATAAAATTGTTATAGCCTGGGGGTAAAAAAAAAGCCTTTCCCAAAACAACAGTATGTTAGGGGACTTCTGCTCCCTAAAGTAACATTACTGTTTATGCACTTCTGCCTTAAAGTTCTTTTTTACTTAGCCTTATGAAGAGTGCATAAACAGCAACATTGCTTTAGTCAGAAGGAATTAATTATTGAAATCAATTGTTGTTTCATTCAGACTACTGTGATCAGTTCACAATGACTTGATGTAAAAAAAATAGTTGTCTTGCTTGCTGTTTTTGTAACGGAGGAATCAAATAAATACAAAAAAGCAGGTTTCTGGCATAAGGCTTTTGCTTCTTCTACCCCCACAGATTTTTTTGGGCTTTTACTGTACATAATGTTGTATTGGCAGAGAGAGATAGTCATGTAGGTTTTACATAGAAAACAAATATTGGTCAGCTACGTTATAAAATACTGTCTATTTTTATCATACAAAAATGAAACCAGATTTGCTTCTGCACAGTTTTTCTTCAGCATTCAAAGACTTGAGATATGGAATAAAATGCTCCACAGAACTACAGCTGGGGTTACATGTGAATAAGGAAGAGAGTTTTTCAAGCTCTCTCACATGACACAGGATGCCCCAGTGAGGTATCCAACATCTGATTTACACCAGACCAGAATCTGGCCCTTTGTTTCTTACTAAGGTCACTGTTTTTCTTTCTTTGTTGTGATTAAAGGTATTTCTATCTTGTTTCTTTTGCCACAAAACACCTTTGAGTGAAAGAGAAAATTCTTTTTCCAGCTGCATTTTCTAATGTATTCATGGCCACCGGGAAGACTATAAAGCAGACATGATTTTCAAGTTTTCTCTCTAGTATAGGTTATACTACTGTCTTCTTTGTTACCATCTTACTTATTTTTTAGTTCCCTAGAGTCCATGACTGTCTGATGTTACAATTTAGGCCTTACACAAAACTTTTGTGAATATCTAACTTTTCTGGAAAAGGTGACTCTGTATTTAGAGGCTGCTCCCAAAATGGGTGTTTCCTGACACCTGAACATTAACTGCTTGTGAGCAGCACATGGCTTCTTTAAAGATGAGTCATAGAGGGCAACAACCAGAACTTCCTGCAGTTACCAAAATACCTCTGTAAGCAATATTGGTTCAAGGTTTTCAGATCCCCCTAGAACTTGAACTTGCCACAAAGGACAAGAGGTAACAGCACACATGCTGCCTCCTTGTAAAATTCAGAAGCAGCCCTGACCTCTCCTAGCCACAAGATGCTATGTGCTGATTTAAGTGCTTTGACTTCATTAAACTTGATGCTGGAGGAAACAAACACATATGCATGCTGACAACAATACATTTTTTCTAATTATTGACAAAAGCCACTATTCAATTTAATATTATGGCCTAATGGGTTCAGAATTCTGAAACCTCAAATTTACTACCACTCCCTTGAGTGGTCTACTACATAAAGTTTATATTTATTTATGGACTTCTAGCTTTGTATAGGTATCAATGTGTTGATACAATGCAGTAATTGTGCATCATGTCCTTTGATAGTTCAAATTAGCTTAGCTCCACTGGTTTTATATTAATTATGACTATAAGTACAACAGAAGATACAGCTCTCTGCACCTTAAATTGAAGCTTTGACAGTTATCATATATCTGTTGCTTGATTGATAGATTACTTAAAGCTTTCCTAAGCTGGCCACACCATTACTGCCTACTAGGCATGCTGATAGTGCTAACTTAGATATAATACCACACACTCATGAGCTCTTGGCCTACAATAAGTGATTTACCATGTGGAAACAAAAATTTTGTTTACACCCTTAACAAGCAGGTTGACTGAAAATACAACTGTATAAAGCATCTTAGTCTCACTATGTGAGGCTTCTGAATTTGATTGTAGAACAACTTCTGCTTCACTCTGCAGGAGCTAATATCAGATTGACAATATTTCCCTTCTAAATACAGAATTGTAATTTAGTCTCTCCCTAAATTGTTCAATGTTTTCGCAGAGAGATCTATGTTGGTAACATTTTCACTAACTCTGACACCAGTTATCTGTGTACTTAAGATATGATGTTTTATCCTATAAACCTAAATACAGTTGATAAAAATTGGAAACATTCCCATTTTCATTTACAGAAAATTCTACAGATGACAAAATCTTCTTTCACTGCAAAAGGTGAATTTGTCTTCTTCAACTGATAGAAAAGTGTATTTTTTTTTGGCCAGAGATTCTATCAAAGAACATTGGTTCTCAAATTGATGGTAATTTTTTGTTTCATGCAGTATGTGAAATATATTATTCATTTAATGATACAAGAGTTGGTTTAAAAATTCAGGATTGACTGTGTCCTCCTGAGTGAAAAGCTGTCACATTTGTTTGTTCTCAAATAGTCTTACATGTGACTTAGTAAAGAAAACTGCATATACTTATTCCGACTATGGATATGTAGATTTAGTTTTCTGGTGTAGTCTGCTGGCACTGGCAAGGGTCAGAATTTTGGTCAGCCCTATACAAGCACACAGATTACTGAGAACTCAAAAATATTGTGCATGGAATACTTACAAAGGTGCAGAATTTTTATTTTTCAATTCTTTACATGTAGTCTTTTGAAAGTGGAAAAATACCATGAAATTAAGTGAATGAGAAAAAAATCACTGGTATATCCTAAAGAAAAAAAACGCCGGAAAATGAGTTAAGAATAAACTGATCTAAATTGCATCAACAAGCAGGAAGATAAGAAAACAAAAAAAGACACTGTTCATTCCTTATCTTTGTTTCTAATAATATTCAGCTACTTACTTTGTTTTATCTTGTTTTTTTTTCCTGCCTGTTTTCTGTTTCATTTTAAGCAGGCATTTTTTATTTTATTTTAAAACAACATGCTTGGTCAAAAGGGAAGAATTTTTCGGACCATATTAGAAAGAATTCAGTAACTCTGGGTGAAAACTCATTTCATTATGATTTTCATTTCATAATTATTTCATTAAACCTTAAGTATAACAGTCTGCAAAAAATTCTCTGCTTTGTTGTTCCTTACCTAACTTTTAAACTCTTATTTAAAAAATTAATTTATGAGATCTTAATGAAGCCTCCTTTATTTTTGATGAATCTTGAAATTTTACCTTATGATTAATAAAAAGAAATCATAATGATGCTTAGAAAGTTTCACCTGAGAGAACAGTCCAAACCAGAGAGGGCTGCATTTTACCTGGAAGGAAGGGCTTTAAATGCAAGGTCATTTTTTTATTCTTTGAATCATCACTGCTATGATTTTAGTGTATTCATGGGCTTTGCCATTTGTGAAGAAACTGGGCTCTTAAATCAATAAACATTCTCAGCCTGTTGCCATTAAAATCAATCAGTACTACCCTTCTGGCTGATGTCATACCCAACTGTAAATATTAAGTAAGCTGTCACCTGTTTTTTCATTGTGTTTCACCTTTTGGAAGATAGATTTCTTCTCTATCATTGACTTGTAGAAGTCTTTTTGATTATTTCTGGTATTTCCCAGTGGAATCAGGACCTCTTTAGGAACAGAAATGACTGTCCACTGTACTGAAAGAGAACTAAGGCATAATATAAGATAAATGGTTTGCAATTACTGATGTTTTAAAAATTAACATAACTGAACAAATTATGACATTATGAAGAAAGACTAGAGAAAAACATTTGGATATTATTGCATGTTGTTTAGATATTAGCCAGTTGAATTACCTAATATCACCATACTTGAGTTTGGAAAATATGCAGGTCAGTTATGCCTCAATATGACTTATTTATATAGGGATTCAATTTGAAAAAATCTCATAAATGTGCTTTCATGATTGTCTAATTGCTGTGTATATGAGACAAATGAGACAAATTCTGCTTCATTTATTTCATGATAAATGCAGAGAAATTAAAATTATTTCAGAGGAATTGATTTTCAACTCTAATGCCCAGAGGAGCTCCTCATTGCTTACACAAAGAAGAAAAGAACAAAGATATTAAAATTAGCACATGTGGGATTTAATCCTCTCACTTTGACAGAGGGAAATGCAAATTATATGTGAGATAAAATAGACATATGAAAGCACACTTTTCTTGAAGACAGCAGAAAATGATAGCGCTATTAGTCTTGCTAGGGCTGGTGTAGTGTGTGGGATGATTTGGATTCCAGTGGGGTAAAACCCTGTGAAGAGAGAGATCCATGCTTAGCCTTACCCACTTTTTGGCTTGCATTAGTGAACTTTAGGATCACTGAGGGTTATGCAGGATTCCAGCTTTGTCCTGAATTTAGGTAGTTTTTTATCCCCAATGTTCATTAAATGAGCTCCTCTATTGGACTACATCAGATGCAGTTCTCTAAAATGAAGTCACAACACATTCATACTGAAGCATAAGTTGCTTCAGATTTGTGTTTCAGATTTGAGGGTTATGGTCAGCATGGTTTTAAAGGACTTTTTATTCTGTATGAAGCCTTATATATGATTCTTATCACTTTTAGTTGCAGCAAACTTGGTATTTGAATAAGATGTCAAAAATAATTAGGCTCCCCAGTAGTGAAAATACAGTTAATCTATTTATTATCTTCATTTCAATGATATGAAAGGATCTCAAATAAATGAATTTGAATGACATGTAATTTGATTTAGTTTAACACCTTAGGGTAGCATTTTTATCTCCTTTAATGACTCTTTGACTGACATTTCTACATGTACATCTCCTCAAACTCCAAAATATTTGACTATCTTTACCAGCTCATTGCAAAATCTTGATTCCATGACCATTATATACATAGAATCATAGAATGATTTGGGGTGGAACGGACCTCAAAGACCATCTAGTGACAGCTCCCTGACAGGGGCAGGGACACTTCCCACTAGACCAGATTGCTCAAAACCCCATCCAACCTGCCCTTGAACATTTTCAGGAATGGGGTATCCACAACTTCTCCAGGCAACCAGTTCCAGTGCCTCACCACACTCATTGTGAAGAATTTCTTCCTAATAACTAATCTAAACCTACCTTCTGTCTGTCTAAGACCACTACTCCTTTTCATATCCCTAGATGCCCTTGAAAAAATTCCCTCTCCAACCTTCTTGTAGCTTCCTTTGGATACTGAAAGGCTGCTATAAAGTCTCTCTGAAGCCTTCTCTTCAGGCTAAACAACCCCAACTCTGATCATCTTTGTACTACACCAGGCACTAATCTCTGAAGTGAAGAATCATTCAAAAAGTGACTCACTTATAGATCCAAACTGAAAATAAGTTACCATCTGACTGAAACATTACTGGAGTTTTATGTCACTTGAATGCAAATATTCAGTTGGAATTTTTCTACAGGGAATCTTGTCAAAATTGCCATAGGAAATTTTTACTAACCCATCATTTTCAATCTCACCAGAGGAACTGAAATTTCTGAAAAGCACAGCACCCTATTGTGCTTTACTAGAGGACTGACACAGTACAGACTTTATAAAGGAAGTGGCAAAAAACCAAATCTCTAAAAAGTTTGAAAAAAAAAGCTGAGTGCCTATGTTACTTGGGTTGTGAAATAACTGAAAATTCAAATGTAAAGGAGTTAGAACTGTTGCTTAACTCTAACATTTATGTTCTCTCTGCTTGACTTTTCATTTTAGAACTTTCTAAAAATACTGTGCCAATAGCAGAAGTGCAATCCAAAACTTATGCATTGCAAATGTAGCTTTATGCTGGTAATTAGTAGATGATGGTTTCCGCCTTTGCTTGAAACTCATAGGAAGTAGTTCCCTGATGTCACAGAAGTTATTCAGGAGATCTTAGCCTGTTTTTTCAATTACATTCCTTGCAAAGGCTGCTGAACCTTCCATATTTTAATGACAGCAATGTTCAATTTTCGTTGTAGGGGTTATGGTGAAAGCATGTTCCCAAGATATGCAACAGGGCTTCTTATTTTGCTTGTTGCACTAAAAGATAATCTTGACCAGCTCTTTGCCTTGTTCTTTCCTTTTACTTCAATTTTCCCATGAGGATTTTTTTTCCACTAATTAAAATGAAACCAAAACTGAATTGTCTTTCTGAAATGGCACTGTGATTTATTAGCATCTTCAACTGGAGCTTCCTAGGTAATTCTACGGCAAATAGTGCTTGCATGCAAAGAGATAGCTGTCTCTGGGGAAACTTTAGGTAGATAAGACATATTCCTTGGATGTGTTTCTCTTCAGAGACTAGGGTACATGAAGAAATTCATTACTTGGGTTATGTGATGGGTCATATTTAAGTCAAATGATCCCATAGACTTTATAGCAAATTCCATTTCAAATGTAATTTTACAAATTATTTCTCACTGAGCCATGTTTAAGTTAGGTTACCACTTGCTCAAAAGCTCAATTCAATACACTGTAATACAGTTTACTGTATTTCATTAACAGAGATTATCTTGCATGAAAAATGGGTGGGTTTTTTTCCTTAAAGCAACACATCCAGAATCATGCCAAGCCTCTCAAGTCCTAAGTGAGTCTCCTTCCAAGCTAAGCTAACATGGAACAGAAATACAATGTATTAATTTGCAATTGTTATTATTACCCACTCAGCTTTAAAGTATACATGTATAGGAATTTAAGGCATATTTTTTTTTTACATTTCATGTGTTTCATAATTTTTTGTTTGATCTTGTTTCATTTATCATCTACATTATAATTATTTGGGGGATTTTTTCAGTCACAGTAGGTATTCTATTTTATTGTATAGTTTAATTTTCTCTAGTCTTGAAGAATGGTTTCAACTACTTGAAGGTTTCATTCTCTTTTGTAATTTGTTGGGGCTTTTCTTTTTTGTTTAGTTTTGAGTTATTGTACTACTGTGTCCTGCTTCCCCAGTTTTATTTAAACTATTTATTTTCTTTAAGATATTTTGATGAACAATATATAATGCTTACATAACCACAAGAAAATCAACCATTGGACTGAGTTAGATACTAACCCCTTTCTAAAAACAAGTGTCTACACTGGTCTTAAAGCTTCCCTGGACAACTTTTCCCAGAGTTTTATTCATTACTTGTTACTGAAGTGTTTCTGAATCACTGTACTGGACAAGCTTAAGACTACTGGTCCTTGTCTCAAAAAAAAAAAAAAAAAAAAAAAAAAAGAAAGACAAGACATTTATTACAAATGTCTCTCTTTTTTTATGTTTTTTTTTTTTTTTAGTGAACAGAAGACCAGACACCAGACACCAGAAATATTTTAGAATTCCAGCCAACTGTGCCATATTATTTCCTTAGACTGTCTTAACTTATGAGTAACTACAAATTTACAAACATTCTCATCTTTCATGTCTGCATAAATAAATGATATGTCATTGTTAAAATATATGTTGAGTTTTATTAGTCTTGGTACATTCAGTTTTTTTCTGCTTTAACTTTCTCGTGCTTTCTTGATTTCACATTTCAGAGCCTAGTTTATCAAAATCATTTGTGTGCATGTGTTCTATTGACTGTAGAGCAAAACAAACATAAGATCAGACCAATCCAGCTGAGAACAGTCTCAGACAGCAGTCATGAGCCAGTGCTTAAGAAAAGACTCTATGCTCAGGCAAGTACAGCGTGGCATCACTTCTCCATTTCAGGCAATAAGGATCAACAAACCGGAAGCTGTATCCAGATCAATAAAATTTAGTAGATCCCAATATTCAAAACCACCACAATTAATTAAAGCATGATGTACACACATTTTATAATACTTGTTTTAAACATGCTGCTGGTAATTTAACTGGTGTCCTGTACCTCTTCCGTTATATATATTAACATGTATAAGTATATGAGAATTGTCATTCTTTTGATTTTATAAAGATTCCTCATCTGCCTAGTTTATCAGTATGTAAAAACATAGCTCTCATCATGCACTGTCTAGTATCTTTTTCTTTTTTTTCTCCCCCCTAGTAGTAATGTATCTCTCTTGATACTGGGCACCAGAACTGCTCAAACTGTTCAAGTGAACTAGGTGTTTAAATACTCTGAGGTTTTGGGCTGTAGCCCACATACACTTACTCGTTATGTAAAAAGGCAATGGAGTAAGAGTTTAATGATGTGCAGCCATTTAAATTTATTAATAGCTTGAAGACAAAGGAGGATCTTACTGAAACCAAAAGCTATCAAGCTATGTCATGATAAATGCTATATTCACTCAATGCTCTCATATGAATTACGTCTACCATGTTGACTTGCATGTTTAAAGTTAAGTCCAAAATAAGTGCTTTGTTGGATCCCAGAAATCTGCCTGCTTGAAAGAGTCCACAGAGTTTCATCAGAAAAAGTTCACTGCTAGTACAGAAGCTGCCTATACTTTGCAGTGAAACTGTGCTTACTAAAAATATTTTTTCAGCAATTTCTCAGATATTATTGCCTTAACCCACTTGCCACTGTTATTCTATTGTATTAGAAACTCTAGCTAGTTATAGATGATATCTTATTTTTGCTCTTTCAAGTTGCAAACAATTATTTCCTTTCTCATCCATTATAATACTTTAAATATTTTTAAAATTTCATAGTTTTATTTAATATTTAGCATTTAAGTAATTTTCTTTCACAAATACAGACCCACATACACTTTCACTTATAATCTTCCTTTCTGCACCATGTATAATACCCTTTTCCCTCTCATTGTCTCTTTGGGAAAAGTACATTTTTTAAATGTCTGAAACCAAGATTTTTTCAGTCTAATCTACAGAGTTAGAAACAGTGCAAGAAGTCCCTTGTTGCTGCAGGTTTTATAGATCACTTGCCTGACATAGTATAGAGTATTTCTCCCTACAGATCTAACTGATATATGTTAGGAGAAAACAGGGGCTAACCTAAAGATATTCTTTCTCATTACTGCTGATACATTTGAAACTACACAAGGAATAATGTACCTGGTAAATCTAAAGACTGATACAGTTTTCTCTTTCAATAAGATATAGCAAAGTAACAAATCAACTTTTTAGGGTTAGAAGCCTCTTGAGCTTTCTTTTTGAAATCAGGTTATTGATTTTCTCACAACATTCATCGTCTAAAACTTGATCACTTTCCACCTTCATACAATAGGACACAGTGCAGCCTGAATAAAATATCTTGAACTTTGCAGAAATTCAGGTAAAAATAGAAAACTTACAATCTTGTTTGCCAGTGAAAAAGCACTCCTGTAAAACAAGGGATGTTGAAAAAATATCTGTATTGTATTTTACCACGGCACATCATAAATACATTGATTAAGATGTTTAGTCACCTTGTGAGTAGTATGCAAATGTTACCAGGTGTACTGTATTGAGGCTCAAGCTTGCAGTGAGGGAATATTATGGGATTTAATGTAAAAGTTCTCAGGCATGCTATGTTTCCTCTATGAGAGTAGAAAATTTATTAGTTGCAATCAGTACCAGTAAAGCCTTATCTCCTCTATAGAGCAAAACAGAGTTTGAGTCCTGATTCAGAGACTTCATACAAAATATTTTGAAACAACATCACTGAACTTACTGACAAAGTCAATATTTTTAAATTAAAATATATGGACTAACACCTCTCTCTCTGCAATCAGATCTTCCACAGTTTGGTGCAGTTATCTATTTTGCCTTTACTGGCTCATGATATTCTTCTGACAT
>JAOXXN010000065.1:33601521-33619671 GCA_026770055.1 Myrmophylax atrothorax | reverse complement strand
AGGAGATCAAATGATAAAAAAAACTTTCATCTTTGTTTAAATAATACTCCAACCCTATCCTTAAAAAAAAAAAAGTGAGAATCACTATCTAGGTTACCCAAAATATTTTAAGTGGCAAATAAAAAAACCTCAAATATACTAATTTTTAAAAGTGACTGTTTTTTCAAGATAATCTCACGATCGAGATTTAAAATTTGGTAATTTGGGATTAATCACTTTTAGGGCTGACCTTTTAAGCTCTACTTTCAAAAGTCATAATCTGACTGTGCTAGATTTTTTTATTATTATTTTTCCTAAGATTTTCTAAATTGACAGAGAATATATTAATGAAATAAAAATGTAGGTAAAATACCATGAAAATCAATTTCATGTTATTTTAGAAATAGAACTATGATTCCTCAATATGAAATGCTCTTAACATCGGTGAGAACTGTTCTTATAAACTCTTGTATTATTAGTTTATCCAGCTGTGTCCCTAGCTGCAAGCATATAGTATTAAAGGTGAGACTCAAAACTGGCAATGTCAAGTTTCATAGTGAAAACTGGTTTATCTTTTACTAACAATCTTAGCAATGTGCAGTGACCTGCCCTTGGAGTAGTGGTTTAACAACCTCTGCCCAAGCACTCTGTGGCTCTTCTTATATCTGTAATAGTTTACTTGATGGACTATGAAGAACTGCCAGATGACAGTTCTATTTCATTTTTGTCACTGCGTGGCTCTCCATTTTTCTCACAGTCTTTTTCTCAAGGGCACAATTCTGTGAGTCAGTGTGGCAATGTTCAAGATGGGTATTGCTCTTTCAGTTATTGTATCTTGATGCAGCATGTGCGAGTCTCAGATATGTTGATATTCCACTCCTTCAGTAAAATGAAAGCATGGGGAATTTTATACATTCTCATCTCATTCCCACTGAAGATAAACTGAAATTGTGGGATGTGGATATTACATTAGAAAATTTGTTAAAAATGTAGTATAAACAATTCTGTGTCTTTTAATTAATCATCTAGTTAGTTATATCCCTTCATATATGCTAGAAAAATGAACTTACTCCTTAGAAATGCCTAGGTCCTTATTGACAGTGCATAGAGGGGAGCAAATGAAAGTAAAGAACAGAAGGTGTGAAAGGAGGAAATCAGACTGTGTAGATATTCCTGTCCAGCTTTTCAAACAGGAGACAACCTTCCATAAATTTTTCTGCAGGATGTATTACATGTACAAAAAATCTACATTTGCAGTTCTAGCGTAGTTTTGCCCCCATAATATGAGCAATTAAAGATAACGTGTCTGTTTATACAAGTGCTTTTCCACTTATTTGTGCAAATCAGTGAATTTTTGCTTTTCCAAAGGGTTTCTGGTGCACATGTTTTGGGAACACATTTTGGCATTTTTTGTTGCATTTCTATTTCCATTTTGTCTTTTAAGACTTGACTTGTCAGGTGGACCTTGATAGTTAACTGCATGCCAACAGATATTATATAAAAATAAGATGGCAGTAAAAAATGACTTGCTAACTGCAGACACAGAAAAACTCATATTTAACTGGTGCAATGTGATTCATGGCACACCTCTTTATATTCTATAGAACTGAAAAAATATTTAAAATATTTTTTCTAGGATTAATTCCTTGTGATTATGCCTATGTCAACCCCATAGTATTACTTGTCCTGAACCTTATTTTCGGTATTAGTGTACCTCTACCCTTGTAAAGAAGAGTGATGGATGTCACAAGTCTAACACCTGCTCCCTTTTCCACACTGGAGTGTCAAAGGACAAAAACAAAGTCTTTTTCATACATGTATAACAGGAAGCACAGCATGGAAGCACAGACCTTGGAACCGACACATTATAGTTTTCTCCATGTGTCATATACAAAGTGCTTTTTAAAAGTGCCCATGACCTTTTCGATGTCAGATGTAAAAAGTCAGTAATGTCTGTGGCAATACAAATCATTATTAGTCATTTTTTCAGGGTGTTTGCAAGCTTCTATCTTTTATTTTAGACCATAAGGGTGAGAAACTTATTTTTTAATATGGAAGAGTGAGGTTTGTTGAAATCCTACTACTACTTTGGCACTTAGGAACTGGGACTTTTATTGATAATTTTGTGCCTATAGATCTTTTTTTTTTTTTTTTTTTTAATAAACCAGATTCTAAACTAACCACTGTGGTACACTATAAATGCAGATTAGTAGTTTCCTGTACAGTGTTCTTTTGTTCATCTGAGCATTTTTCTCCTGTTCTGTTGACTGGTATGGTATCAGAGACATGGCTTCTCTTTGAGTGAATATCATCCCATCCTCCAACTTAGAGTAATATCATGGCTTTCCAGCTATCCATTAATCTTCTTACTCATACTAAAGACATCTGGGAATGTTACATAGATGTGATACACTTAAAGAAGTGATAGTCTAAGGCTCATTATGTACATTAAATATTTTTCAAATCTTTTCCTATTACAGTTTATTGTTTCTCAGTGAATAGATTTTGGGTCCTGTATATGTATAGCTTTTAAACTTGAATGAATGATTTATTCATGGTTTTGTTTCAGCTGGATATTTTAAGAAGTCTTTATAAACATATGTCAGATATAGATATACATAGATTAGATACAGATATAGATAGATATAGATATGTGTCTTTTATACATATAGAAATCTCTTAATCATCAGGAGTAGAAAAATCTGTATAAAACCATCTCTGTGCCAGCCTCTGAATTTAGAGGCAAACACCAAAAATATTCAAGCTTAATTTTTACCATGAATATGATGATGTAGCAAACTGAAATTTCTGGTAAATTAAAGAAAAACTACCATGGTTGTCTTCTGTGTTAAAATAAAAAAAAAAAAGCATATTGCTCTTCTATTTGAATCAATTTTGAAGTAAAAGTGGCTAAAAACCTTATGAATCTGCAATGCTAGCTCAATCTTGGATTCTAAATTTCCTAAGGCTTTATAATATCCTGGATTTTAAGGTTGTTTGCTTGTGAGAACAGTGAATAAGAAAGACTTGAGTATGTTGTTCAAAAACCCCACTGCAGGCAATAAGACAATACAAGAAATGCATCCTGCTTGTTCTATAAATCTCCCTGGTGTGAGAAGAATAATTTGGGAAGGAGACCTTTTGGCCACAAGTGATTTCACCTGCAGTGAATCTACCAAAAGAAAATTAGGAATTGCCATCAAATCCTGGGGAAAGAGGAAAGTGGCAAGTCAGGACTGAATGCGTTACAATACAGCTACATTGCAAGGACAAATATTCTCCCCAGAGAGAAAATTTTGGACCAACAACATGTCTCCTTCCCCAGCACAGCTCAGAGCACACCAAATCATGGGTAAATCTGACAATATGGCTTTGTTTGTTGAGAAGGTTGGTTATTTTTCAGGCTCAGAGTAGCATTGCTTGTGCAAAAGCACTGCTCTACAGGACCAGCCTCTTTTGCATTAGCCTATGAATGACACTGGGCCTTAAAGGATGACTTTGGTTTGGCTGGAAGCCACTCACTGGAAATTTCCTTAACATAATAGTGTCAGGAACTTGCATTTTCACTACAAAATTTGAATTCTGCCCATATTGCTCCTATAAACCTTTAAAAAAATGAGTATGCAATAATCACAGCAGCTTTCCAATCTTCTTGGATTTTGGTCCTTAAACCACAGCAAAATTTGTGGAATTCACTTCTATTTTCTCTTGCTTTGACATTATTTTTTTGTAGGATCTCTTAAGTATTTTTATAACTATTACAAACCATGAAAAATGATATTCACTAAAAATCAGAATGTAAGTCTTTGAGTTCTTGAAATAGAGATTTTGTTTAAGTGTAGTATGAACTTATTTGTATACATCTGAGAAGTCACTGTTGCCACTGACTAGGTTTGTAGTCATCATATGACTAATGCTAAGAGAAACTTAATTGGAACATAGGTTTGTCTATTTAGGCTTGCAACTTGAAACACTAGCTTACCTGGCATTTCTGTCAATTTTTGAGCTCCTCTGTTTCACTAAGGGAATTAAATGTCACCCTTTTTTTCCTCAGAATTCTGTTGTATATTATCAACACATAGACCTGAGATATTACTTAAAGAGAACACAGTCACATCAAGATTAAAAATGTACATTTTGTATTCAATTTTATATTTTTTTTCTGCAGTAATGAGAAATGCAATAATAGAAATGTTAACAGAGAGAACCTTTTTATTTTATGATAGCATAAATGGTTTTCACAGTTCAAGTTCTCATCTCAGTGAAGTAGGTAATACTTCTGAATATTCATGTTTGTATAGTGCATGGGTTTCTAGTGCTACTGATTTGGAGATACCATTAACTGTATCATCAGAGTCATTAACATTTCTATTTTCATATTTTAAAAAATAGTTTAAATAGTCTTAAGTCTTATCCTCTTGGAGACTTCTGATTCTACTTCATATGCACTGATATTCATCTTCAATATGGCCCACAGGTTTGACTTATACCTCTTTTGCATCAGTAAGGTTTGGTTCGGATAGGGAATCCTGCTTAAAAATGTAAAACTTGGTCACACCAAAAATTTTTCTAGTCCACTTTTTATAAATGTCATTGGCTGTAACTAGTACAGGAACCAAGTAGATATAGTAATATCTAAGTATTATGTCAGACCACATATACTACAGTATTTATCTATAGATTACAACAATTTTTGGCCTAAGGATATCTAGATTCAGAGGCTAGAACTGGTTTTATGGACTTAATTCCATGAACTTGACAAATTCTATTTTACGCCACTTATATCTTCATCAAAACATAAACCCCCTGGCTTACCTAATCAGTGCTATGTATTTTAGGCTGTATGCAATAGTACAAAGTAGCTTGTATGTTTTCTATGTACAGGTTAGCTTGTATGTCTTTCCAAGAAAAGTGAAGACAGTACCTGAGCTCTGAGATAACACTGAGGCTTATGCTAATTATTTGGCTGATGGAAACAGAGTGTGCTGCTTAAGAAACCAGAAGTAAACAGGGGAACAGGCTTATAAAGTGAAATGGTCTTGACAAAGAGATGTTCTTTTTATAAATAATAAAGTGAATGTCTTCAGAAGCATGAGGAGTTATACTAGAATTATACAGAATAGATAATAAATGGCTAAGTTTTAAGAATGTCTTGCAGAAATAAATTTAGTGTTTGAAGTTATCGATAAACAAACGATATGAGCAGCATGGCACTACAAAAAAGGCGAATGTCATAGAAACTATATGCTGGACACATAAAATATTCCTTTTCTTCTAATTGTTATTAGAACTCAGTTGAAATAGACATCTGGGTTTGGTATCACAGACTAGGTATTATATTCTTAAAGTAGAACATATCACCATGAAAGATAGCATCTTCTCTGTGACTGAAAGTTTCCAAGAGCACACTAGGTACATGTCTCAGGAGTAACATAGGTTTAGTTGGTATGCTATGGAAAGATAATCTGGGGAGAGAAATTTCTTGACTTTTTGATGTTCCTATGAGACTCTGACGTTATAAAACTCATTGAACTTACTTTCTGACAAACCTTGCTCTAACACCATTAAGCCAAATTTTCTGTTTATTTACTACGGAAGTGCTAACGGACTATCCAAGAACCCACATGCTGGGAAAACCTTTACTCGGCTTTCACAACAGCACCAAATAGTTTTCAATTTAAATGGATAGCACAGATGTGGGATAGCTGAGTGCTCTAAAACATGCTAGGAAACACAGAGAGCTTGAAAACATTAATGCCTTTTAAAAGCGGCTGTGTCCATTTTGAGCACCTACCAAACATGATTGTCACAATTCTCAGTGTCTTAGAATAGGAATCTGTATGATACTGAACAGCTGCAGTGGGAAGAGAAATTATTTTGTACAGATGTTTACTGCTTGAGACCAACTTCCTTGTTCTGTATTCACATAGCATCTTGGCTGGTTTTTCTCAATGTTATCACAACAGAAATCACATATGAAATGCTGCACTTCTTGAAAGTGAATCACAATAAATTGTAAAATAAGTACTTTACCAAGTAAGTAGAATCACAAGATTTAGATGTTGAGGCTTTTCTGAGCAACATCCATAACCTCGGGTGTGTCTGAAGGTTATGCAGAAGAGAAATTGTAGGGAGAAGTCTTTTTGATAAGATTTCAAGTAAAACCTTCTTTACAACAGCCTTGAAAGCAGAACACAATTACTCTTTTTTTTTCCCCATGGCTTTATACAAGTTCATATTTTTAAAGCATTCATCTTTTTTTGTCTAGTAAAACAAAGAGGCTTGATTCTTTCAAAAAGTCACAAAAATTTCTACAGTGTCAGAAAAAATATCAGATAAGCAAATGGCTGTAATCTATCTAGCCATTCTGCATTTTTAAACCAGGTTCTCAAATAATATAACTTGACATGGATGTCATTTGTAAAAATGTCACTTCTAAAATCTATGCCAAATTACACCCACTAAGGAGCTTTCCTTATGTTTTCCAAATTCCTAAGAAAGGAGGGGCTTAAGTGAGTTCTGCAACTAATATGAAGTTTAAAAAGAATTAAGGATGTGGTGAGGTTGGTTCTTTACAGTCATCAATGACAAATAGGTGATCAATTGCCCCACTATAATTTTCCTACAATCAGCAGTGCTGTGGCTCACAAAACATGGCATGTGACACCTGTCATGTTGATCTGCTGAGGCAGTTACATGAGAAGGAACAAGAAAGTATTAGCATAAAATTTCCAATACATATTCGACTTTGGAAATTTACAGCTGAAGTATATGGGTCATAGCTCACAGTCACTTGATTTCATAATGTTTTACATATCCCTAAGATGTTTGGAAGTCTTATACATTCCTCAAATCAGTAGTTTAAATATATTTGACAGTCTCAAATCTGCTGTGGATGGAACAACATTTAACATGTGAAAATACATATTCATAATACAGAAATCTAAAGTATTATAATTTTGGTTTATTCATATCTGTGAGAACATGGCAGGTGAAAGATGGCTAGAGGAGGTTAAGTGATGTTCTTGTAAATTTGCTATGATGTGCAAGATAAAAGAGACCCATTAAATTATATATCTTATTTATGGAGAAGGAGAAGTAGCCCCTATGGATTGTCAAACACCATATGAAATATTGCCAAGCATAGTAATGTGTTCTTGCTAATAGTTTCATTATTTTCCTGGGACCAAGCAGTAAAATAGATATTCAAAAGATTTTCAATTCATCTTTATATTTTTAAGCCATTTTCTGTGGATTTTATTTTTTTGTTAAAATAGTACTTCTTCATTACATTTATCTGGAGTTCAAATTACTTTGAAGATCACAATATATGGAAAATAAATTATTGTCAGACTGTTAGTTTGAAGCCAAGTAATTACAATAACTTGGATTTTGAGTTATATTTACAAAACTGTTAATATTTGATTTTTTTAAATTCCTTTCATGAAATTAAAGCACAGTTAGTTAAACTCTGTTTTCTGTTGGAAAACACTTCACAGCATAAAAGCATGACACAACACAACTGACATTATTAGATGCCTTTAAGTTTGAAGAGGTCAATCATTTAACCACTCACAGAATTTGCCTCACTTACCTTTCCTAAAAATGATGTAATCATATCAGAAGAAAACCCAAAAGGTTTTAATTCCTCTGCTTCCTACTAAGATGTCAAAATCTTTTTGCCAAATTAATTTATCAACTCACTTCTTACTTAGAAACCCATGTTAGGAATGTGAGAGCTGGACAGATAATTCTACATGAATCATCATACATGTTGAGTATGTTAGAACTAAGGAGAAACCTGTAAGGTTCACCTGAGAGTTCATCTGGTCCCCAATACTTTTTTAATTAATGCATATTATCATTTCATCTTGACAAGGCAATACCGGTGTATTGATTTCACTGGCCTTCACTTATTATTGTTATTCTGTGGGTATTTTATCAGTAGTAACAGTGCTTGAAAAGTACTAGACGTATTTCTAAGTCTAAGTATCTACCTCAATGTACAGTGAGAGACAAAGGACCAGAACAAGGACATAGGCTCTGATTCAAGACTTAGGAATTAGTTCATCAGCTGAAATCAGCATTGATGATGAAGTAATAGACTTTGGTATACCCCTTTTGCAGACAATGGTACTTTGTCTATGGTGAAAACTGCAGTTTCAAAGGCATGAACTGTGCTCAGCCACTACATTGACAATTAAATTTGGGTGGCCAAGCTTACACCACAGGATGGTTTTTCAGTGATGACTGAATAAAATTGGTCAAACACTTTAATTTTTTAATAAGTACCTTCATGGGGGATGGCCTCAAATTAAGTTTCCTTTCCTCTCCTCTCAAAAAATCACTGTCTGTGAAACTTTATCCATGTGATAGTCACACAAGTCTATAACTGTCCACCTAACTTGGCCTCTAACCCAACATTTAGGTTTATAAAACACTTGAAATAATTTTCATGTTGAGGTAATTTTTATTCCTTAGAGAAGGTTACCTTTAATCTATTTCACTCTGTTTGAGACTGTATGTCTAGGTACTTTATTGTAAAATTTTGACTCCTGGAGTATGCCCTTGCTTTGGGCTGCTCTCTCATGGGATGATTTAGCCTTAAATTCAGTGTCAGGTCTGATGATGAGTTTTTCACTGCCTTACAGTATTCCCCTCCCTTGGATTTGTAAGTAATTAACTTCTGCTCTTTCACTCTATGTGAGCGGCACTTGTACAACAACTATGGTTTTGACTCAGCTTTCTGTTGAAGATGCTTTTATCCAAAAATCAAGCCAAATCTACCAACAAACCAACCAACCAAAACCCCAAACTTGAAAGTACTAATAAAATACTTCCCATTATCATTTATATAAAATTTTTATTTTACTGTCTGAAGATCAACTTCAGTTGTGAAAAATTCTTCTTTGAGATTCACAGGAAGAAATAACCAATTTGCTTTGTTTACCTGCATATTTCCTGCATAAAAACATACATAAATATTTTGTTCTCCATCTGCAATTTTGTAGACCCCTATAAAATGCTGATATAATGAATGGAGTTGCAGAATCACATAGGCACTTGTTAACTTACTCTAATTCTATCCTGAAACTGCCTTATACAAGGACTACAACAGGAATTGTGGTGTTATAAGCCTCATACAAAATCTTTTGCTAATTGTTAGAGGCATTGCTTGCACAGACTTCTTGCCTTTCTAAGTTAACTGGAAGAAAATAAACACACTGGTGAACAGAACTGCTGAAATGATCAAAGCAGAAACCTCAGCAAAAAAATTTAGCTAAACTTTAAAAAAGTTTGCTGTTCATGAGGTGGGTTATTCCCAATTACATTCATTTACTTCAACAACAAAAAAAAAATCCAGCAGGCTATTTTTCTCCCTTTTCTGTATTTAAAGCCTTATAATTATATTCCTGTTTCTCCACTGTCTGAATTTTTCTTGCATACATGTCATCTGCTGGCAAGTTGGAATGAAACTCCAAGACACTATAAGAGAATCAAACCTCTGTTAGTGTCTGCAACCCAGCTCCAAATGCCTGAGCAAACATGCCATTGTACACACAGGGTCCCTGGTGAGAAACCAGGCTCCAGGAGAGAAACCTTCCCACTGCAAGGTCTTGTGGTGAAATTTATGAGCCTGTCATTGAATCAATTGAAAGGGTTTCCGTTTTTGGCCTAACGCTGTGAGTTTAATATCAAAAGTTTTGCAAAGAAAGTGATTTGTTTCATTTTGCTTAGGCCTTTATGTAGCCGAATTATATTTCAGCAAACCCAGTATCCATAGCTACAGTACTTTCCCACTGACACAGCAGCATTTCCTGATAAAGTTTCCCCTATAATTCAGCCAGAAAGCTTGTCTGAACTCCAGCTTCTGTTTCTCCAGTTAAAGCTAATTACACTTATATGGCACTGGGCTTTCCACTTCCTCCTTTTCTTGGGGTGCACAACTGCCAAGAAGATCTATATTTGCCAGGGGAAAAAAGCTCTGAAAGTTGGTGCCAATTAACAAAACAAATATGTTGTAACTTAATGAGTACCCAGCAGATCGAACCTGATCTTGCTCAACAGAAAGGTGATGTAGAAATAAATAAAGGGCAGCCCTTAACCACCAGCAGAAAGGGAAGGTAATTTTTTTACCAGGGAATGCTTTGCTTTACTGAGTAGGACCATGCACTTTCCCCCCTTCAGACCCTGCCCACAGTGCCTAATTAATTCACATCAATTTTGAAAGAATACATGATTAGCTGTCCTAGGGCTAAGCAGTAGCATATTGAGTCACACACTAGAAGGCCTAGTGTGGGCACTGGCTCAGGATGGCAGGATCCATGCCAACATAAGAATCTAAATTGGTTGCAGGGCAGGGGGTGGAGGGCTTGCCAACTAACTGCCTCGCCTCATGGCACCATCTGCCAATTTGTAGACTGATGTTGGCATCAGATCTGAAAGAGCCACTTATCCACTTGTACAGCTATAGGCCACAAGAGTGAAAGGAGAAACGTTTGAAAATAAAGAGGAAGTTGACTAAAAAGCGCATCTCGTCTAGCACAATGCCTGTCAGATTACTGTCTACAGTATTTTGTCATCAGATATGGGTATTTCTTAAGTAAATAAAGAAGCTAATCCATGATTATCGTATCTTCATGCCTCAGATTGCAAACTATGTAAGGTTAATGCTCCCAGATGTAGTTACCTGTTTAATGTGCATACATACAAAACAGAAACCTCTCAAAACTTATCCAGTGTGAATTAGCTTGCAAAACCTAAAATTAATTCTTGGTAATGTCGTCTACTTCAGTGCCCTCATAAATAGTCAGATAAGTAGAATGTCACTCTTAAAAGAATGTAATTAATTTCAAACTTACTTCAGGGGGAACCTGGATAAAAACTAAATTTCATGAAGAATACTGGGTTTTTTGAAACATTCCTTGCATTGTTTAGATGATCCATTTATTTCTAGACATGTTTCTGGTCTTGGCTTCATCTACATGGCTATTGATAGGTTTTGTTCTAGAAATCTGAGTATCATTTTTCTCTTTGCAGCCCACATGAAAAAATATCACCAAAAGAGGGGAATCATTGGAGTGAAAAGGGAGCCTTCAGGAGTCTAAAGTAATGTAAAATTTCTTGCAATTTCTTATTATAGAAAGTCTGCATAAATCCTGTTTGTCTTTTACTTTTTTTGGAACACTGTGAAAGATCTATTTCTTTGCATAAATATAGAAGGTTGAGATCAGTAGGTCCTACAACCTTTATATACCTCAAAATACAAAGAAATATGAAACTCTATCTGAAAGAGATGGAACATATTCCATGTCCTTCCCCTTCCTGAAAAACATCTTATGATTTTATAAATTGCATTTCTTAGTTTTGATTACTGAAATGTCCTGGTTGCACTCTCATGTTGGACACAGGTAGATAAGATCCAGTACTCCCTTGGAGTGTGCACTTGCAGAACTGATTAACAGTGATGATCTCACCAAGAAAAAGGAAACATTCCCTCATGTGGAGGCAGTGCAAGAGTTCTGCACCTGATGGGACGCTATATGACTCAGATTTCTAGTTGACACCTTACTCATAAATTGGGCCCTAGAGAGGCCTTTGGTAACTGTCTTAAATTAGAGCAGCCTAGAGCAAAGTGCCTGAGGCTGCTTTAGTTTCCATCCTAACCTATCCAGTTCTAGGAAAGTCCTAAGACTACAGAAAAATAAAATCACCTTTGTACAATCTCCGTCCTGGAGTGAGTGCTGAAATAAACACTCAAAACTCAGGGAAGGATCTTAGAAGCTAAATAGATAAACAGCCCTCCAGAGCACTATTTGTTGCTCATTTTCCCCCATTTAATGATTTTATACATGATAATGTAACCACAAAAGTGCAAAAATGTCTAAAAACCTTGAACTTGGTGTTCTGCCATCTGCTCTCCCACAGTTCATTTGTGGGTTTTTGTGTGCATTTTCTCATGAGCACAGTCCATGTATATTATTTACTCATTAGTAAAGTTTTTTTCTGTGTTTTACTCTGTACTTTACCTGCACATATTTAGTATGCTGATTAGAGCTTGTAGGCATGTGTAGTGTCATAGGAGGATTAACATTTTCTTTCTAGAGTATTACATTAAACATATTAAATTATTTTCAAAGGATATTCCAAATTGTTATGGATCAGGGTGGGAAAAGGAATGTAACATCTTTAATATTAAATGATAAGTACTAATGTTTAACAGAGTAAAAGATGCATCTTGGTCTATATTGCTGCTTAGAGGAAAATGGGTGATTTTATTCTACACTGAGTTACCTACAGATTAGTCAAAGTGGTGAAAAGTACAAAAGTATGATATGGTGAAATATTGCAACTTGAATTTGGCATGTGCTGGAGACTGAGACTGAGGTATTGCTAAATCAGGTAGAACAAATAGAATTTTGTTCCAGATTTATCAAAAAGTTTGAAGGAGCCAAACAAACATCTTTGGATAGAAGTGTCTGTAACTGAGGTGACAGAACTAAAATGAGATATATGCCATTTATCTAAGAGGACTTGAGAAAGTTATTCAGGTGAAAATTCTTATGAATAAGAGGCAGAAACTTTTGCTACTGCAATTATTTTGTCAAATAATGTTCAGCAGGAATATCTTACTGTCAAGACTTTTATCTCAAGAAATTAAATGAAACTCAAATTAGCAGAATGTAGTAAGGTCGTGGAGAAAACAGAAACGTGGAAGCAAACAGGTTCTGGTGTAATGAAGGTGTGCATGTGACCCAAGAAGAGTAAGAAGAAATTTTAGTATAAGCAATCACAAAGCACTCCTCACACACAGCTCCTCTGCACTTACCAATTGCAGCACATATGGTTCTCTAGCAGAGGGTCTCAGAACAGCGGGTTAGTTTACATACCATATGTATGCAATTGGTAGGCACAACGGGGTTGCGATAAGGTTATTGCATCTGCCCTAGTTCAGAATTCCCTTGTATTTTTAGGTTTATGTCGGACAGTAATGTTATTTTAACAGCTTTTGTGTTAAATGTCACATGTTTTTTTAAATAACATTAGAGCTTCCTATATTTTCTTTTTATTAATTTTGACTTTGCAATAGGGACTCAGGAGACTTAAAATTGAAACACATTGTAGAATGATGGCTGTTGGAAGTTCCAGACTCCCAGGAATGATAATCAGCTAAAGCGCATTCTGTCTCATTGCTGTCTATTTAACTGAGTATCTAGTATTTTGTATTTCCACTATTTTGAGAATGAGTGGGATCTGTGGATTATTTATAGAGAAATTCTTGGAAATATTTTTTTTTCTGACTCTCAGAAATTATTTGTCTGTGGGAGTTCAGTAATATGAAAACAAGCAGTTTTGGTTGGACAGTGTGCCCACTGATTATGTCTATTTGGTACATAATGAAACACAATCATGCTGGGTATGATGTAATCCTTACAGTCAAATGGGATATTGTACAATGTCATCAAAAATTCGTCTTCTACTAGTATTTTCAGCAGCTACCTAAAATATTAATGGCAAATATTCTTATGTGGTGTTTAGGAAAAAATACTTAAGAGAATGAAATTGACATGTATTTTAGCAAAACTTTCTGATAATATTGTGAAGGAATCCTGTACTGCTTTTACTGCTTTGTAATCAGAATTCATGAAAAGAAAATGGATGATCTTGAAAGAAGGGTTTAGTGCTCTCCAATGTAGACACAAATTGTCTACTAATAGTATGTCTGTTGATTCATGTAATTTGGTTTTTATCCACAGCATGTTATTCACCGCCACACACAGGAGACAAGGAGTGCTTTAATATGCAGACTGCAAGGTAAAGTATACTTCTGACAATAACTTGTATCAATTACTGGAACAGTTTAAGCATTGGTTTACCTCTAACTTCCTAGTGCCAGGATTAATAATGTCTGGAAATTGCATTAACATGGTGAAAGCAACAGGAGATGGCAAGCCCTTTTACATAACACATTTCAAGCATAACTTGAGCTTTTTTGTAAATGCCTTTTATGGTAGACAAACAATGGGAAATTATTACTCTTGCACTGAAAGCTGTGGTTACTTCACGTTCCTTCCAAAGAGAGTGATCTCTTGTAAAGTTTAATGCAGGTCAGAAGTGTATTTTTTAAAAAGGAAAAGAAATAATTCAACAGTGAAATGCCATGATGATAGGCTAGTAAGCTACTGGAATTGGGAAATACAGTGCAGGTAAAGAACACTCCTGAGGAAATACCATCACCTTGGTGAATGTAAAAAGCACTAGGACTCTGCCACTAATCAGCTCATCTGTTCTTTTGAGACTGTAGTCTATGCAAAGGAATCTTTTCCACATGGCATTGTTTGTCACATTCAAACCTGGAGGAAATTAGGTAGGAGTTTGATTATTCAAATTATAGCTACACATACAATTTACATAAGAATCACCAACAGACCGAGATACTTTAGATTAATCCAGAAATTATAGACATTTGTATCAAAGACAAAAGGCAAATATCTAAGGTCCAATTTTTAATTTTCTGTGAAATCTGTCAACAAAAGCCAACTCATGCATGGGCTGAGCAAGCATTCCTGAATACGAGAAGAAAATCTCACAGAAAGTCAAGGAGGAGTGTATTTTAAGTTTAAATGGAGACATCTTTAATGTGAAGAAGAAAAAAAATTCTCAAAATTTAAAAACTTCAGATATCAAAGGCTTACACAGTAGACTTGTAGTCAGATCCCCAAAAGTTAAAACTTACATCCAAAAAGCAAAAATTTCTACATCTGATTCTATTCAGCAGAAACAGCTCCCATAGTTAACCAGTAGGAAAGTAACTTTGACTTTGTCAAAGGCCATGCACAGTTGAACTCTCTGAAGCAAACAAAGCTTCTCATAGTAAAACATACAATAAGGACTACAGGAATAAAAGTTTTTTACTAACATCTTTCTGAGTAGCAAAATAAAAATATTCTAATCTTGTAAAATTGAACTAGCTCTACCAAATTCTGAAACTTTGGCAAATACTCTCTCTGTACAGACTGGTCTCCTGGTGGTTTTTGAAATTCTAATTTGTTTGTTACTGCTCTTAAACTACTGTAAAAGGATGGAGGTGTTCAACCAGGTATGATCACGACAGAAAGAGCCTCAAGACCTATAGTTCCAATGACAGAATAACCCATAAAACCCCCCCAAAAATATTGGTGCTGTGGAATTCTGAATAAAGGCCTAGATCCTCTTGGAACTGACAGAGTATGATCCTCATCATGCCTCTTAGCATGATTCAAGAAATGTATATTCCAATCACAAAGGGGACTGCACAGGTTATAGCCTTTTGACACCGGAAAAGGTGTCTGAATATGTTACTCTTTAAATAAAGCAACAAGGTACTACTGCTTTTCCATAACCTTTTATGATGACATCTAGGTAGATCCTGTAGTAATAAAACACCTTCTGTTCTTCTGGTTGTTGCTTCTGGTGAAACCAAGTAATATCCAGGGTAACTGTAAATCCTTCAGAATTGCAGAAATTGAAAATTACTACTAAATTAATTGACAAAAGAGTGACATTCACTTCAGGTTATCATTCCTTCTTTGCCTCACTGTACCCAGAGAAAGCAGAGTGACTCACAGGAGCATACTGATCTGAAGTACTTTCATGTTGAAGGAATTTTATGCCAGATAAGGGATCTAGCAACGTTTTTCTTTACAATCCTTTTATGATTGTTCTAGGATTCTTTCTTTAAAACATAGTTTAGACAGTCCCTGCAGAATGCAAGCAAGAAGTGGCTAACCCATCCTGAAAGTGTATTCTGAATAAAAAACTATGGAAAATTATACTTCGTTATGAAGTCCAGAAAGGAAATAACAAAATTACAGCTTTACTTAGTTTTCTCATCTTCATGGTTAATTTACTTAAATATGGTCTCTGTACAGAGGCATGTTTGCACTTACTTTCATACATGTATTGTCATTACAAGTAGACATCCGGGGACATCATATGAAACTGCTGCTTAGATTCATGACCATTCATTTATTCCAGCAGACATAGATATTTTTCATGAAATCTCTATCTCAGTTATTTATTTCCTTTAAAGGGGGTGAGAAATGCCAACATTAGTATTTCATGGCTAGTCAAGTTGATAAAAAGAGCCAGCAAGCACATAAAACTGGACAAGATGAAGAGTAATTGAAAGGTTGATCATGGGAATGTTTCTTTAAGATCAAACAAAAGAATTCCTAATTAAATATTATCTTTATTTCCTCTCCAGAACTTCCAAGAGAAAGAATCTAGATGATATGAACTGCTTGGAAGAGTTCTTTTTAAATGTACTTCCACTAAAATTGATAATTGAAATATCTTTTTTGAGACATTAGATTTTGTAGCGCTGTCTAAAATTATTTAATGAAGCTTTTCAAATTAAGCATTTTAAATAATTTTTTATCCTTCTCTTAACGTAGCTATTTTTTCATTCTTAATAATTAACAAGGTTTATTCAGCCAGAATGTAAATGAAACTTGATGAGAAATGTTTTCATTTACTCAAGATTAATTTTTCTGTCAGTGTTTGTTTCTCACCGTATTTGAAATTTATACCAAAGTAGAAGGCACAGACACTTCATATTACTGAATTCTCCAATTTGGTGGGCAAAGCTGAAGAACACAGTGCTTCTGTCTCCTGCTGCAAACAGGCAGAGGTGAGAGTCCCTTGAGGACACACTGGGAAAGGGGCCATCCGATTCATTCTTATTCACTCTTGACATATTTTACAGGTTCGAAAAAGTAGCTAGCATAAGTCTGTGCTCAAGCATTTGCCTTCATGGGTAGGAGTGGGTTAAATCTGTTCCCTCTGTTGTTCCTGTGTGCTGCCCTGATACATGCACAGATGAGTGAATTTCAGTCAAGTTTAGGTCCTGATGTAGAGAAATTGTACTGCTCAGACAAGAAAGCTCAGCATGTGCCTAAACTGAGCTGAACATAATGTGAGCTAATGTTCTCTCCTGAAAAGGTATCCTGACGGGAATTTGCAATGCTGAAAGGAATAGAGACAACAGGAGTGGGCTGTAAAATGCAGGCTCAAGTAGAGTTGCAAGTGTATCTTTGAAGATGATATTTGTTTTGCTAGAACGTAGAGATAGTCTAACAGAAAGCGACTGTGGGGGGAACAGCTTCTCAGAGAACACACCACACACAATGTGGGGGTAAACCAAAAAGCCTTTATTCAACAGGAGAGCTGACTTTCAAGGGGTTGGTTTGGGGAGGGACTTAGAAAGGGTTGGAACCTTAGGAGGGATTGGGTAAAACATGTGTCAGTAACCATTACCATCCAATGAGAGGAGATCTGAGGGGTGGGCGCAAGAACTCAGTCATGATAGGTCCAAGGGCAGGGCAAACTGTCTGACGGGCAACCTGAATGACCAATGACTGACTGAATGACTTAGGGATTGGGGCTGGACGAGCAGAAGAGACAGGTGCCTTCTGGGAAGAGCTGCCACGGCTTGAATCTGCTGGTGGGCTCCGGATACCACAGCCCCGGCACACCACCCGTTCCGCTGCCTGTGCCACTCATGCCGCATGGCACAGGTGCTGTAGCACTCCCCAGCAGTGGCGGGGGGCCCACGTGGCTGTCGCTGGGTGAAGGGGGGTGACAGCTGCCTGTCACAGCAGCAGTGGGAGTCGGGCGGCCCTGTGGCAGGAGATGTGCCCAGGTGGAACCAATCCAGCCTGGGAGAGATGGCACCAGCACCTCCTTTTGCTGAGGCTCATCAGGAGAAACTGCAGGGGGGACACACAGCGGGAGAAAGAACATAGGGGATACAGAAACCACAGAGTGCAAAATCTGTGCAAAATCTTTCAACATTTAAACTGCAGGAGCTTCAAATTCAATTCCCACTGATTCTGCTGCTTCTCTGTCCTCCTCCATCCATTGCCTGCAGCACTGTTCCCATTCTTCAAATGGCATGTAGTTCCCTACAATAGTCAAATTTTTGAAATCTATTAAAAGAACTTAAATCTATTTCACTTAGAAGGAGATCTTAATCTCTTATTAAAAATCATCAGTGTCATACTGCAAGGCATTGCTGTCTTTTGGAAGCCTGTGTTCAGAGATGACCTATGTAGGTTACTGCATTGACATTGTAGTGAAAAGACCTGGACAGGTCAAACTGACCTCATTGTTGATCAAGTATATATTGGT
>JAOXXN010000065.1:33579658-33590646 GCA_026770055.1 Myrmophylax atrothorax | reverse complement strand
GCTCTGAGGAATGATGGAGGGGAGGGCAAGCAGTGTGAGGAAGAATAGATGGCTACCACAAAACAGATATTTTATAGCAGGAATTCACACTGAGAGGCTGTTGAAATAGTGTTCAGTGAATGGCAGTGACTTAAATACTATTCTTATTGTAGATGCAAGGACCGATTCAGAGAGGGCATAAGCAGGTGCAGCCTCATTGAAGTCAATAGTGCAGCACCCACTGGGCCTGAATTTAGATCACAGTAGGACTTGCTGTGAAGAGTATTACACTAATGATAGCTATGGCAACACACTGTTTTCTGCATGACCTAGATGCATTTGCCCCACATAGATGTTTTCACACCAAGACAGTGTTGTTTTTAAATTTCTTACCAGAAAGAACATGAAATTGAGAGATGCATTTTTAGGCCCTAGATTATATCTTACTGTGGGTTTTAACCCATTTGTGGAAGGATTTTACAGTGTTGCCCTTCGTGCTTAGTAGGCCTTTGGCAAATAGGCTTTCTAAAGCCAGGTCCATATCAATAACTTCACAAAGTTAACAATTTTCTATTCAATTGCTCAATCATTTTAGTTCACCATGTATAGTTTTAAAGACAGCATTTTTTTTTACCAACTGTTTCCCAGTGATATTTATTTACCAATAATCAGATTACACATTTCTTCCTCAGTAGAAGATATGCAGGGAAATATTTATTTCAGGCTTGGGGAAGATTTCCTGAGATATATAGATGAAAAGACATTTCATTGATAATATTCTGGTTATCAAAGTAGAACATTTACTTATAATTCGTCATGCCTAAAGTAAGGTGCAAACTTTTTGTCTGATTTTTAGTGTTTTGCCTGCAGATAACAGCCTACAAACTTATTTCTCTTTATAGAGTCTCATCAAGCACTATTTCAGCTTCAGGGAGAACTCAGAATATCAAAAGCTTGTGGTTTCCCATGCAAGCTGTGCAAGACTTTACAGTTTATTTTTGAGGTTGGTTTTCTTTTTTTGCTTCATTTTAAGCTACATGATAAATTTATGTGATACATGTTGGCTTCTTTCCTGTAAACTGGTTCTCTCCCCATTACACAAAACATATTGTTCTGTTCTGGTTTCAGTTTTTCTTTCTATTAACAAGAAGAGTGAAAAATGGGTAAGTTTTAGACAGTGCTTGTTTGTTTCTTAAAGTTGCAGCATATTTACTGAGTATATCATGTTTTTTGGAATAGTTCACACTTTCTTTAGCTCCAAACTATCACATTATGAAACAACATTATGAAAATCTTCCATAATGTGCAGTGCTAGAAATAATGTTCAGAGAGGAACAATAATTCTCATAAAATAATTGTAAAAATAAATATATGAGCAACAAATAATGTCAATGTCAAATTCAATAAAAATAACATGCAAAATAATATGAAGTAATTTTTACTTCCAATTAATAAAGCAAGCATTTGATTAGAATTGAAGTAGACTACAACTAAATTACAGAACAAGTTTATCCATCAGACTCCTTTAGCTCACTTTCTCACATTCAAATTACGGAATTGATTGTTTCTCTTGAATTTACTGGATCCTCTTTAATCACTTTGGGTACATTTTTAAATCACTTACAAAATGGCCTCCTAACCACAGATCATTATTCAGACCTGCAGAAGGAATCTACACCAAAAATCTGCGCAGGTGATAAATAGAAATGTAGTCCTTGAGAATTTGTGCCACATGAGGTGTTGTCTTGATTTGAAACAATTTGGAGGGGCAGAGACCTTGGACAGAAGTCTCCTCCCTAGGATTCAATACCCCTGATTTCTCCAATACAGACCAAATATGCTCATCAACCAACGAGGAGAAGCCTCCCAAGCCCCACCCACCAGACCAGATCAAGATAGAGGCCAGCCTTCTCCACCTAGAAAAACCCCATGTGGCCACAGGTCAGAGACAGGATGGTCATCCTTCCACATGGTTTGCCTCTCCTGCTTCCAGAAAACCTGGCAGGAACAGTTGGAGAGTCAGCACTGGCAGGAAACAGCAGATAGCTGAGATTTGACACCAGCAGACACTGGTGTGTTGCTGGAGTGAGGCTGCAGTGCTGGTACAGGCACTCAGAGCAGGACTGCAGACACCTAAGGTGACTGGAAGGACCTGCAAGACACCCGCTGGATCCAGAGACAAGACTTGGCTGTTCCAATTTCAATGTTTGTTGGTCGAAGGGGTTGTTGCAGTCCCGTCACAGTGGTGGTTGCAGTCCAGATCCATCAAAGCAGTGGTGGAAGCCTCAGGTGGTGAGGGAAGCCTTGAAACTCTGAGTTGTATATGCTCAGGTTCAGGTGAGAATGCCTCTGCTACGTCCCCTGGATGATGCAATATTGTGAGGCATGGGAGACACCTTCTAAGATGTTGCAGCTGTCTCTTGTGTCAATGCAGCTGAGTCCATTATGGCCCATTATGGCTCATCAACAAGAGATGAATACCTTCAGGCCAGGTGTGAATGTTGTGAGGAGTTACAACAGTTGAATCATCTGTGTAAGGAAGAAGTATCACTACTCTGAGTTTGTGAAGTTTAAATTGTACCATTTTGGCAGTTTTGTGTTTGAATCTGCAATGCAATCTTGCACCTGTAAGTGTAAGAATTTCAGCTTGTGCTGCAGTCATTCTTATTCTCAAAAGCAGACAAGATTTTCAGATATGCTTGATTAAGAGGCTGAGGAATTTAGTTGACTGGGTCTCTTGCAATCACTTGAAAAAAAATGCATGCTTAAAGGAACTAAAATCCAGTATTCAATTCAAAACCTTTGATTTTGTGTTGAGTCTGGGATGTTGCAATGCCTGTTGCTGTATAATTGGAAACATATCAGGATGCAAAACACTGAAGACTAGACAGAAGCCTGTGGTAGAACGGAAGAACCTCTAGTTACAAAACTATGGATAAGCAACTGGATGTTCCAGGGCAAAAGATCACTTGATGACTAGGATTTCACATCATGAACAACCACAGAAGAATGAAATAAGGACAAAGAATATTTATTAATGGTGCTGTAAATGAAATACCAGTTGCTGCAATATGAAAACTTCCTGGGATAACATGCTACCTATCATGGTTTAGAAATGGTATTCTCCAATTCAGTGCCCTCCTGCTTCCTCCCCTGAGACTCCAAAACCGCACACTGTTCACTAGTTTCCCCTTCCCTGCAGGTGGCTGGAGAGGCACAAAAGTTAACATTACAGGTTGAGACAGGAACAATTTCCTGGAAATAGCAATGAGATAAGAAAACAAACAGTAACAGAAACAATATCAGTAACAAAAGTGTACAAAAGAGACAGGGCAGAGCTTAACTCTACTGCACCCACACCACCCAAACTGCTCCCTCCGCTCAGGACCAGTGTTACCCCACCTCTCCATCTGCCATGCTTGCTCCATGGGAAAGGGACTGCCTTCTTCTTGGAAGCGAGAGAGTCCCTTTCCCCTGCCCCACTGCAATGATGTGGATGGTAGAGAATAACGTTAGGGTCTTAGCCACACCCATACAGACCCAGGCTCTGTCCCTCCATGGCTACTGCAAAAAATTAACCTGTCTTTGGCTGAAACTAGGACACTACACTTAAAACAAAACCAACAGTGAAGGACCCACTCCTTACACTACCAAGTTGTTCCTTGGGTAGTTGAATTTCTTTGTAGTGTTGACAGTATTAAGAATAAAACCACATATCTCAAACAGTGTTTTTTTCCTTCTGGTTTATTGTACTTCCATTGTGTGGTTTTTTTGTTGTGTTTTTTTTTGTCTCTCCAAGTCAGAAAAAACGATTAAGAGAGAAATAGATTTCTCTAATGAATCCACAGGTAATGCAAAATTCATATGCCTTCATGTGCAGCTGGGCAATGCATGACATAGTGCACAAATAAGAAAGGAAATTTTCCCTCATTTTCTGGAGGTAAGAACCCTGGTTACTACTGGCCATCATGAGCCAGTTGTCCATTTTTACAAAGAAGTGGATACTTTCCATGGGAGAAACTTAAGCATCAGATTTGCTCCTTAGAGCATTAATAAAGGGGCTCAGTTAGCTTCATCTCATTATTTTACTATGAGTATTGACTTTGGCCTAGAGTCATGTATAGATAAAATGGTGCAAGGGCTTGTCCTAAGTGATTACTCAGAATTACAAATCATTTCACATGTAACTGAATACTGCAACCTAGCTTGGCACTCTGCTCCCTTCTTTTCCCACCTTCAGCTTTCCAGCACCACACTCTTCCATATTTCCAGTCCCAGTAAGAGAATGAATTTAGTTTTGGTTAAATGGACAGTTAATCTTACTCACTGAAAGTGGAATTTTAAGGAGGACATACATGCATATGACCCAGCATTATGCCAATAAAGATTTCAGAAAAAAATATTTAATGGTAGCCTGGTTAAAAGGGAGACAATGGGCAGCATGGAACACTGTATGTGCCCTTTCTCCAACAAAGTAAACTTTAATTAGACAGGGTTTTTTTGTTGTTAGAAACTGACTGATCATGTCTGACTATGTAAAAGGTTATCCACTAAATGTGTGTGTTTTAAAAAGGAATGAGCACGAAAGTAAGAAAGATAAATTTTAGTTGCACTGGGATTCTAAAAGCCCATTATTTTTAAGAGTGCAGAGAGGATCAATAAAATAAAGAGACACATAAAAGCTCAAGATACTCTTGGAACATCCAAATAAAATAAAATAGAAAGTGCAGTGTTCAACTTACAGAGTACAAGGTGGGAGATGAGAAGAGAGTTTGTTAGGGATATACCAGGTTTCCTGAGTGTATCTTCTGTTGTATATTACAGCAATTTTCCCCTGAGCAAGATCCTAGCATTTGTCTAAGGTTTGTTTCATATCTAGACTTTGTGTGAAGGAAGAGAAATCTTGAAACAGTTACTTTGCACAAGTACCTACAAGCAAGGATATGATTTAATATATATTCCTGCTTAGTCAGATATCAAATTCCCATAAGGTCACAGAGCAGATTTTTCTTCCAGTTTTGTACAGCTCTACACAGAATAAAAATCCTTTCTGTCAGCCACATGGTATATCATTATATATAATGTAACAAAATTCCTGAAAGTGGCTGCTCACAGAGAAAAGTCAAACTTCAGTAATGAAAAAAATCTCAACAATTTTTAATTTACCTATTATGGTAATGGGTTTTCTGGTACCATTTCTTATTATTATTATTTCTACATTAAGAACAGATTAAAATACAGAAAATGCATTAGATTTGAGCAAAGCAGACATTATTAACTTTATAACATATATCCCAACAGAATATTTTACACTCGACTTTGCAAAAACCTAACAAAATATTCCAAATAAAATATAGCAAACAATGTATTGCCAGTGAAGTGTTGACCCTGCCAAATTAGATCACAAAATTATTAATAATCAATATTAAAAATATATAATGGATTTATAATGTCAATGATTGTTTGGCTGATGTGTATACATTTTTTTAAATTGAATTATATTGTTTTTTCCTGTTCAGTTGCATTTCATACTAAGTTTGATCTGAAGGATGCTACTCAAAGATTTTCAGCAACTGGAAAAATAGCTTCATAGACATAATTTGAAATTTAGCATTTTGTTTAAAGCATCAAGATTTTTGCAGCTCACAGACCTGTGTTTAACCCCTTAGGGTAATCACCTTTGTTGCTTGCACCATGACTGAATGTATAAGTCTCAGAAAAACTGAGCCTCCTGAAAGAATTGGTTAACCTTGCCATTTTGGGAGATAATCTGAAGAGATTTCTTGACAGAGCTTGGCATGGAAAATACCTGGTTATTATAATTATTATAACTAGCTGAAGGTCCATTACACAACAATATATACTTAATAAATCATTTGCCAGTTGTGATTGCTCTACCTGTCATATCATATTTCAGTTAACCACTAAGTGTGAGAGGTTTTTTTTGGTGGTGGTGTTCTAATCCGTTTCCATTTCTTTAGTGTAGAGGATCACTATTCCTGATTTGCAGTGTTAGCATAAAAATAATCTCTTTTCACCTAAATAAATAAAGAAAGGAAAAGGTCAAGGTAAGTCCTGAATACTTTACTGCTGAGAGAAATATCAGTACAGAGTAATAAGATGCAAATGAACTGGATGAAGACAAATATCTACCTTTTCAGTAAATAATTCAATGACAAGTCAAATAGGCTAGCTGGTCATACTGTGATCATTTTGAAAAATTTAATAAACTAGGGAAGCTCTTCCTACAAATATTTGGAGAGAATCAAAGCCATGAACTCCTTTATGCTTGTAAAAATTTCTGTGTGTACAGTAGCTGCAATTTAATTTATTACTGGAATGTACTTTTATTGATAAATTCATGAAGACATATTTGTAAAACACAGAGCCTAAATACACACTTATAAAACAATGTCAGGATCTGTTTAGGCAAGGACTGGAGCCTTAACTGTCTCATATTTCTTCCCATTGCTCCAACTATTCCATCATAATGAGGATGATCTCTCTTATGGAGCCACGTAACTTATCATCAGTAAGAAACTTAGGGAACTCATATAACTTAAGCAACTGAGCACTTGCTACTTTTGGCACTTCATATAAAGGACTTTATGTTCATTTTTTACCTATAAAATGAGTAAAAACAATAAATAAAACCCACTATGTGTAGTCATTCAGATGGCCATTTAGAATTATGTGACAGAAAATTATTTAATGAAAATCTGTTTCTTACAGTTTAACTATTTATAGTTATCGTTTACCATATTATATACTCTGATGTTTTGGAATAAAAAAATATTTGTTTCCCCATATTTCAGTAGTGCTGAGAAAATCTTGAAGAGACAAAAAGGCATGAAGCAGGGAAAATGAGCATATATTTCACAGGAAAACATAGTTAAAATGTATAAGGCTTCAAAGGCTACCTACACCTGGAATATAGACAATGTTCAAGTGAAGTTTGTTTGTGCACCCCGTGTATGTGCATTGTGTCACCTTGTTTACACTTGTCTGCCTTTCTTAGCACTGTCCTTGAATTAAGGCAGAAGCTGACAGGTTATTAAGAGTGAAAATAAGCCCATGTCTGGGAAAGAAGACACATCTGAAACAAAGCTATACTTTAATATTTTTATTAACCACAGTGGTAGAAGAAAGATTTTGACATGTGGTGTTTTAACATCCCTTACTGAAGGAGATCTGACACCCTGACCATAAGCTGCACCAGCCTGGCAGAAAGCTCTTAAACAGGGAGATGCTCTAAAGCATCCTCCGGAGCCTGCCAGATGTTAAGTCCATTGAAAAGAAGGTGTTCATCTGGTAAAAAGCCCAGTATTGAATATGATTTATAAAATAATTTCTTTGTAGCCTCTTTGTAGCCACTCAACATGCTGTGTGCTCTGTTCTTTCAGTACAAAGGACTGGAGAACATAATATGAACTGTCCTCCACTGCCACAAGATGCACATTCCAGTTACCTTTTCCTTCAGGCTGGAGAGAGATCTGCAAGAGGCAAAAGTATTTGCTGCTTATGCAGTCTTATTCACACAGAGTTTTTGGTAGGAGGAAGGCTATATTCTGAAACATAGCCTACTTCTGATCTGTTTGATATCACAGTGTCTCAGTATATCCAGGGTAATTAATGCTCAGGCACCCTCTTGTAACACTTCTCTCCTCTTTGCAAACAACACTGGCCAGTTAGGTTCTCCAAAAGACTAAGTACTATAAATAATCGTACCTACTTTTGGAACAGGTACTCTGCTTTTGAGTCCCAATGCCCAGTGCCACCCTTAATCTAATCTTGCTTAGTTCTACATGCTTCTTCTCTTTCGTAGATGGAGAAAACAAATGAAAAGTTCATTGGTGGAACAGAAGCAGTAAAGACCACCTAAGCATTATTCTAGCAGAGACTTCATTATTACTGCAGATTACAGGGGAAAAAAAAGACTTTAGCAAAAACTTAAATAATTACAATATCATTTAAAATCCACATCATATTTTTATGTCTTGGTGTTTCCTTATTTTTCAATGTCTGGAAGAAAATAGGCAATGTAGGTATGGTTTATTCCATTACTGAAAGTCAGTTGTTGACTTCACGGTTGAATTTTATTAAATGTAAATGAAGAACAAAGAATAAACAAAATTGGTATGTTACTTGCTTGTAACTTTGATAACCTCTCATATCTAATTGCAAATATGACTTCTCTATATCTATTGTCAAAATTAAAATAATGGATATTTTCTGCCTCTTCTCTAGCCCTTTCAGATACTCTGTGAAACTACAACAGGGTGCTAAAGTTCTGTCCCTGTCTGGGTGACTTTTTGCAAATGAAGATAAATGGAGTTTTTCCATTTTAATTAGTAAGACCAGATGCTTTCTGAAAGAGTGAGTGGGTTGGATTTTTGCAGGTCTTCCAGCTAATATATCATCAGAGTTTCAGTGGTCAATTAAATAACTGACTGGTCTAAGTTTCCACACATAAGACATCTCAGCAAAAACAGACATCATGCAAATGAAAAAAGTCTTCTATTCATCCATATATATCTATAGATATATACATGTCTTGTAGAAACGATATTTCTTTTGTCCCATTTTGATATTATTTAAAATTTTAAAATATTCACAATTTGTTTTGCATTTATTTATCATATTTTTTAAATTGTCATCCCCAAATTTTTTTTACACTGAAAATAACCTTTTTGTGATCAAAATTATGTTGACACCACTAAAAGTGTTGTTGCATGATTTGTACTGGTTTTTTTCAGACCCACTTATTTTTTTCTCTCATCCACTTTTGCAAACACCTTGGAGAGTTAAAATTCTGTTTAACTATCAGAGAATGTTGCTATGAAAACAAATTAGCTGATCCTTTGCCTGAAAGAGCCCCTTTGCATCTTGATAGACTTCTGTCTATCCATGGATCTCTTGTAGTAGGTATTATCTATTTAAATCTGAAATTTCTACATTGCTGTACAGAATTGAGACTGACAATGATACCTTAAACTGTTGTTTTCTACTAAGCTGCATTAGCCTGTACATTTTTCTTGTTTTCCCTAATATAAGAGTAGTTCTATGCTCTGTTTTAAAACTTAATAAGTTTTAACTGCTTATATTACTACCCCTTAATTGAAAGTGTGCAATGATTCTTAGAAAGGGGTGGTTTATTCCTGTTACAGATAGCCCATGTGCTGGTGTCATAAATGGCCATTTTATAGATGGATAATGTACTATAGTCATAATTCTTTATTGCTGATGGTTATTGCACTAGATCATGACCCTTGGATATTGAGAGACAGTTTTTAATATCACAACCATTTACAGAGGTTAATGGACTAGGTTTTGCAGCTTTTGACCTTTTGATGGTGAGGGTTAGGAGGTTGCATTTGTGCACTAAACTGTCAGAAAATATCTGTTTATTTATCTTAGCTATAATAGACATGGTTACTGCTTATAATCAAGAAGTTGAGAGCAATGTGACTTGCCCAAATTGGAATAATTTGAGCTGCATCTTCTAAGGTACACTTACTATAAGATTTTCAATTCTTATTAATTAGAAAGTCAATGTTTATTAACATTCGATCTTTACTATGTTTCATCTAAATAAATAAAGTTGAAATTGAATTTTGTTAGCTAGAAAATATCTGATAGCCATGGCTCTTAATACAGAATTGCTTTGAGGATCATGATCAGGCTTATTATTTGGCTAGGTTACCTGTATGTAGCTTGCTCGGGTGATCTGGGTACTGATCTGAAACAGTCACAGCAGGCTAATCACAAGTGTAGATTTTCTGGTTGAACTACATGTGCTTTTCTGTTTCAGAAAGTACTTTTCTTATGCTATAAAATGCCTGCAATATTATGCAGCCATTTTAGTGCTTCTCCAACAATGAAACAAGCATCAGGTCTGTGATATCAGGAATAGCATGGACTGCAAAAGTAAAGAACTAAAATTTTTCTCTTTTCCTTTTGGAAGTTCAAGTTAACTTTGTCAAATACCTAGAAAGTGAAACATGGGGGTGAAGGGAAGAGAAAAAAACTCGGAAGCAAAAGTAGGAGAACCCAGTAACTACTCTGAAGTCAATACTTCAAAAGAAGAACTAATGTTAAATATGGAGTATGTTAAAGGACCCTGTCTATATTTTTAAATAAACTTACAAAAATATGTTATGATTTGATTTTCTAAGAGGCTTATCCAAGTTTAAAAATGTTTGAAAAAGAGATGTTTAAAAACAGATGGAAAAAAGGCGGTGAAGCTATGGTAGAAAGGCGTGGGAACAGTGAATGAGAAATAGTAGTAGAAGCATGGTGAGTTATCTTAAGTTCAGAACTAGACCTGATGCTCTGACCAAGGTCTCTAAATACAAGTCAAATTTTTATAAGTTAATTTTCAGAACTAGTGACTTAAACATTTCATGTTTTGTTTCTAATCAGCAGAGGCTTCACAGTTTCTGATTTCTTAGCATGATTTTTACTATTATTTCTTTTAAAAAATATTTCGAGTAACAAGTTATTCAGATAGGCTCATAGGAGATTTGTCCATCCTTAGCCTGAGAGAATTTGCAAAGCTCTTCAACCACAATGGCAGTTTTATTCCTATTTGTCCTTCTTACAGCTTTTATCCTCCCTTTCCCCTCTTCTTTACTCCCTCTTCTTTGCTATCATAGCAGTGTGGGTGGGAGTGCTGCATTTTGTTTGCTGAGCCTGTGATGCTGAATGATTCCAATATAATCAAACTACACTTTTATAGTGTCTCTTTATACCATGCAGCCCAGGGTGCTAACAGAATAATAAAATTAGCAGCTCAGATAATGATGAGCAAGGCAGGTCAAACAAATAATCTTTTAGACCTGGAATTGAAACTGGAATTGTATGAGAGTTGCAAACAGCCAGAGGCAGTAATGACATATGAGACAGTACTTAACAAAGCCCTAAGCATTGATATTTGGGGAGTTTTGGAGATCTGTTCATGGATGATACTGAGTGCTTTCTGCAGGCCTAGAGAAATACCAACTAAATAG
>JAOXXN010000065.1:33560725-33572783 GCA_026770055.1 Myrmophylax atrothorax | reverse complement strand
AAGACATGGAATTTGAAGTTTTGAGTTGTAATTGCCATTTAGAAGTGTAAAGTAGTGATATTTTTGTTAAAATTTGTTCATTGAAGGTAATTCTAAGGGTTCTGCCAGATTACTATGAGGCGCTTTTTTTCCAGAGCCTAGAAATTCTTTGCCTTGTACTTTGATATGCATTGGGAAAAAAATCATCTAGAATATCACGCATTGTCTCTTGCAAGACATCATTTGGGAGCAATGGCATCTGGCAGTAAATGATGCAAAACATGACTTTATGCGACAATTCAGGCATTGAATGGTGTTGTGCTACTTCAAATGGCAATTGCAGTACTGAGTGTTTTCCGTTCATGAAACTTTTGAGAAGCTAAAATACTGCAGAATATGGAGTGGTTTGTCCCTTGTGCCTTCTCTCCTTTGAGCCTGGCTCAATAGTTCTATCTGAACTGAAGTCCTTGATTTATTCACAAAGTAGGGAACTCTCACATTGAGTTATTCTCTCTGGTCTGTAATGCTTGCTTGGGATGTGGCAGAATTTGTACTACAAACCCCCCACAACTGTAGTTGTCTTATGTGTAAATGATGAGTTGCTTTTGTGATAAATATTTTTGCATATGTAAAATGGTAAGAGCATATATGAATTTGATAGCTGTACATTAAAATGAAACATTTTTTGACATATTAAATATGTAGTTACATACTGCTTCCTTCTTAAAACACAAAGCTTGGCTTTACTGTGAATCAATACAATCTCATTACACCATACTTTTTTAAAGTTTTTGTCATGTACTATTATTCTTGTCTAATTATTTTGCTATGGATAGGTTCACCTCCTGATTTTAAGATACCATGAGGCTTTAGTTTTTTTAGATCAATGCATATTTTTAATGTACTACTCTAGATGGCATTTCTGGTAATTGAATTAAAATGGGGATATATGGAAAAAAAATAAACTGATTTATTAAAGGCCAACAATTACATTATATAATGACTTAGCTGAGCAACATAAGTTAATGTGATATATCTGCTAAGAAGTGAATCTGCTTTCATGACAGGAGACTGATAGCTCAGCAGGAGGAGGAAGCACATGGGAACAGCTCGCTCACAACAGAGCTGGTACACTGCAGCTAAGGAGACTGCAGAAGGGTTTCCAACCATGATGTGCAGAACACCACCTAATCTGCAAAATACTTGCTAAGCATCGACTCACAGACTAGAAGCACTACCCCTATTTGTAAGGGCTTTTCTCTGCAAAAATCTCAAGTATATCACAGGTTCACAGTCCTGCCCTGCCCAGACAAAGGGCCAAATCCCTCCTCCATTCTCAAATAAGATGTTTGTCCAATTGCTAGCAGCATGTTTGGTCATAGATTTGGATATTCTATATAGCAATTATTTGTTTTAAAAATGCCGCTTCAAAAATGAAATAAATTCCAGCTTTTCACACTGCTATAGTCACTGACTTTTGGGACAACAGTTACAGGCGATCTTCTGCCATCTTTGCAAAAAGTCTTCTTACTGCTTTTATTAAGCATGGGAAAGAAGTAAAACATGAAAGATAAATAATGTATTGATATTTGAAAAAAAGCCTTTGCCATGTCACTAGTAAAATTTTATTTGATGTATAATTTGTACTCTAGATAAGGTCTATATTAGGATATAACTTGCTCTTTGATCCAATTGTAGTTGATGCTCATATCAGCAACAGATATATCTTTAATGTGGATGTTCTACTTCCTTGCACAAACCCTTTCTTATCTATACAGAATCTCAGAACTTCTTTTTACAGACAAATATTAATACAGATTCTGCCGGGGCTGACTTTCTTTGTGGTATAACAAAGACCACTTGGGGGGGTTAAGTGGTATCATATTACTCAGTGTATTAAACATCAACTGCAAGATGAGCTCTCTGGTATTGATACTACAATAAATAAAAGGCAGCAAACTTAGTGAACCTCTCAACATAGAAAAGGGGAAATTTTTGGAATGCGAGGTTAGACCTTTCTACCTGGGAAGAAGACTCAGGGCTGATTAATGCATACAAGTTTTACAACTGTAGATGTAGGTCATTTAGTTGTATCCTTGCAAGTTTTTTAGCTCATAAACATTAATCTTCAAAAATCCTATTGTAAGTAGAAATGGAGAAAATAAATATAGTTTTGCTGAAACCTGTCATATTTAAAATCTTCTACAGAACAGAAAGAAAAGGTTTAGTCTTAAACAGTTTTGCTTACATTCTTATACATTTGCTATTACTTCTTACTTTATCAAAGGAATTGGTCTTTATTTGTGGATGATTTAAGCTGTGATAAAACCAAAGAACACATCTGGAAACCATTTCTGATTTATCATCTAGGAAGCCTCCTACATCAGGCATCCTCACATCCTCTGAACAAGTCACTGCATAAAATATATCAGCACTATGACATCTGCAACACAACCCCTCCCCCTCACTAAAAAAAAAAAAAAAGAAAAAATTTTTAAAGATTTTATGCTTTGGAAATATCAAGACTTTAAATAGAAATCATCAGGTCAGCCAGTGAAAACCTTTCATATGTATACGCTCTCTTTGCAAACTGATAAGTATTTGGTAGTTAAAAAAACCTCACAAAATATACTAATATTTCAAGCCTCTTTTCTTCTGCATCTAATAGGAAACCAAATGAGTTCTGAGCAGTGAACAACCCTTAGAAAAAGAGTTAAATGAAGGTCATGTAATAGTCAAAGAAATAATTCAACAGGATGTTCAAGAAAATAATTTACTCCCAAATACAAGATCTGACTTGATGACTGGCTAGTCTAACCATTTGATCTGGTTTTTTGAGGAAGCATGTTTGCAAATAGTAATCTGAAATACAATTTATTTCATTGTATTTGATCAAAAGTCACTTTTTCTTTTCATCATACTGTTAGGAAAATTGCCTATCAGAATAGTCACAGAAGTTAAAGGAAGGCAAAATGCATGTCTGTGATCTGTTATTATCTAAGAAGAACTTGCTTTAGAGTGATGTTTCATCTTTCAGGCAGAAGCGTAAGTCCAGTGAATGAAGGTAGAAGTCAGTAAATTGCACACTGGAAGTAAAAGGCAATTTTTGATGATGAGGACAATTAATTATTGCAACAATTTTCCAAGAGGTACAGTAATCTTTTTTATCACTTGCAATTTTTAATCAAAATGGATAGGTTTCCAAAATATTATCTCTTATGCCTCTATGTGTTATTGTTTGCTATGGGAAAATTGAGTGAAATATCTGACCGTTTTTGTGCAACATGATTTTAATGGCACCTTCAAGATACATTAGTGTACTCATTTAGCCTTTTAAAATTTGAACTAATGTTAACAGGTCTTTAAAAAAATTTTTTTCTGGTTTTTAGTGTATTCTGGTCTAAAATTTGCTGTCACATTTGTGACATTGATAGAAACAGTATTCAAACACTGTAATTTTCTTTTTTACAATCACTCAGATGCCAAACAGGGAGTGACTTCCACCTTCTGCCTCATTGCTGTATCACCCACAGGTAATCTGTAAATAACAGTGACTTGCTATGCTAAAGTTTGTCCTTGTAACAAAAAAGAGACAGCTGAAGAAACAAGGCAGTGGGAATTCTGCACAACCAATACCGGTTAGGGGATCTGTCAGTGTCAAATTATCATTTCCATTTTGCCTTCTGATTGTAACTTTCATTGTGAATTAGAGCATTCATTTTATAGCACCATCTTGACATGTAGTGAGGGAATCATGATTGCCTATGACAGAGCAATCACCAGCTGAGTGGAACCAGTACTGAATGGCCGTTCCTCACAGGGCCACTAACTGCGATCAACGAGAGAGGCAACAGAAGAAAAATGGTGGCAAAGGTTTGGAGCTGAAATCTGGACCTTTCCTGCCCACTTCCAACTCCTAGCATGTAATCCAGATGGGAAAAAAGGAAAAAAGTCTTCCCCAGGCAATACAGGCCATCTAGCAGTGGAGGCAATAAGACCAGGCAAAGCACCACAAGGATTCTGCTTGATTGAAGTCAAATGTAGATCAATCTTAGGACTCCTACATGTAGCAATATCTAGTCCTTTGGACCACTAATCAAGAAAATAGTGTTCTTCAAATAAGTAATGTTACTTCAAATATCCGTATTAAAGAAGGCAAAAAAGAGGTGTTGAGGAAATGTGACATTTTCTCTAATTCTCTCATTAATTTTGCTGATTCAGTGGCAGCAATAAGGGGTTTTTTGTCCTGCTTATGATTGTCACAAGAAGCAACTCACTTAGCTATACTAGTCAGAACACATTACAGCTCAGTGCTGGGCAGAAGGGAAGTTTCAAAACTAAAAATGTCCAACCACTGTGTAACATTCTGTCTTCTGTCTGTTGGTGTAGCTGGAAACGCCCATCCTAATTATTGCTCAAAGTAGCTCACTTGCACATTTCTGTACTACCCATTCTTTCTTAAAAAACCATCATTACATCTGTAAGATAGTTATTCCAAAGAAAGGATTAGTATAATATTGTATCATCAGAGTTAATTTTATTTTGAGCTAAGTCACCTATGCCATGTTTATTACCTTTGTCAATTACATTTATTAATTGGGAATGTAGCGTGTGATGTACAGCAAAATAGTAGAAATAATATTTTTTTCAAAACTGAATACATAATTCAAGCAGATGGTGACTGTTGAAAACTATATACAACTAGAATTCAAAATAACTTATTAATTAAAAAACATTCTCATATAAATTCCTTTGCCAAAAATCTATATGTTTATTTAAAATGAGTTTTCTAGTAACTGGGGTTTGCAATTGTAGAGTACTAAAAACATAACTGAGTTTTCTCTATTTTCAGCTGAAGAAACTGCAAAAAAGGCTTCAGAGTCCAGGAAAATATCTTCATCTTAGATGTATTAGAAAAAAATATTTATTAAGAGACTGAGCAAGTAATGATATGAAAAGATAAAGACCTAATGGCATAGATTGTGAAGCATAACAGTCTTCATTGTTATACCAAGTCAGACTCTATTTCAATGATATTATGAAAACACTGGTGTTCAAATTATTTCTCCTTCCGCAGTAAATCTCTCCCTGATGCACCACCACTGAAATCAACAGATTTTTGCCAAGGATATATAGTACTCATTGTCATTGAAAACTGTATTTTGACATTTTAAAACCCCATTTATAAACTACTGTGTCTTTCACAAGTTCCTTAGCAATATTTCCACTGAGACCTGAAGGGGTTTTTCTGGCTAAAGAACCAGAAGAAAAGGAAACTCTCATCCTTGGATCAATAGCTCCTGCTGAGCAATCTATGCATTCAATTGGCTTGATCAATTAGCCATTACAGAGTTAACTATTTTCTTTTTAAAAAATGACAGTCTTTAATTCTGTAAATCCACTGCACAAGTATACCCAAGAATATCAATCTGAAAAAAACACATGAGGAGAAAAAGGCCATTCAGTATAATATTCTTCTGGCCCAGTCAGTTCTGGCCTGCATTTTCTGTCCTCTTTAAAGTAAGAAGAGGACAGTGGAAAGTTGATGGTTTCTGGTGATTTGTTCTGAAAACGAACCATTGTCTTCCATTTATCACATCACAAAACCACTTTAATATAAAAGGATGGACTAAATTATTTCTGGCGAGTTCCTGAATTATTGGACATCTGATCAGTTCAGTGTAGGAAGACGCGTAACTTGCATTTTTGGGTATCAGATCTACAGTTCAACCTCACTTATAAAATATTTTTTTCTGCCATTATGCCTTCTCTTTAACATATTCCTATATAAACATTATAGTGGCATCAAACTCTGATGTATCTGATGTAGAAAAAAGAAAAACATTTCACTGTTAATACTGTTTTACTGATCAGAGGCCGTATCCTGACTGGGGCAGCTTTTTTACTGTGTGCAGTAGGTTCACGCAAAAAAGGGCTGTCATTGCTGCCAAGATGCTCTCACTGTGTTTGTCAGGTGAAAGGAGGATCACCTTCCTCTCAGATTTCTGAAAGAACTGTACATGAAATTAAAAGTTCTGATGCTTTTAGAAGGAAAATAACAAGCATGATAGTATTTCATTATGAAATGGTGAAAGGAAGAATTTATGAAAGATTTCAAAGGAAAAGCTAAAAATTTAGAAACAAAGTGTAAGTAGGTTGAAATGTAGTGTGGGTTTACCAAAGCTATAATCCAACATGATAAGAGAGTAATATACCTCATAACAGAAGAAATGCACTGTATTGCATCTTCATTAAAATATATCAGATAATTTACATTGCAAGGTATTTGCCAAAAAATATTATGAAGGAAATGGAAAGCCTTGTCTTTTGGGACCATTTTTTTCAGCATGGCTTTTGGGGCTGTGAGGAAATATAATTACTGTCTCCAAATATATCAGGGTGTACATGCCAGTGAGGGAAAAGAACCGTTTAGAGATACAATGAATTTGAAAAACAAGGACTGATGCCAAAATCCATTTAGAGAGAAATCACCATAAGGTTTCCAGCTGTCAGAACTTCTGTGACTGTCTTCCAATAGGAGAACATGGGAGAGTAACTTGATAGGAAGCTCTTTGTGTCTCTGAAGGGAGCTAGAGAACGCAGTCCCTGCAGAAGCAAAGAGCTCCATTCAGTGAGCTAGGAGCTTTCTAGTTTTACTCTCTGAAAAAAAACAGAGGAGAAAATTGTGCTGAAGTTAGAAGCCTCACTTTTAAATGCCTCAAATATTTATTTTCATTGTGATAGTAATTATTCCTTCATGCACACATACTTCAGCAATTTTTTTCTAGAATCTTCTAATTAGAATTCAAGGCTTTTCTTTCTACCAGTTATCCCTCCAGAAAAAACATCCAATATAAGTATCGGAAAGAATACTTGCCTTTAACTGAAATACCTCCCCTAGCACCAACACTTGTATGAATAGGGAAACAGAGTTTTAATTTGTGGAAGTTGTGGTGAATGCAGGACTTCCCCACCATGATAATTTCCGGTCACTGAGGCTGTCCTGCCTTTATTATTGTGGTGAAGAATCTTGTTTTCTGACTTTTTTTAGGTTCCAGAAAGGACCTGTCAGCTGATCCAGCACGCAGCAGTGGCAACACAGTAGATATGTAAAATATGAATTTTGTAGCACAATAAATATGACCTAATTGTGTTGCTGGATCTTTAGATTTGGCTGACTTTTTACTCTATAAAGGTACAAAATTTTGAACAAAATTAACCAGTAAGTCATTGATAAAAGTGCCATTGTCTAGTGCTAGAGGATGCATAAAATTTACATGTTATGGGAAGTATGTTACCTGAGTTGTTGAATGTTGTCAGAGGGAAATGTGCCATCAGCCAGTACCAGTAGCTGATGTCATGTGAAGGTAGTAAGAGATAGTCCTCAGCATGGAATCCCTTTCCTTATCGAATTTACAATGAATGGGTGCAATAGTTAAAGAATCTCAACAGAATTTCAGATGGAAGAAACTTTTTTCTGGTGTTATCACTGTGACATTGTGATACATGAAAATATGTAGTGTGGGCCTCACTTGACACACTATTAATATTATTGTTAGATGTGCTATACTTTTGCTTTAAGCCTTGCACCCTGCCCCAGATAAGACCCTATTACAATAGGCACTGTATAAACATGTAACATAATGAACCTCAAACAAAAGGAAGGCAGTTGATTAAAGGCAAAGAAAAAACAAACCAATAAAGAGATCACTTTCAAAATTCTGTCACTGGTTTGCGTTCTTCCTCCTAGTGCTTCGTTTTTCCACAGACACTTACAAATTTCCTTGCCCTTACTTGCTCCAGAAGTCTTTATGCTCTGGGGAAATCTTCCATTTGAATGTTACTCTATAACACTTTGAACAGGTTATTTTTTAAGACAAGTTTTGTAATTTGCAATGCTTTCTTCTTCTCATTGCATCTATTGGAATATTCTTCTCTCTAGTTACCATTGCCCTCAGAAATCTAGGTTTTCTGCTCAGCTTCTCTGTTACAATAGGCAAGAGTGAAAATATTTTTTTACTGTGATGATGGAAACAGACACTTAGCATCTCAACCATATTGAATTGCCTAAGTAGCCAAACAGTATATCCCTATCCAATTAGTCCTGAATATTGCTAAAGGTTTGATTTAACCAAATTCTAGACTATTTCTTCTTCTTTAGCAAAGTATCTTTAAAACCAGCATTCTGTGTTCTGGTAATCTTTTGTTTGAAAGAATGTATGTCTTTATGCAAATATCTTTCAAAAGTTGCTTGACCAAAATGGCTTGCAAGCAGGTTTAGAATTCACTTCACACATTCTGAAGCTATAACATTCTGACATATTAGTTCAGTTGTGTTCTGAATGGTTCATGGGTCTTCATTTTCCAGCGACTCGATGTTTACGGCATGTGCTCAATTGTTTTAAGGCATGACTAAAGAGTGTAAAACTGGTCTATGAAATCGCTAGTCCAGAAAAAATTCTCTGCTCTGTTGAATTCAATAAGCGGTATGTATATTCACTTTCTTTGTCTATAGCCTTTTTTTCTTTTTAACCTTTAGAGTGTTTCAGAATTGTAGGGTTGAAAGAAATGGTTATTCACAAATACTAATTTACCATATACAAACTTCGTAGCACAGAAAACATGTTTTTTTAATGTGAAAATGTGGCTCTACACAATATTTAGAGCTTTGCAAAGCAATCCACAGAATTGTACCTACTTTGTCAGGACCACTGAAAGAGAGAAAAGTGGAGAAACTTATCTCATCTCTATTCAGCAACATGCAGTAGGGAAAATAAAAACTGAACAAAGCGCTGTAATTTGGACTTTTCAGGACAAAAAGACACGAAAGTCTGTTTTCCTAGAATAGCACACACAAAAGTACCTTTTCTTCATGGTCTTCTTCTATCTGTACATAATGAAAGCACATTGAAATAAATCTTTGAAATACTATTTCTCTTTTGAATGTTAACAGAGTTTTCAAATAATCTGTTTTCCCTAAGGATGAGAGGTACAAACTTTAAGAAAGTCAGAAGATATTTATGACTGTTTTTAATTAATTGTACTGACTGTATCCTGCTGAACCGATGAATTGTATCCATTAGAATTTTCTTGTATCATTCTGCATTTGCTGACATTTTCTGGATTTCCCTGATTATTTAGGTAAGTTGTAAAGTGAGATATGCCAGATTCCGTTTTTTGGCCTCATGTCTCCCCAGCTACAAGGAAGACATAATACTTTAAAAAAAAAAAAAAAAGCTGCTTTTCAGTTGTATTAAAAGTGCCAATACTGACTAAATGGAGAAACATATTTTGTCTTCATGACAGGTTAAAAATAATTGAAGGCAAATGCATTTCCAGTTTTAGCCCAGGTAGAAAGTGCGATGCCTAGTTTTGCACACCTCTGCTAAGCAGGTATGTATGCATCACTTGAAATGGTGTCTAATACTCCACAGATGGCAATTACTTCCAGAGGAATGGCTAGGGACTCAATTAAAAAAGGCTGAGAGTTAGCAAACTAAAATGCTGCAGAAGCACATGAAAAATCTATACATTATGCAAGGGACTCTATAGATTATTTAGGAAGCTAAAAGCGTCTTTTTAAATTTTCCCTTCATTTCTTCCCAAAATGCTTACTGTAAAATAAAGGTTAGGTATCCTATGTTTAAAATTATATTTTAGCTAACTGAACCTGCTACACAACAAAGCAAAATACATTTGACTGCACAATATTGATTTTACATGAAAGCACATCAGTTAGTGAAATGCAAAAACCAATAAAGCATCACCCCTGGCTAGGATAGATATCTCTAGACACAATTTATTTTTGCATTTAAACCAATTATTGGGCTTGTTGCATTTAAAAATGTGCACCATATATCCTTACAAGGACTTTTTTATTCAATCAAATCAATTGCATTGATCTCCATATTCCATATTAAACACCAATCTTAAATTAAAGCTGACACATTTTGAAGGCCACGGTACAAGTTTCTAAGCAGAAATAAATTCTACAAGTCTTTCTTTCTGTGTTTTTATGCCCAAACATGAATACAAATATTGATTATGTTTTAAAACACAATTTATAAGCTATTTCAATGCTTATTTCTTCCTAAAATTTGTTCAATAATAATAATACAAACTTATAGAAACAGAACGCTCACTGAATTTCTTTCTGTTGCACTGAATGATGATAGTTTTCATTAACAATGAAATGACAGCATAAAAATAGATCCTTAGGCATAATGGTTCATGAAGAATCTGTGACTAAAAGTACATGCAGCTAATCTGCCACGTGTTGAAATGCAGATATAGGAACTAGATTTGATTTGTTTGAGCACATTATCAAAACAGTTAACATCTACCTTGAGCCTGACCAAGTTGTTTTTACTCCCAAGTGGTGTCTACAAAGAGAGGAAGCAAGACTGTAAATTCACAGTGGCCATTCGCATGGACAAGGCTATTATGCACAGGACTGGTGATAAGTATTCTCATGGTGAAAGTCTTGGTCTGCTAAAGATAGTGTCAAAGCCCAAATTTTGTACAAAGGGGCCAGTCTGTGTTTATTGAGCTGTCTTTTCCCCTTACTGCATCACCTCTCTATGCCTGGTAGAAAAACAACTGTGACATTCAGACTTCTTCCTTCTCCCTGACTCATCAGTTTCCCAGTTTTTAAAGCTCTATTGACATTGTTTGTGCTTGCAACTTCTATCTCCCAATAGCTTTCAAGTAGTTTTAGGTACATTATTCAACTCTCTGAAGCTTTCCAGAGTTTACACAGAGTTTGCATAAAAGTAAAGTGGAAGAATCCAGACCTCAGAAGTATTATCAAATATTCAGAATTAATACTGAATACTGTTAATACTTCTCCACCTCTTCATATTGCTGTGTGCATATGTTGCAGTCAAACGAACAGCATAAGAACCAAGGAGGGAATTTGTCAAATACTCGAAATAGCTGCACATCACTATAGATTATGACTGCTTGGATTTTTGGTTGAGGAAACATTCCAATGGGATAGATTAATCTATGTAAACCACACAGCTCAGCTGAAACTGCTGTTCGGCATTCTAAATTGCCACCTTCGTCTTCTTCCAGCACAAAAATGTGCATTTCTTCCTATAATAAAGATATTTTATAATAGCAATAAGGCAACTCCAGGGTGTGTGGTTATCATGAGATAATCATACCCTGGAGGGATTGCAGATACTTGGCTGTGCCTCATAACACCCCATGTGTGTGTTTATCTCATGATAACCCTACTCTCTTTTGTATCTTATTGCCTAATTATCCTCTACTAATGCAAAATACTAATTTTTTGTCTGAAACAATATGTGCAAGAATGCATTGCTAACAATCACTGGAGGACATTGACAAATAATACTGCCACTACTTTGTACTCTCTTGCTGTCAGAAATTTACATAAAGAACCAACTTTTGATATTTTTTTCTAAACCAATTCAAATCCTTTTAGGCAACATCAACTAAAGTATTGGAGGCAGGCCAAGTAAATATCTGAAAAAAATTCACATGTATTCTTACAGTGATTTAATATAGTTTTATATACATAAAAGAGTGAATTACTTTCTTATGTATTTACATCTTTTTACGTGTGCTGGTATAAAGGTAAACTGGCAGGAGAAATGAACCCAATTCAAAAAGAGATTATAAATCCGAGTTACAATTTAACAAAAATATTACAATAAATGCAACGATACAAAGAAAAAACTGGGTTTAACCCACAAAACCCAGATGTACAATCCAGCTCCCTGGGGCAAAAAGTGGTGTTCGTTAGCCCCTGTAGTGAACACCACGCTGTCCCCCTGAGTACAAAGTAAAAGGAAAGGGAAAACCTGTTGGTTGACAAGGATAATGGTCACGGTCTGGTCGAGAGTGGCAGTCACAGTCCTGTTGAGGCTCTGGTCTCCTCTGGATCTGATGAGTGGCACCAGAAGTCCCCAAACCCCAAGATTATATACCCTCTGGTTCAGACAGGAAAGCCCAGTACCTTCCCCAGGGTGGGGAGTGTCCTAGTTCAGCAGATGGGACCAGTTATCTCTGTGTATGGGTGATCAAAGCCATGTATTCTACCCCCTCTATT
>JAOXXN010000065.1:33540612-33552373 GCA_026770055.1 Myrmophylax atrothorax | reverse complement strand
ACTGAATACCCTATGACTCACAGAGTGAGTTCAACCATTGTGTAATTCCCCACCCTGGGGGAGGTACTGGGCAGTCCCACCTGAACCTGAGGGGATGTAATCTTGGGGATTTTGGGACTTGGGGAACTATTCGTTGGATCCAGAGGAGGACCAGAACCTTGACAGGACTGCAACCACCACTCTCAACCAGACTGTGACCGTCATCTGCACTGACAGGTTTCTCGCTTCTTTTTACTTTGGACTCAGCGGGAACCAGGTGGGGTTCAGCACAGGGCCTAACAAACACTATTGTATTTGTGCCCCAGGGTGCTGGGTTATACTTCTGGGTTTTGTGGGTTAAAACCAATTTATCTTTGCATCATTGTGTTTATGGTAATATATTTTATTAAATTGTAACTCTGACTTATAATCTCTTTTGTGTTTGGTTCATTTCTTCTGCCAGTTTACTTTCAAACCGGTACAACACATCATTATTCAGGACACATAACCAGCTTTCTGCTTTCAGTTTTTCTGCTAATCTCTGGATTATACTTTTATAGTTGGACAAAGCAAATAATCTTGATCTGACTGGCTTACACAGAAAATTTTAAATGTCTTTAACTATCTTTAAAATGTCTTTACACATATTCTATTTTTTATTCTGTTCTTTTATTGCTTACAGTATCAACCTAAGGAATAGAAAGCATAATCTGTAAAATTGATATGTTCCATAAATGTCTGGTTGTCATTGTGGGATTCTGCATCTTTGTGCTCCTTGGCATAACTAGTTCACCCTGAACACTTTTTTCATCATTGATAAATAACATTCTGTACAGTGTACAAAGGTGAAAAACTGTTTAGTCTGTTCACTGAGTTGTGGAATGCCTGTTATATGTTTAAGGAGTTATGCTATTTATTTAGTTAGACATTATTTAAGCAAATATTATTCAATTATTTCTTACCCTTCTGAAGTTTTTGTACTTCGTGTCTAGGACAAGACTGTACTTATTATCTTTACAGACTCTTCATGGAGTCACACTAAAGCCACTAGAGCAAAGGATCATCATGGTTTTCACTGAAAGCAGGAAAGTGATAGTCAGAAAATATAGCTACCTATTTATAATCTTGCATGTACACTACTGTAATTTACACGCTTCCTTGTTCACAGTCATGTATAGCTAACACTTCTAAAGCCAGAGCACAAAAAGTGCATAACTTGCATTTACTGGTACTTGCTTGCTTATGGCTTCTAATTTTCCTTCTCTCTAGTAAGTAACTCTGTTTCTTTTCAATGTAAAGCAGGATTCAGTGCACATTTAGGTTTTTCTGTGATTTAAGTTCAGTGAGAATATTAATCTGTTTTCTGGAATTAGGAAGTGTTCCCAGATTTCCTTGTCATGGGGAGTCCGTGCATGCACTTTTTCCTAGGCTGATTTATAAAATTTGCTTTCAGAGGGTTATTTTATGAAATTTTAAAAGTTTCCTATGATTAACAATTTGTTAGCACAGGAATCAAAATGAACTCGAAGAACAAGTGGAACAAATTCACTTAGCCCTCATAATGATATTTTAGGAATTTTTAAAACTTTATTTTCAGATTATACTGGTCTGTTGTATTGGTGTGCACTAATCTGTCACTGTCTTGTCTTACCCACATGATTTCTGAAGATAATATTTTAGTATCTAACAACCTCTACAGGCTTACGTTACTTGAACTCTTAAATTTACAATGAATCTTTCACTGAGTAGCTATCTGATTTCAAGAGCCTCTGAGTCTCAGTGTTATTTTTTAGGTAACTTATTTTCTTTTCAGGTATTTTCATTAACTCTCAATTATTTCAGGCCTTGTTCTAAAATATTACTTTATTCAGGTTGGTGAATGTAGAAGAAATTCTTTATTCTGAATTTAAATAAAGACTTAATAGTGACTTCCTTTCCTTGTACTTTATGCACCTAATAAAGTTTCATGAATCTTGGGACTGATATAAAAATCTAAACATCCTAATTTATTGAAGGAGTGTAGGAAAAAGAGATAATTATAATTCTGGTTTTATAGATGGTTTAGGTAATTGTTATCTATAAATTGGAAAGTTTGGAAAACCAATTAGTTGCCTGTACTTAGAAGTATCAACATGAGAAAATGGCTTCTTATTTCAAAGAAGTAGCATTGAGGGATTTCGCACATTGACCTTATGATCAGCATTTATGACTTTTATTTTTGTCTATATGGATCTATATAAGCAATTAACAGAAATCAAAATAAACACAAAAGCCCAAACACATAAAGGCACACATGTAAGAAAGGCACACATGTAAGAAATTCATTCCAGCCTACCTGTCATGCACAACTGTTTCATTTATGAAAGTGGAAGTTAAAGAGAACAGATGTACCATTGTGGTGACATGACTACACTAGGCTTATATCCTTGCACTTCACTTGTCCTTGGGGTTAAGCGTACTTTATGTTACAGTCCTAACAAAAGGAAATGTTATAAACTCTGCAGAGCAACCTCTATTTAGACCTCTTCACCATTGTATGGTTATCTCAGAACATTTCATAAGCTAGACCCTGCACAAAGGAACAAATCCACAGCTTTTTTAAAGTGGTTGATTTAAAAGTTTTCTTATCCTTGAAGCAATCTTTCAGTATAGTACAGATATTTAACACAGAGTTTTAAAAAAAATTGAAATTATTTTACTTAGCAATTAAAGCAATGAAGTCAATATTTTGCAAGTGGATGTGCAGTGTGTATGGCTAAATATGTGAGACTTATATTTCAATTGTTAGATAGAATGGGCTTTATATATCTGACTTGAACCCATGTCATGGGGTTTTGCACGCCACATAAATGAAGCAAAAAACACCTTCGTGTCATTCAGCCATCATGCTCCCTAGATAGAGTGTATGATGCCACAGGACTCAAAAAGAAAAATTAAATACTCATTTAAGATGAAATAAAAATTCTGTTCCTTTTCCAGATAGATAATGCAACTGTAAAAATTAGTGGTCAGCTAGCAGATGCAAGGAGTTGTTACGGTTTAACTCCAGACAGCAACACAGACCAGCACAGCTGCTCACTCACTTTCCCTGGTAGGGCTGGGGTTGAGAATTTTAAGAGTAAAAGTGAGAAAACTTGTGGGTTGATATCAATATGGTTTAATAGACAAAGCAAAATCCACATATGTAAGCAAAGTTAAACAAGAAATTCATTCGCCACTACCCATGGGCAGACAGGTGTTCAGACATCTCACACATCATGATGACAATTTAAGATTTTGCTCCCAAATTTTGCAAAGGTCACAGTCAGGAAATTGCTTGAAATCCATTTCAGAAAAATGGTTCTGTTCATCTCTGCTAAAAATCTTTTCTGATAACATTTAGCTGCAGGATTGTATTTAATTGATGACAAAAAAAACCCCAAAGAAACCAGCACAAAACACATTCTACAGGCAACTATAGCAGTATACCCCCCACAACAAACTTAACTAACAACAGAAAACTACTAACCAGAAACACAACAGCTTAACACCACATTTAAATATCCTCAATAACCCAAAGCAAAAGGAAGAATATTGCTGCTTCCCACTAACATGTATATATCCGGTGAGGTATAGCAAAGTATAATTAGTAAGGCATAGGAAAACAGAGTGGTTGCTTACCCCTGCAATGTCCAGTGGGGTGGATGGGAGACAGGAAAGTTCATAGGTTTCCCTCCGAGAGATGGTGGAGGTTTTCTTCCCAATTTTTTTTCATATCCAATAGCTTTTCATACTCTTTTTCTTTAGGTAGGTTGAATGATCATAGTCAATAACAGTCAATATTTGGGGAGTGATACATGCCTGAGAGTTGGCTCCCTGGGTTTCCAGAGGGTGTCACAGGGTGTGGCAATGTAATTTCCATAACACTCCTTCTTCATTAATCCCATCAATATAACCTGAGCACTTTGAGGGAGCCACTGGAGTCTTTTTGTCCTCTGACAATGGTTTCTGGGAGCACCCCTCTGGTTGCTGAGGTGTTCCCCTTAAACCATCAAGAGGTTATCAGGGATATCACCCCACACTGTAATTATGAATAATAATTTTTAGTATTTTTTAATGGAGATTCCCATACATCCTATTCATTAATTAACCATCAGAAACCTCTGTATCTGAGGCTGTCACTAGTAGAGGCAAAAATTGAAACCATGAGTCATAGATTCACCCCTCTTAAATGCTGAGGCAGTCGTTTAAGTTAAAAGCAGAGGTATCTGCTACAGACAGCGTAGAACTGGGTTGTTCTAGAGGTTGTTCTAGCTGGCCTGAACTGCAGTTAGGTGCTTCAGAAGTTGGGATGGTTGATATCGGGTACAAAATATTAAGTCATTTCACTATCCATTAATTCTCAAAGCACTACAGGAGATATGTAGCTAATCTAAGTGACTTTTCAGTCGGTTCTCATTGTCTTCCTTTTTCTTCTACAGAGCATAAACTCAGAAGAAAAAGAGATAGATATGGATGGGACAGTCCAGTGTGGCTTCCACACTGCAGTCAAGACATATTTTAATGACGGCCTCCCAAACCACAGATTTGAAGAATCTAAAATACATCTGGTAATGAAAAGTAAATCCCTCTTTACATCTAAAACTAATACCTAAGCAGCAAAAATAATTTTTAAAAGGGCTTTTTAATTATTCTCCATAGTAACCTTTTCTTTTAGGATCACCATATGTACCCCATTACCCAGTGATCTCACTTTAAATTTGTATGACACATTAGGGTCTTATCATTCTGGATTGTAAAGGGATATATTAACATGCCATATATTTTACTATTTATGTTTCCTTGGCAATTAAGGATACAACAACACATCATGCCATTAACAGTGATTAGTACTAAGGTCACTTTTTTATTTGAAGAAACAGAACAGAAACCTCAGAAAGCTAACAAAATGTAGCTCAGAAGTTTGCAGGGAGGAAGCTGTAAAATTCATACTTGGTTACTGTTATGGTTCGGTTATTAAAATTATTAGAGAGATGTCTCTGCCCAAATTAATGTGCAAACAAGACCATATGCCAAAGTCAATAGTATGGATTTTGTTTAACATAAAATATGAGGCAGAAAGAGAGAGAGAAAGAAATAGGAAAAATGAGGGGCAGGGAAGAGAGTGACAAAGAAATTAAACAGAAAACATATCACCACTCTGTGGAATCTGGCGGCATCCCATAGGTCCTCTTGTTCTAATCTTCTTGGTAGTAAGGGTCCTGCAAAACACAGAGCCCAATGGACTAATATATGTTCAGAAGATGTCCAGGCACCCCCACTGGATTGCCTGTGACAGACTCATCAGTGATTTGTTTCATCACTTGAATCACGTGCAGTGCTCTGGTGGTAGAAGACCTCAGGAATGAGTCAGAGGGGCACTTTGGGGCTCTTGTATGGTTTACCACCCCTTCTCAGCTGCCTCTTATGAATGTCCTGTGTGTATGTGGTTTTGCAGGAGAGTTGTGTTTACTCCTGCTTTGCGTGGAGAGATTTTGCCACCACACACCTGACACCCTCTCCTCCTCCACATGTCGAGCTCAGCTAGGGCTGATTCTTAGCACAGCTTCAGAGTTAAACTTTCTTTATGGATACATTCTTCTTTCCTGAGCTTTGTTTACATCTCCTTAAACCTGAGACAATAGGACAACAGTCTTATCTCAAGTTCCCATTGCAGTCCAAATGCCAGTCAGGAGCCACAATCGGGGAGAGGGAGGGATGTGCTTCAGGGGTTGCAGACAGACAGTTACTTCTTTGCAGTTTGACAAAAAGTCTTTCTATGATTTTGACAAAGTTTAAGACATCTTCATTGCAGTTTACCACAGTTGCTGACATCATAACATGAATTAAATGATCAGTTACTAAGGCTATATCAGAAATACTGTCTTCTGTTTGCCACTAGATTCCTTCATCTTCCACTTAACTTGCAATTATAGGCTTTAATATCTGACATTAGTTAGGATTTTGGTCAATCTATACAATACCAATGCCAGAAGATAAGGTCCCTGGGTTAATCAGCTGGAAATCATTCCTGGAAGTTCCAGCTAATCAAATTTGTACATGCAATCCAGTGATTATATTGCCACAGTAAGTTTTAGAACAGATGTCTGATGCTATAAAAACCTCTTTATAGCAGAATTTAAATCCCCCTTGTTCAGTAATGACATAGGTTATTAAAACACACTTTTTTGGTGACCTAATTAAAGCATTCTATCAAAAACAATCAAAGCAGCCACCCTTCCACCAACGAGGTTTTCCAACCTCTAAATGTAGCCCTGATGAAGGCACAGCATGAAAAATGGATAAAATTATGATTTCTGCTGAGATATTAGCCTTCAGCACTTGTTAATAAAGGCAAATAGGAATGCATACACCAACACATAAACTTTTGTAAGTGTGGATTTTCTTTTATTGCCTTTGCAGCAGGTAAAGTAGACTGTTATAATTATCACCCTGGAATTGTTGTTTAATAACAACATTTCCAAAGGGATATTTATTAGACTTTCTAGTGATGGGAACCCTAGGATTTTGACCGTGGGCTCTTACTAACATAGCTGTCTGTCTCCTGAGTAAGCTTCCCTGCAGCCCTGTCGGAGATTTGTTAAACACACTCAGTTTTTCTGCAGTTACCAGAGTGCGGTTTCTGGGTTCTGAATGTTGCTACTCAATGGAAGATTCACTACGCATCTGGAAGCAGTAGTAAGGTTTACTTTGTCCTTTTAGATTTTAATTTATTGCTCAGGGAGATAAAATAGGACTCTTCTCACAATGCTTTAATAGAAAAGATCCCAGTCGTTCTGAAAAAGTCATTGTGAGTTGTCCTTCAGATTCTGCTTTTCAGACTATTTTCTGAAGCTTTATTTTCTTAAGTTGATCATCATTGGTAACAAGTCTAAGAGAAACTGTTGTACCCACTTTACCTTTTGAATATAATTCACAAAAATCTGTAAAAAAGTTTTGAAAATTAAACTACTCTAATTTTGAAATTGAGAAACACCAGATCATATAATGAATCTTACTTGATGCAGTCATATATGGGATTTACCTTTGGTTGTAGATATCACCAAATTGCCTTTGATCTATCTTTCCCAACTATGTGCCCAAATTAGATAGTGAGGAAAAAGATTGTGTAAGGTCTACAACTTTTTAACCTTTTAATTATACCTGCACTGCAGCAGGTAAATCTTAGTTTAGAACACTTTGTAGCTCTGAAATTTATCCATTCCATCTGAAATATGTGTAGGAAACCAGGAAGTAAAATTAAACTAGTAATGAAAAAAACCACCATTATTCTTTTCTCAGATAATCTGCTCTGTTCTTACTCACTGCAAAGACCTTGGAATAATTTTACCTTTCTTCTGCCATTCCGTCTCTGATTCTGATGCTAAATGATACACCTCAGTTTTCGTTTGTGTGGCTAAACTCTGGTGTACATTTATCATCCAAAAGGAAGTGGTCACAACGAAACAGTCTACCAGGGATGGACAGTCACACATGCAATTCCCCACCTCCTGAGTTAACATAATCTGGGAGAATACAACAGGGCATGGAAAAGTGATATACCAGTCTGTGTGCTAATATGTAAGGACAGATGAATGACAATACTCAGACCTATGCCTTCATTGTGCTTTATCTGCTCATACAGTCATAGCCACCAAGGCTATATGACCACTGTAAATATCTGAACAAGATAAGCACATTAATCTTCAGTTTTACAAGGATTCATTCCCTCTCTACAGCACGTGGCCTCTGGATATTTGCTTCACAGCAATAAAATGACAAGTACATCTGTCTGACTAAGCCCAATGTGATCCCTCCCACCTAAAATTCTGCACTAATTTTTGCTATTCTCTATTTTTTTTTTTTTTTGACTGATTGGTATGATCTCAGTATTTTCATTTTGGCACAGTTCTTTCACATTGAAATGCTATTCTCTTAATATGATAGGAAACAGGTATATCTGGAGCCTTAGAAAGCAGAGTAACAATAAACCTCTGTAATTGAAATGCTAATCAACTTTTAAACCATCTTATTGTTAATAAAGAGAAAAGTAATTAATTTAATCTGAAAAGTAGAACAGAAGCCATTCAAAATACTGACTGGCAAGAAACATCTCTTTCTAACATCAGATTGACATTAGACTTGAAAATTGGTTTGAGGACATCTTTGTTTGTTTGGCATTTTGTTTGCTGTGCTGCACAGAGAGGTGACTTTATGAGTTTGTACTATAAATTAACAGAGAAGACCCTCGGAATCCGAGCAGCATACACACTCTGGACTAATGGGAAAAATGCCAGCTAGAAAAAATACATTCCGATCTTTCTGTCTACTGTGTGCAAACTCAGTCCCTTTATGCCTTTGGTTAGTATATAACACATTGGAAAAAGAGAAAAAAAGGTTGGTTTTGGAGGTAATTGTGTTTCCATCCACTACCTCAGACACTTTGCAAACTCATTTTACACCCACACCAAAGAGAAACAAAGGTTGCCAGATACTTGTGCATGCTTTCCACTTAGTGTTTTTTGAAAATAATGCAGTTACATATGAGGAGAGACTTCTTGGTGAATAATGCATAATGAAGTCTATGTCTGACATCTTCAATTGTACCTGGCACACACACTTGAGCACGAACAAGAGAAGTAGAAGGTAGTTCATCTGAAAAACACTCAGAAGAAGGAGATTGTTTTCTTTAATGTCTTTCCTTATGTTCTCAGGAAAACAACTGGGATATCCCCGTGATCTGAGCAAGCAACACAGAGAAAATGCACAAAGAGAAAAATGTTGCTGCATACATATTCAAAATTATAAGGTATGTGATTGTCATATAGCTTGGAAGAGTAAAAAAAATACTATTTTTTAAAACTTCCAGGAAAGTTTTAATTGTTTGACTTTTTGTCACTACTTTACTACTGTCTTCTAGCCTGGGCATTATATTCCAACATATCTCATAGCCTATTTTTTGTTATGTACTTGTTTATCACTCTTAAAACTAACTTCGCCCTGCAGTTATTTTGAAGAATGGTACATTTTATTAGCATACTATTGGGAAAAGCTGAATTTTACAATTTTAAGAAAAGAAAAATTATGAAGTATGAAGTGCAAACTTCAGACTCTTTTTTTTCACCTGCCTTCAGTAAACAACCTTTAGGCATTTATGGACTGAAATGGGAAGTGGAAAACACAACATATCAAAATTTATCCTCTGAAAACTGACCATACTTCTGTCTCACCAAAAAGCTTTGTAAACATCACAAACTTAATTATTCCAACACATGACCTTCTTTCACTTTTCAGATTTAACTTTTTGAAAACCAGTCTGTGTGAAGGACATAGTCTAGAGTCTAAATATAAGTTCTTGAGTCCTGATAACCCTAAACATATAAGTTTAAGCCACTACTATTAAGAAATAGAATATTGACTTGGTTGTGTTTTAGGGCTTATGCAGTTACTTACCTACAGGCTTTCCAAGTGGCATAGCTGCAAACACCCTTAAGGTGGAAACATTAGATAACTGTTAGTAATAGCCAGTGGATCTCCTTCAACCTTATTAAAACAACTTTTACCATGTTTGGAAAAAAAACCCAAAACAAACTGGAGTCACTAATATGCAATCCATGTAATCCTTGGCAAACCTGGAAATATATTACCAAATATAATTTAGATTATTCTGAGAATATATTCTGTACAATAGAAAAACTTACCTATGAGTATGCTTTTAGAGGTAATATATATACTCAATGACATAGGTATAAATTTCCTGTGCAAAATTATTTTAATTTCTACTTGTAGGAAGGTAGGAACTGTTAGACTCTGAGGTTTTGATTTTTGTTGTTGTTTTTATTTTTTTCTATCTTCCTCTTTTTTTTTTGCATATTTTTTACTAAGAAATAGCAATATAGAAGTTAATAATTATTAGCAATATGTGTCTAATAAACACCCCACCACAGATTCTGTTGAAATTTAAAGAGCAGATCTTTATTAGTGAAGTTATGAACTCTTGAAAGGATTAAAAATTTTGTAATATCATACTTCAACACTTTGATATACTAAATTTGTTTTCTAGTTCAAAACATGTTTTAACTTTGAAATTTAAAACAGTCCCATAGAGTAGAACAAATATATTTGTCAAACTTTATGGAATTCTTCCTCTCTTTTTTTTCCTCTTTTTTTTTTCTTGTTGTTGTTACTGTCTTTGTTTGTTTGTTTGTTTGTGCTTTTGTTTTTTTTTATTTTTTTGCATATTTAGAACCTCTTGAGTTCCATGCAATGATGTCAATGACTGCAGGAGACATAAAAAGACGAGAATCTCCTTCAGGGTCTCCAATTAATATCTTACATTTTAAAGGCCTGTTAATACAGCAGCATCATTTGCTAATGGTTAATCATTATATGAAAAATTATTGTAGTTATCCTGTAAAATGACTCCAAAGGTTTTTATCTCCGGTGAACAGCATTCTCAAGATGGATTTTTATAATCACTTTGCACATACATACACGGAAAAAAAATCTAAACCAAATTCTACTGAAGCTATTTAGCTGAATATGCTTGTAAAACATTTGTATGATGCACAGTGTCAGTTTATCTTGGTACAAAACAACCATTTCTCATACTTGTTCATAAGTCTTGTAGATTATGCATGAGAAAAGGTGTGCAATTAAGTTGTTTGGCCCTCTTCCCTGATGCTATTAATTCAAGTTAGTTGAGAAGCACCCAGCGCTTCTCTTTTTTTCTCTACATCATACAGACATTATAACTGGTCTGTATAGCACCTATGTGCAAGTTCGGCATATGCATCTCTCTGCTGAAACACACACACGTCACATGCGCCTTGCACTACATAAATTACTAATAAATAGTAGGTCCGGTGGACAAATAAATTCCAGCTGCTTTGTACTACCCCATCCAATATAAACCAGCTGTAAGCAAGTCTCATCTGGTTGATTCAGATGTATTTACAGTTATTTTGGCTTGGTGACACCACACAAATCAGTCCATGTATATTGATTAGACTAGGACAGTATCTCCTCAGAAATTGCTCAATGCATAAAAAAAATCTAACTTTTCAACAATTATTTTAAACATCCACCTTAAAAATCAGCATCTCTAGAGATAAGGTCATATTAGTGAAGATAGCCAGTAAAGGTTAACCATTTAAATCATACATCTGTAGGAAGTTAAAGTACACTACAGCAATTAAACCCATGAATATAGGTCAGCACTCTAATCCCATGTCTAGTTTAATCTGATCTACAAAAAGGACAACTTTTAAACATTTTTCCCCCCAGTGCAAATTCACTGTAAAGTTCAATGTGAAATCAAAATATCTGAGTAAGGAATTAAATCCATTTTGTTAACAAAACAAACTTCATTATAGACAATCTTGTAAATTATCTGTTTCTTAAAAACTGATTTCTGACTATTCCTAAAAAGGTTATTCATAAGATCAGAGGGCCATTAAAAAGCAGAAATGTTCGACATCTGTTTCTGTGGTTCATGAAGGCAAGACAAAGATAAATTAATACCATATGTGGAGGAATATGATTCAAAAATCCAGATTTGTTGAAATCTCCAAAAATAGGTTACCAGGTTTGTGTAATAAATAAAATCAAAGATAAAGGATTTTAAAAAAATTCTTATCCTGAAAAATTAAGAAATCCCTCCATCAAATAATAGAAAAGTATGCTTTATATATAATATAGAATATTTATTACATCTAAGCAAGTGAATTGTTATGTAAAATAAAAGAGTGAGACTGAAAAGAAT
>JAOXXN010000065.1:33515712-33525926 GCA_026770055.1 Myrmophylax atrothorax | reverse complement strand
TTTCATCAAAATTCATTTAAATTCTCCATTTCAAAAAAGTTATTCTACATTAATTATTATACACTAAGTATTAAATGCTACTTAATTCCAAGACTGAAAACAAAAAAGCAATGTCAAGAAAATCACATTCTTGGTGTTTCTCTCACTCTCATAGCCCATCTCTACCTTCTAGCTTTTTTTTTATTTAATCCTATAGGATATATTTATGTGTAAGAGAAAGCCACAAGAGTAAAAAATGCTGTCTGAGAAAACAAAGAACAATTAATGAAGAAAAAAAATGTCTACAATGGAATGCCTGTTATTTTCCCTTAAGTGATACATTAGGTACAGGAAATCATATTACAATTTGATGTATGTGTCACTTTAAGAGTGATTTTTGGATTGTGGAGGTAGCTTGTCTGTCATATGATGTAAGTACTTTTATTGAGTAGGTAAGTATGTAATGGCTAAAAGCCTCATAAATCAGCTAAATGTTCTCCCAATTTATAGAGAATATTTGATCTGAGAACATTACTGCCTGGTGAGCCACTGAGAAAAAGAGAAGATATGAAGAGTGATGGAGATGGGTATCTTAGATAACTTGGGGGGTATATGGTATCTGGGGCTGGTTCTTCATTGCTGGCATCTTTTGTGTTCTTTAACACCTGTGCCAGTGTAATATACTGCCAAATTTAAGTTTTATACGTACTTTAACACTTTTATAGCTGTTTCCCATAGGGGTAGACTAACACAGAATGAAATGTATGGTAGGTTTTCAATTCAAAAGTCTTTCTTTTTTAAACAACAATAGGAATTAACAAACCACGTGTTTTGAGGATTATTCCAAGTACGTAAACAAGCCCAAATTAATTTAGCCATTGATTTCAGCATTGCAGTTCTCTCTATGTTAATAAACCAAGAAGTACAACTTTTTCTGATTTCAAGTACAAGTGACCAATATTCAGTCTGTCTCTGCATACAATTTATTTTTATTGGAACACTTGAAGATTTTGAAAAACTGTATTTATAAGTACATACTTAAAAATATAAGCCATATATAAAAGAAACAATATCCTATTCACTTTGATTCTCCTTTACATGATTCCTTATATAGTACTTTAAAGTACATTAAAAGTATTACACATTTAGCAGCATCTGTCAGTAGTAACATAATCTGTACACTGTGATGAGTGCATCTATTGACTGAAGCTGAACTTTTAAACCTGTTGCAACATATGACAGCAGTGTTGTTTATTTGCCATATTGTAGTTATAAAATTAAGTAACTTCCATTTTCTGTGGTTACTCAAGAAAAGTTGAACAAGCCTCTGATTGCTAAATGGATGCTTCAACATATTTTTGAAACTATGATTTGCGAGGGCTCTGATGCTCTGAGGCATTGCTTGTTGGATTGTTCACCTATTCATATTTTATACAGCTGAATAACTTCCACTTTAAGTCTCATCAGAGGCCTTTAAAAACCTTGTTTCAGTCAAAGTCATTTTTCAACAGGGAAGTATGGAAACAGTGGCAGTCTAAAATTTCTTTTCCTTTCTGGGCCACACAAGTGCTATGTAAGGCATCAATCCCTGAAAAGATAAACTACTGTAGGATTTATTTTCTGGGTGAAATGATCAAAATTTCTCCTATGTAAAGCAATTGGTTTTGCATGTATTATCCTTTCTGGGTATTTAGTCCTGCAGTTTAGGACTAACTCATTGAATTTTGGGGGTTTAAGAGCAAACGATTGTCTAGAAATATACGAGGAACAACACTCCTTGTTTAAAAAAGCACTGCCTCAAGTATCTTACATTGGAATGCTCAAAGTTACTATTACCACAAAAATTAAATAAAAAAAAATGTGGGTAGTTTGACATATCTGTCTATGCAGAACACAAGACAAGGAAATTATGCTAAACCTAGCAGAGGTACAAGAATAGAAGCACCTTTTCTTCCTAATCCAACTCCTTTGGGTTCAGGAACTGCTGTTCATTTGAGCTATTTGGTGCAAAGACCTTATGCATCTAATTCAGCTGTGATCTAGGCTTGCTTGAGCATCAGCAGGCACAGCAGTAATGCTTCTGCGTTTCTTCACAAACTCTGTCTCTAGAAATGAGCATAGCCCAGTGTTATGAATTGGATTCAACCTGCTAAATTGACACTCTGCCTTGCACCCCAGGTAATATTTCTATATTCCATCCCACTTAAATTCTACCTGACGACTGTACTGGCTCTGAATGGCACATAAGTTCAATCTGTACTGGTATATGATCTGCTTAGTAAGGTCTATAAAACACTAACAAAGTTAGTTGTTTCTGTCAAATAGTGATCCTGTTCAATTATCCTAATAATTCCTCTTTGACCTTAACCTCTTTAAAAAATAGAACTCATGTATTATACCTTAATTCTAGCTTTCCCTTCTTCAGAGTATAAGGAAAGTCTTTAAATTTTATTTTTCCTTAAGCTTTTCCATGTTAAAATACATCTTCTTAAAAACTCTTTTGCCAAAAAGTTCTCTTTAGCCTATTCAAACTGGCATCTGTTTTTTTCTCAATAAATTTCCTTCACATGCTGAAATACTCGCCCAGTGAAAACTATAAAAAATTCAAACATGAATTCTAAAAGAAAGTCAAGGCTTAGATGTCAAAAGTTTATAGAATTAGGCAATAAAAGGACAATCTTAAGTCTGCTTCTAAAAACATGGTGTGAATTTCAATACTGTCATCAGCATGAAATTTGCCTCAAAATCAAATAAGTATCAGTGGCAGGAAATTCTAATTAAAAAAAAAAAAATCCTGCAGGTTATGTTGATGTTTTTCTTTGTTCTGAGTAGTCCTGATGGAAATCGTCAGGTATCCTTTGTGGAAAAATGGAAAATGCCAAAATGCAGCCTAGTAACTGCAACTGGCACAGTGATGTCAGCTGTAAAAAGTGTTAGTGTGATCTTTCTAATCTGGAAATGAGCTTAATCATGGTATAGGTGTTTTTTAATCAACCTGCTGCCAAGATAAATAATCTTTCTCTACTGTATCTACATGACAAATGTCAGTCAAAGCAAGATGGAATCCCTTGAAATAAAATTGTAATCTATAGAATATATTTCTTTGAGAAAGGATTGATTTAAACATCAAATGAAATGATTCAGCTTTTGTAACAAAACACTTGATTTTTTCTAAGTGATAGTCTTGGGCAGTCTTATATACCTGAGGAACTTGGAGTTCTAGAAGTAACTATAAGACTGGTCAATGCAAGAGAAAAGATCATGCTTAGAGCAAAATCCTGGTTATTTGTCCTTATGTTTATGCCTTAGTTGTGCTCAGGGGTCCTCATCCAACTTCTATTGAAATCAATGAGAGCTGGGAAAGGCCATCACAGCAAAAGCCTTGTGCCTGGAGGTTTTTTTCATCTTGATGTAAAAAGAATAGTCATATGGCTTTGAGCACATGAGAGGGAAAGAACTGCCGTTTCAGAAAAGGACTATGGGGATTTTTTTTAAGGTATAAAGGGGATTAGGCACCTAACTTCAACTTGTGCCTTTGAAAATGCTTTCCTTGCCATCTAATGAAAGAATATTACCAAAATGTAAGTACAATATGCTTCTCAGTGAGCTGATCATGAATAAAACTTATTTTTTTTACTAATACTTCTATGCATTTTTGAGCATTTTTAATCCTATTTTTAGTACTTACTAAATATTCGGTCTTGTTAGAAGACCACTTTTTTAAATGCCCTTCTTATCGTAGCGACTAAACTTGGGAACACGAAATAAATGAAAAAAAAGGAAGGGAATGCTTCAAGACAGGTCACTGTGGCAAGTTTCAGGGCAACAGAATGCCTAGCATAGCACAAAAAATGCTGTGATAACTTTTTGTTTCTTCCTCAATTCACCTCACAGCTAATATACAGACAGTTTTTCTCCTTGCATACATCATTCTTCAGATAATAAATGGAAGCATATGTACTTTGAAATGTTTCACATCACTATTACTATGGTCCGACTAAAGCCATCTATCTACAAAAGGTTTGGTTACTTTCAAAGACACTAAAAAATACTAAACATATTTCAATACTAGACATATTTCAACACTAAACATATTTCACAAGACTTCCACTTACTTTGCCAGTAGGTGTATTAATGCAAATTAGGATAACTGCTTGTGCAAAAGTTTACATTTTTCAAAAAGAAACAATTGATTTCTCTAATCTTCTCATAAAAATGTTGATCGTTAATGAATTTTGACATGCTGTCTGCTTCTGCAGGTAGTCATCACGCAATTCACTTCAGATTCAACAAAGCTCCCAAACATTACAAGACTTCTAGATTATACATGGATTGAAAAATCTTACCTCAGTTTTGGTGGAAGCAGGTATGTTGGAAAAATAGCTAGCATTTAAATTGGCATATGCAAGAATTAACATTTGAAAATATAAGTGAAACATTATAAGGAAACTTAATTTTTTGATAATTGCAAGTTACTTGACCTCCAAGAAAGGCTGATCAGCTCCATTTCTGCGCATTTCTGAATTACATCATCTGCTTTGAATTTTTCTTTCAAAGGTCAACCAACTGGTCACAAGTCATCCACTTGCTGAGGAACCTACGAACTGCTCATATGATTTCCTCCAGCTGTAAACACTGAAAAACCGATGTGCACATTCTTGTGTCTCTTGTCTGAATAAAGTGCCTCTCTATATGTTGATGACATTTCTACATTCACCTTTCAGGAAGTAAATGATCACAAAATATGGAAGGCAAACTCTGTCTGTGATTCCTTCTAGATCAGTTTTACACTGGTGGGTTTCTATTGTATCAACAGAAATACTTCATGACTTTCAGCAAGATTTATTCTTTTGTTTGTTCCTTTGGGTTTGTTTGCTTATTGCAGATTGGTTGGTGGTACAATAACACAGCTAAAGCACTTAGTTGGCTATATATATGTACATCATTACTTAATGTGTAAGTATTTATCTATGTAAATGAACTCTGAGATTTTAGGATGAGTGCTGAAAATCAGGCACTATTTTCTGTCATATATCATGATATATTCCTACATAATGATGTACTCTGATCTTGTCACAGAGAATTCTTTGCACATCTGATTGCAGGCCATAAAAGTAAAAAATATTCTAGACTTCTGTGACTTAAGTTTTTTCTAGTATCCTCTCAAGAAGCTACAAAAGAAATAAAACACATCGATTGATAACTTATTCCTTAAGGTTTATTTATTATTTTTTACATAAATAAAATTGAGAATGCAAATTACCTTTGAAGAATGTAAAGAATTTTCATGATTTGAACCAGCTTCTAAAATTTCAGTCACAATGTTCATAAGAATAATAACAATTCTAGTTGCATAGACAAATGACTATGTCTTAGTATGTCACATATCCAGTTACCAATTTTGAGTCTGTAAATCTAGCAGCTACAGGGTTTAAGATGTCTATGAAGTTGTGACTCTATTAGACTGTGAGTAACTTTTAGTCTGCTATTTCCATCACCTTTCTATTTAGTGCTCATCTGATTAAATATGGATGTTATCAGTTCCTCCATTTTTTAAACTATCTGTATGTAGCACAGCAGTAGAATTACTAGTTGCTTTTTCTTCTTGCCTCATACTGACAATACATGCCTGTCATATGTTATTATACTCTCTTCCAGCTCTGTCATCTACTTCTTAGACCACAGTAATGAAAATGACAATTGACTCAAGTCCTCTTTTTTTTTTCCTTCAGCAGTCCTACAGGGGAAAATAGTTTTTCAGAATAGAAGGGGGAAAAATAAAACAGCAGGAAAACATTCAGATTCCCTATGAAATAAATAAGTGGATTTAAAATCCCTCCTATATCTCATGCACAAACAAAATACTTTTTGCCTTTTATTTTTTTCAATTTATACCACAGGCAGACAAGACAATGCTGTTCTCTGACAACGGGAGCTCTATAGAATCATTTTAATATACAATCTTACATACATAAAATCAAGTGGTGAAAGTCAGCCTATATACACCAACTAAGAAACCAAAGGCAATTTTCCACCAGAGAACCCAGCACTCCAGTGCTTTGACTCATAATGCCTGAAGTGCCATGCAGTTCACAATACTTGCAAACTTCCTTTCTTGACATATTGCTTGATGGCATTTTTTAACAGATCCTTTGTGTTTCTTCATCCTGTACTGAGTTTTTCAGGTAATTCTGAAGATTCTCAGAAAATTAGAGGAAAATAGCGTCAAAACAGACTGACTTCTACAATGAATGAATCCCTATAAGGACCCATCCAAAGATTAGTGGCTGTAGTTTAAGTATATGCCACCTCAATGACTCTTGGGAAAAAAAGGGCAACTTATTTCAAAGAATTTAGGTTTCATGGTAAAAATGCTGCATTTCTTAAAGGTATTTCATTTGTGTTTTGTTTATATTGCCCAACATTCGTTTACAATAAATAGTTTTCTGTTTACTCTGATTGTGTAGTAAGTAACTAGACCTAGTACTTGTATATTAGCATGCTCAGTAATGACTTGTGATGATAAAAATACCATTATGTAATACTTAATGAGGTCATGGTAGAACTATTTTTGTTTGTTTCATTTGACATTTCCAATTTACAGCTCAGACTTGTAAACAAAGGTAAGTCTAGAAGCTACTGCTTTCTCTGCGTCAAGGTCTAAGAACAGACAGCTTGAGATGTCAGAGGAATAGGTCTGAATGTCTTCCCTTTTTATGGTTTTCAATCCAAGTTGTTTAGAAGACTGACCACAGCCCAGGTTTCTCCTCTATTTTGTGTAGGTCTGTCTTGGTATGAACTGATTCCTGGGAGAGGACAATGCCAGTTTTTAATGGTGAAGCCTCTCCAGCCATTTGTTGTGTTCTTATCACTTGGGCAGCATGGCTTCTACCACCTTTGTGCTGTGAATCATACTATTTTTGCTGCTGTGCCATCCAATGGCAAGTTCGTTCTGATGGCCAACCAGCCCAGGCTGGTGGCATTGCCTCAGCTCTGGATACCTTCCTGTGATACTGACATACTTTCTAATGAAAATTTGAAAGCCAAGAAACTTCAATGACATAGGCTTTCTGCTAGTGGAAATAGGACAAAATTTGTCCATCCACCCTTATACATTCAGATTTCAAATACTGCAATGAATGCTTTATCATGCAGACAGCTGAGAATTAAATGTTACCATAAACTCTCCTTCTTTCTTCTGCAGTGGCAGGTATCCATGCAGCAGGTGCCTCTGAGGTTTCCCAGGATTCTTAGGAAACTGATGCATTGTAGACCTTCTCCTGAAGATCCGTCCACTCATTTTCCATAATTATCTTCTATCTTCAGCAGGAAACGCTGATGCCTACCACTCCTAATTAGTGGCCTTTTGAAGCTCTCCACTGGGTTCCAAGCCCCCATGTCTCCTGAGCTTTTTGAGCTTTCTGCATGAGTAGTCTGATTGACATCTGGTAAGTATAATACTCTTCATTAATCAGATACAAGGTAAATTTCTTGCATCCTAATCGCTAGTGTTTAGAACTGAGATCAAGTGCTGAAGAGGTTTTAACTCATACAAATCTTTTTGTTTCTTATACTCCTTGTTTATTTTAATTTTGGCCAAATTTTCAGTCTCAGTGTTTCTTAGCCTCAGTGATGTCTTTTGCAGTGAGTTCTGAAGTGCAATTTTGTGTTAAAGGAGAAAGGTATTTTTGAGCAGGGGCCAGTTTCATGTATGCTGTGCCTCACCTAAAAAGTCAACTGCACAGGCTCGAAGGACACACCCACATGGGTAGAGCCCTTCCCAAATCTTTGTTCACAGAGCCTAGCCATAATTATGATTTTTGAGCAAGTGTTTTAATTGATTTTTTCCCACTTCTGAAGAACGTTGCTTTCCTTTTTCATGAAGCAGAGCCCCTCAATCTGTATCTTCCACTCTCTTCAATAAAATGCACTACTTGATTACAGAAAAAATTTTCTTTCAAAAATAAAAATCCAAAAATCCTTCTATTGTTCTTCATACAAATCTTTGCAATTTCCAAATTCCATTTCTTGACAAAATAATCTCTAAATTCTCTAGCTTTACAGAAATCATATGGCCTGCACGGGGACAACATTTTAGATATGAGAAACAAGTGATGCATATAAATGTGTTACACAGTTTCATATTATTTTTACCACTTCTTTTATACATCCAGTATTTCATTTGCTCTTTGAATGAAAATGCACACTGATCTTAAGTCTTCATTGAGCTGTTTCAATGATGCTGAGGTTTATTTCCTGAGCTGATATGACTAATTTAGAAGCATGTAAGCGGTATGAGCACTTAAGGTGTCTCCCTTCCTGTGTTACATGTTCTTCTTTATGATATCACTGCTGACTTTTATCTATCATTATGTTGTCTGCTCATTTTTGTATATATGTTCAATAAATCCTTTTTTCAAAATTCTCCATTGTTTCTCTTTTCTCTGGTCTCAGGCCTGTTAACATAACATATACATATCTTGCTATGGCTATGTTTTTTAGTAGCTCATGTAACACACCTTGCCCAAAACATCTTAAAACACTAAATACGTTATACGTACTCATTTTCTCTTTCTTTTATTAGTACGATCAAAGAAATTAAACAGATTGAATCTCCATTGTCACAAGTCATACTGATTTAACCACTCAGATGATCTTTGAGGTGTTTTACTATTCTGCTTTGAAGTTTCATTTCAACATTTTTACCAGATACAGTTTTAAGCTTTACTTCTCTGCAATTCTCTGGATCACTCATACAGTATTTAATATACTAGTATGCTTTATTCTACATCCTAAACCTTCATTATAAGAACCAATTTATTAGTCAGGATCAATTCACAGTTACCTGAGTAAACCTGAGGAAGAGATGCTTATATGAATAACTTCTGATTTCAGTGGAAACATCATGTGAATATCTATTTACCAGTATAACTGAGACCCTCACAGTTCCTCCATGTGGATATTCCCATAACTGAACTACACTGTCTTAATGTTTTTCTCTACATAACAACTTGTCATTCTGTACCATATCTATTGGTATCAAAGTATTACTTGACAAAAGGAAGCAAAAAACTAGTGCTTGTCTTAAGAGAGTAAGGTACCAGACAAGATGTGCAAGGGGCAAATTTTTGCCCTTAGGTATCATCTGCTTTTTAATCTTATGCAGTCACTATTGCAAAATTTAAATGAAGAAATAGAAGACAATGTTCAAAGCTGGAATAGCAATAGATGAAGGAAAAAGCTCTTAGTTTTCACTAGTCTTTGATGTGTGTTCATCTGAGAGAAAATTTGGTCCAGAACTGTATTTACATTTATTCTGCAAGTATTACTGCAATAGGGCTTATGAGTGAGGGAACATATGGAGAGGCTGGCAGGCATAGATTCCCTGGTGTGGTGGTTAGATTCTTTGCTCTGAGAAGGCAAGCTTTTAAAATGCATTTGAACACTATAAAATACACAACTAGTGTTCCAAGTAAGTCTGTATTTAGAGAAGAATTATAATTTTGACAAGGAATTAAATATTTTAAGATCTAATGCAACTTTACACTTTAAATAATTATTCTATAAGTCTACATGATAGTCTAACATTACAAGATGAATTAATTCTCAGTCCTGTCACAAAATGAATATATAAAATCTAACAAGTTTCTTTGATTTTTTTGATTTTTTTTTTTTTTTTTTAGCTTCTGGGCTCCCCTACTTTTACTTATTTATCATTTATGGTACTACTTGTTCTTTAAAATCCTGAAAAGTTTTCTGGTTCTATAGTGACAGCAATTCACTTCCTCAAGGGTTCTTTCCATTGTAACATGTTCTTCAGTTAGACTAAGCTTGATCCACAATCCATTAAAGTCACTGGGACTTTTCAACAATTTCAGTGGACACAGATCATGTGTTAGAAATGTGTCACTAACTTCTAGCTCCTTTGTCCTGATCATATTTAAACAATCAGTGCCATTTAAAATAGCATATACACTGAAATGGTTGATGAATAACAGACTGTAGGTGTCTATATTTCTTCATCCATGTGAAATATACAATGATAGCTACATATTTTTATTGGACTTATCTAATATTGCAATTATTTGATATAAAATTCAAGAATATTCTCTCTGTTAAACTTGGATTTCTATCTATTATATGTTTTTCTATCTATTATATATATATGTTATACATACATACATATATATATATGTGTGTGTGTGTGTGTGTATGTATAAAATATATACTGATAT
>JAOXXN010000065.1:33502779-33515421 GCA_026770055.1 Myrmophylax atrothorax | reverse complement strand
TAGGCTGCAACGAGGTCTCCCCTCAGTCTCCTCTTCTCCAGGCTGAACAGACCATGTGATTGCAGTGCTTCTTGTATGGCTTCCCCTCCAGACTCTTCCCCATCTCTATGGCCCTTCTTTGGGCACTCTCTATAGCTTTATATCCCTCTTATATTGTGGTTCCCAAAACTGCACACAGTGCTGGATGTGAGGCCGCACCAGCACAGAGTGGGACAATCGATTCCCTTGACTGGTTGCCAATGAGAAAAAAAAAGAAAATTTCAGTTGGTGTTAGTTTGAGTAAACTGGGAAAACCTTTTGCACTACTCTTGGTGACAGATGAATTGTCACACAGTCTGTGCTCTGTGACTTCAGCCATCTGATTTCAGGCATATAGCAGGTAATTACACTAATTTACTTCTGCAAGTAGGCAGTTTAAATGCCTCCCTGACATCTGATCCCGTCGGATCTGGAAAGCTAAGCAGGTTCAGGCCCAGTTAGTTTCTTGGATGGGAGACCTCCTGGGAATACTGGGGGCTGTAGGCTCTAATCTGAAGGACTTCACTGTCACCATCCAAACTCGCTCGGCTGTGGCAGATGAACCTCAGGAGTTAAACGGTGGGGCCAGTTCTGCACATGCTGTGCCTCATCTAACAAATACACTGCACAGGCTTGAAGGACACACTCACATGGGGAGAGCCCTTCCCAAATCTTCATTTGCACCTCCAGCACCTCAATGTCCTTCCAGAACTGAGGGGCCCAGAACTGAACACAACACTCAAGGTGTGGCCTCAGCAATGCTCAGTACAGGGGAAGGGTTACTTCACTGGTCCTGCTGGTCACACAATTCCTGATACAGGCCAGGATGCCATTGACCTTCTTGGCTACCTGGGCACACTGCTGGCTCATGTTCAGCTTCCTGTCAGTCAGAATCCCCAGGTCCCTTTCTGCCTGGCTGCTTGCCAGCCACTTTGTCCCCAGCCTGTAGCGCTGCATGGGGCTGTTGTGGCAAAAGTGCAGGACCCAGCACTTGGCCTTGTTGAACCTTATCCCATTGGAATGAGCCCATCTCTCCAGCCTATCCAGGTCCCTCTGCAGAGCCCTCCTGCCTTCCAGCAGATCAACACTTCCCTCCAGCTTGGTATCATCTGTAAATTTGCTAATGGTGTACTCAATCCTCTCATCTAAATCATCAAAAAAGATGTGAAACAGAACTGGGGCCAACACTGACCACTGGGGAACACCACTGGTAACCAGCCGCCAGCTGGATGCAGCACCATTCATCAGCAGTCTCTGGGCCCAGCCATCCAGTCAGCTCTTAACCTAGCAGAGAGTGTCCCTGTCCAGGCTGTGGCTGCCAGCTTTTCCCGGAGTCTATTACGGTGTCAAAGACCTTGCTGAAGTCCAGATAAACTGCAGCCACAGCCTTCCCCTCATCCACCAGTCAAGTCACCTGATCATAAAGGGAGATCAGGTTGGTAAGGCAGGACCATTAGACTTCTAGAAGAAAACTGAAGCAAATGAAGTCATTAGTCATTTGAGTATCTGTTTCAGTATGTGACACCAGTTTATGCAAGTGTAAGGAATATGCATATCACCTGGAGAAACACAGTATCTAATGCTAGATCTTCTACCCCAGGATCATAAAGAAACTTCTCTATTTCACTGCAGCAGTAACTCACAGTGGAAGCAACAGACTGAACAGGAAGGACTATTGCATATTACTATTATAAATTATTAGATGATATTGCCCATAGGATCTCGCTTTTTGTATGTGTTATGTTTGTTCTTTAGCACTGTAGAAAATCAACACCATCTATCACCCTCTTGTTATCAGAAAGTTATTGTTTGTTTTATTTTAGAACACTTGTTAAAAAATGTTTGATTTTGGTCAGCTGACCTGTTTCCTCTTATCTCATTTTCTATTCTATTCTATTCTATTCTATTCTATTCTATTCTATTCTATTCTATTCTATTCTATCCTAATTTTCCACAACATCCTTTAAATTACTTTAGTATCTAACTGCCTTCCAAAAATGCATTAACTGATGTTACTAACATCTGTCATGTGTAGTTCATTTTCCCTCTCATCTTCTCTGCAGGGACAGGATGAGAAAGAAAATGAACCACACATTGTGTGTGCAATGTAGTGTTATATGCATATGCATTATGATAGAGTCTTTAATTACATACTCTCATCTTGTTTTCCCACAGGATTGCTACCTCATTCGGGGCACAGGACAGACACATGTGGGAGATTACAGAGTACATTGGCAACCACCAGTTTAGCAGTTCCTGACATGGTTTTTAATCTAATGTAGTGCTTTTTACTGCATGTTTCTCCTTTTCCTGTTTTTTTTTCTTTTTTTTCTTCTTCACTTTATTGATATTTTCTATAGAAAAAATAGCAAGATAAGATGGTAATTCTAAGAAAATGAGATACAGATAAGCTATTAATTACATCTGAAAACAATACACAGTTAATTCTCCAAGCCTCAGTGCACCTTTACGTATAATCCCAAAGTAGGATCAGTAAGAAAAAACACGGGATGTTTTTCCCACCTGCTCCACCCTGCCTGAAAATTAGAGTATGCAACTGTGTATCTGTGAAGCTGGATGAAGCAGAAGCACTGCTCCTTGAGAGAGTTTGAAAGAGGTACCCTTGTTTCCACATGACTTCAACACTAAATGCATCTGTGTCAGCTCTGCAATCACACCTTTTGCAAACACCCAGTTAGAGAAATTTGGAGTCCTCACTGTTAGTTATTACCTGGTACATGATATGTGCCTGATACTACCACTCTTTGCATTACGTTATAGCATAAGCATGAAAGTAAGTTATTCAAAGCAGAAGTAATCTCTCAAAATGCTTATTAATTTGGAATCAAGATGCTAAGGGGTATTATTTGTTATCTTGTTTTGTTTCCCCAAAGAAAAACTGACTTTTTTCTTTTCAGTTATTCCTTACTTTTGTGGGTTGCTTTTATCTTTTTCTTTTTTTTTTTTCTCTTACAGTGCATGGAAGTGTAAGGCAAAGAACACTGCAGACCAAACATAGATCATATATTCTTTTCCTTATGCTGCATAACAGCTTTGTTCCAATTCTTTTTACAGAAATATGCTTCCATATTTTACATCAGGTAACTATTTTGTCATTTTGGAATACCTTCAAAACCACTTTTGACTGACATAAACGTTTATCTAAATGAAAGCAGACATGGCTTGCTTTTAATGAAATCAATATTAAGACTTTATTTCTATCTGTTGATAGAAACCTTTTAGTTTCATGAATACTATTGCTGATTTCTGAAGGTAAAAGCTTCCCCTTTGCTGCTGTGTGCAGTAGTTTCATCCAAAAATGGGCATGGATGCTGACTTGTATGCATATTTTGCAAGTAGTTGCCTACAGTGGTAGATTAACTCCATCTGTTTGTCCACAGGCAAGGCCATTTGAATTTTGCCTGTGAAATCTGAACCCAGGCTAAAGAGGGAGCCTGAACCCACATCTTTTTTTAACTTCAGATCAACTGAACATGTATAAATGCATTGTAGTATGGAAGGGTGGCCTATTAAATTCATTTCAGACCAAACTTGGAAATGTTTGAATAGATTTAAAGATTTTAACCTTGAATCTCATTGTAGCCTGATGGACTGTTTTTGTTTATTTCAGTATAATTTTATTGTTTGCGGGAGAGGAAGGTATCCTGATATTTCTCTTCAGCTATGGATCTTTGATCTCTACTTCTTTGCAGAGTGATTCCACTGCTTGTTCCAGCTGCAGTACACGTATGGTATGAAGTGCAAAATCGCACTCTTTGTACATGTGCCTCTCTGTAGATAAATTAAAAACTTACATTTGCACTGGAAGATTTTCTCTCCATAAAAGGCCAAATGCAAATTTACTGAGCCCCAATATATCTTAATCCAGGCCTTTGGGATAAATTTGTTTCCTACCTGGATTTTATATCTGTCTTTATACCAAGAAGTCTGAATGTCCATCCCAGAATGTTTGGGTGCACTGCAAACAACTGTCAAAGCAAGTATTGCACGTCTGCTAATGAACATTTTAAGATCAGTTATGTGATGTTTGACAGGATTTATCTCTTGTTGAGTAAATCCCCTCTGTTCATAAGCATTAACTTAGAAGTATATAGTGAGATACATACCATAAACACAGCTGTTACAGGGAAAATGCATTTCACAGGTCCAACACTGAGGATTTCTGTTTGATATCCAAAGGTTTTAAAAAATGCTGAGGATACTATGAAGACCTCATTCGTGCTTTACAGAGAGTAAAGCCGCATGCCTGTTTGATAGTCATTTGTCTGAGATAAGTGAAGAGGAATTTTGGCTAACTGTGAAGAGAACAGAGGAGCCCTTTCTGCCTTTTGATGTGGATAGTGTCTAGAAGGGGAGGGGAGGGGACGCAGAGGGGGAAGAGGGAAGCTTTGCTATCCAGCCCTCTTTTTCATTCCCTGAAGCAATTTGGGATTTTCCATTTCTGTCACCACTCTTATCAGCATGAATGTACACATATCAGCACTCTGAAAAAAACTACAGACATACATACTACCTGCCAATCCCACAATCTCCCTGTCCAGTCTAATAATTACAAGGTATTCCAAAGAAATACTGGGACTTTAAAGAACCTGGTAGATCATCCTGCATTATCTCTTGCTGCAGGGTGTGAGTTTATGATACAGCATTGCCATAGTTTTTGATACTTTATTACTTGCATTCATTTTAGCCTATTTCAAATTTGACATGTGTCAGTACTGTGCTTACACTGCAGCTTTTCTTGAAAAGAGTAGTACACTGCTATTGACAGGCATATCTTGTAGTGCAATAGATTTTATGCCGAGTTTCTTTGGTTCCTTATTTCCTTAAAAAAAAAAAATTCTTCCTCTCTCACTTTTGGTGCATTAAAGTTCATCTTCATATAGAGAGTTAGAAATATTTTTGCTAAAGCAAGGTTTCTTTTACACATATCCCACAGATACAGGGAAAAACATATGACAACATTTATTTTCAAGAAAACAGAATCTATTTCTGCTGTGCTCCTAGGAGTCTGGAGACCACCTTTATTTTAAGAATTGCAGGTACCCAGTCAGCAACATTTTAAAATTATTTGTCTTCTGGATAATTCAATAGTTTCCCAATATTTAAATATATGTATTTTTTGCTCAGCAGCAAGATCACGGCAGAGCACAGCTTTTTCTATTCAGCTCTTTTAGAACAAGATAGAAAATGCCTCTCTACTACCAAACAGTTTCATCATTCTAGTCAGTTTTTTGAGTTTAACAAGAGATAAAGGTAGAAAAGGAGAAAGTAAATTAAATACCATAGAAAAGTTTAACCAAGATTGCTGAAATTACTAGAATGGACATTTTCAGCATGTTGCACTGACAGGCATAAACCAATATCACATACTGGTTTAAATGATACCAGTATCATTTAAATCATTACTGGTATCAAGATAGCCTGATGTTACTTCACCTGTCCAGGTATGTATGTATGTAGCACTAAATAAATTAGAAACTCACCTCTTGCAAAGCACTTTTTATCCACAGATCTCAAAGCCCAATTCACAAAATATGGTTGTGTTTTTGTTGTTTTGTTATTTTGGGGGGATTTTGCTTGGTTGGATTTGTTTTGTTTTTTCTTTTGCATTTTAATTTAAAGGTGGGAATAATCTGGAGCAAGAAAATAACTGATTTGGTCTAGTGACTCAGCAAACCAGTGACATAAGGTAGAATTGAGCTTCAATTCACAACCTTGATGACCACATCAATTTATCTCACTGATTTGGTGGTAATATTGTAATGGGAAGGCAGTAATATTTATAAGCATTTTATAGATTTTGTGTTGCTGGTTTTACTGCCTTTCTCAAGACTTATGTGAGTGCATGAAATAATCATTTTTGTTATGTCTTTTTCTTTCTTTCTTTCTTTTTTTTTTTTTTTTTGAGAGAGAGAGAGATGCCCATATATAGCCAAAGAAATTTTCTAGTTTGGCAAGACCTTTTGTAAAGTATTTTGCTGCTTCATTCAATAATTTCTCAGCCTGAATATTGTGTATGCTACATCTTATCCGTTCATTTTAAAAATTTGTTTTCTAGATATAGAACTTAGTTATTCACATGCAAATACTTTACTTGTACCACTTTTATGCAGATAGTTTAATAATTAATGTTGTGTATATCCTAGGTTTACTCTCTGCAATGATGCCTTGATAATAAAACTTTGCAATTTCAGTACTCCTAGTTTAATTTACTTTCAGTAAGTGTTGCACATGGAGAAATTGTTGGTGGGTTTTTTCCTAAATCTTAAATGTATCATAACAATTAATACTGGCTTATGACAATTGAAATAATGAGCAAAGGTACAGTTACCCATCTGGGTTATCTTGTGATTATCATGTAGAGTGTTATAGATTCAGTTAAGTTTCTGAATCCCAGAAGTTCCTTTTTGATTTTCTCTAGAGGACCTGAGGCAGATTAAGCCTCTTTGTTAGTCTTGGATAAATACTGTCTGCTAATGTGCTCACTATTTCACAGGCTGTAAACATTTTTGTCATATTAGTTTGATTCTTCAAATATATTTGGCAACAAAACCAGAGTCTTTTACAGGTCAGCAAATATCCTCTACTCTTAAAATTTATTGCTTCATCAACAAAGAATGCAGCATAGTTAAAGAAGGATATGAAATTTCAGCCTCCAAAATTCACAAGCTTGAGTGGTATTCAACCCACTTAACAAAGTAAGAAGTTGTATTGCAGTTCAAACTACTGTATTTCCTATTTAGATCATCATGGCTTTCAGTCCAAGCTATTAAACATGGAATTGGAACATCAGTGCATGTACTTTGACTTCCATATAAAACAAGTTCAAATGTTCAATACCTGTGCCACAGAACTAATTAAATGTTCTTGGACTTCAGGATTATGCTCAGTCTGGTGACCAGTAAACATCACATGAACTAGTGTTTTACTAGACAGCCTGATGTACATTAACATTTTAAATATTCTAAAAAGTGGCAAATTAGATTAAACTATTGCATCCATAACATGCTATATGGCGTGAAAAGGCTGAGAATTGTGTTTGTGCAGTCTTAAATAAAGAGGATCAAGAGAGAATTTTACTACTGCCTTCAGTTGCCTAATGGAAGATTATAGAGAAGACAGACCAGACTCTTGGAAGTACAAAAGACAATAGCAGACAGACACAATGAAGTTCTGAATAGATATTAGTGAACATAACTTGTGATTTTAGTAATTAAAGTAGGGGAAAGGTAGCTCAGATTGGTTTCGGTATTGTTTTTTTTCTTTCTGTTTTAGTAATTGGTTTATAATTTTGATTTAGTGCCATAGTTCATCATGGTTGTATCACTGTGTCTAGTGACAAAAGTCTTCCAGTTCATGGCAGTCAATGAACAATCTAGCCTGATTGTGAATATTAGAATCATAGAATCAACTAGGTTGGAAAAGACCTCTGAGAGCATCAAGTTCAACCTTTGACCTAGCACCACCCTACCCACTAGTCCATTGCACCAAGTGCCACACCCAGTCTCTTCTTAAATACCCCCAGGGATGGTGGCTCGAAAACTTCCCTGGGCAACCCATTCCAGTGCCGTATCACTCTTTCTAATGTCTAACCTAAACCTCCCCTGGTGCAGCTTAAGACTATGCCCTCTTGTCCTACTGCTGGTTGCCTGGCACACACATTCTGCTTTTGAAGACTAGGTCCCCACCTTGTGATTTCTTTGAATGTGTTTATCCAGATTAACTAAAGATCACTTTTAACATCATAATTACCTAAAGCAGACCTTTAGGCTGTCCCAATTTCTATCCAGGACAGATAATGTCTCTGAAGTATTTACTAATACTTTCCCATAATTTTATGTAGAAAAATTTTCTTTGTACTGGTAGTTGTCAAGATACACAAACAAAAAAAGTGTCCAACACCAGTGGCCAAATTTGAAAGATGTTAGTCAGTTATACCAGTATTTACAGGACTCAATTATGTATTTAAGTTATTTTTCACAGCCTAGAAAAGTAAAGAGAAGTTTTTTTATTGATTTTGTTGGAAGAAGAATTAGACCTTGAAGGGATGAGTTTGAACTAGATAAATGACAAGAGAGAAGCTTCTCTTTGCTCCCTCAAACAATGCTGTAATAAAACATTAAGTATTTCCAGATCAGATGGTCTAATAAGAAAGCAGATGAGTGAGAAAAAACCCTAGTTTTCACAGTGTTTTAAAAGTATACTTCTTCTTTGATCTTGCTGTAATTCATCATTAAACGTATATTTTTAAAAATGCTCCTATTTCTTCAGAGTATCATAAACATTTCCATTCCCTCCTTTCCCACTGCAATGAGGAAAGGTGAAATACTTGTTTAACTCTACGCTTATTGACACAGAAAGGGTGAAATACTTTGAAATGTTCTAGTTTTCCATTTTCAAATGTTTTCTCTGGCATATTAAATAATTAATTGAGTTACATTAAGTGCACAAATATTTGATAGTTGAACATGGTCCTACAGAAACACGGTATATAAATGAAGAGCTATTGGTGCCTTTACCACATGTGTTAAATCTGTTCCATGCCCCAGCAGATCCCTCCTGGCTCACAGACTTCTCAAAGTTAAATTTTTATTGTTATATGCTTTTCCATTTGTCTGCACAACACTGCAAGGTTGTTTATTAGGGTTTGGTTGGTTGGTTTCTTCATTCTTTTTGGGTTTTTTTCATAGAATTTTGGTTGTATTGATGGAAGCATGTATAATACAACTCTAGGAAGGGTATTAGTAATAAAATATTCCCCTTTCCAACAGATGACATTATATTGCAAATATTAAAAAAGAAAACATTATAACAGTGGCAGCTGACAAACACCACATTCTCAGGTGAACAATCTTGTTTGCTGAAGAAGGAGAAAAGTTTCCCACATACATGTTTGCAGGACATAGACGTCTAGAAGCACAGAAGGAACAGAGTACAGTTTGTGCATTTAAAATAAAAAAGGACATATTTTTCTTTTCTTAATCATCTCGCTCATGACTGCATCTTATCTGACATTTTTTCACTGCATGCTGATGAAAAGATGTGCATGCTGTGCTGGAGTTTCCTTCCTTATCTTAGAGTCTTTTGTCATCAAAGGCTATGCTGTACCAGGAATATTTCAATCCACTGCACAGTATACATCATAACATGAATTGTCAGCAATTGATGAAAAAAAAAAGAACACTATTTTAAAAAATGTAAAGTCTAATTAATTGCCATCACAATCTGTCTCCTCTGCATTGCAAGGACTTCCAGGACAATACAGATAACAGAGCCCCTGTTTCTAAGGGTCTTCATGAAGCAGAACTTCTGTATATAGTTAAATAACTATAAATTTTAAGATACATAGTATGTTAAGGGGGGGATGCCTTACAGTGCCTTGGTTTTAAGAGAGAACACAGTGATGGAACTTGTGTTACTCAGCAACTAAAAAAGATTTCAGCAGTATAAATGCAAGGCCTCTTATAAAACCCTTGATTTAATAAGTTATACAAGGGATTTACTACTGGTAACCTGTTGATCGAACCAAAGCATGCTGTGGTCAGGGTCTGACAAGCGGAAAAAAATTAAGCAGATAAGAGTACATAGTTATCTTGAATTTTATATTCTGAGCTAAACTCTGAATTCTACCAGGAAAAAAGCTCTCAACTTTCCTAACACAATCTGAGGGGCAATAAGGTTTTGAGGCACAATGTCTTACTCTTTAAATGATACACCTCTAAGGAGCATGGAATCAGGATGCAACCTTAAACATGAGGCACTATCTGTACTTAGGGTATGCTTATCAGTAATTTTAATGGAAATTGCGCATATGCAGTAAGGGAAATATAGGCCTCATCCCCTTCATTTTCTCATTTTGTAACACAGTAAATGCTGAGACATGTGGTATTTTTTAATGGAATACACATTTGATCATCTCTGTTCATTTACGCAGATTTCCTAAGATGTAGTTTAAAAGAGAACACATCAGAATACATTTGTTAAAGAGAAAATTGACTAATAATTCTAGGCATAAATTTAAGGAATGTTTTTAGTGACTTAAATATTTATAAGCTGTGCTACAGTTATTTTATACAGTGAAGCTGTGTTTGCTGCTAGATTCCTAATATTAGAAAGATCTTGTTTGCATTTTAGTAGAAATCCTAAAAATATTTTTTTATGTTTCACGTTTAGTCTAAACTGCCATTTTGGACTGCCATCCTTCATAAAAGACATGAACTAAAAAAGTCTTAGAAATATAGATATCATCTTTCTTTGAAAAATTGCTTTTAAACAGATGGGATATGTCATCAGGATGAAGAACCATATGCTGTTAATTATACATGGTTCAAGATCTAGAATTTAATCAGATACAGATTAAAACTCATGTCTTGGTCTGTTATCACAAGAGATACTTCTTAGGTGCACATGCACATTTCTTGTGCTTTTAAAGATATGCTTCACATAGTTGCCTTTATTGTGGGAGCTTTTGTGACTATTCAATGGCAATCATTTCAACTTCACAGCAGAGTGAAAAAAATACAGGGAAAGTTTAAAAGATCCTTCAAGAATGCTTGGTCAATACTCTTAGGCACATGGTGTGACTCGTGGGGATGGTCCTGTGCAGGGCCAGGAGTTGGACTTGATGATTCTTGTGGGTCCCTTCCAACTTGAAATATTCTGTGATTCTGTGATTCAGAAACAGCCTCTGCTGGTGCTGACAGATATCCCAGAGTAACTTATTTGCTACACAAAGAAACAATAATATGACTTTTATTCTCATAACAGTCACTAAAGAGTTTTCTTTAGCACTGGGGATTATTGAAGCCCTTGCAAATGGCCTGAGAAAACAAAGCTAGTGGAAACTTCCAGAGAAATTTAGTCAGAATCCATATAGTTTTCCTATCAAATCAAAATACCTCAAAAATCTTCCAAAATTATTTTGAAGCTTCACCCTGACATATTTATGCATTATATCATCAGAGTTTAGATGTGAAATAACTCACCAAATTTTCTGTGTGTATGTTATGTATTGTAAGGAAGCTACTGGTTTTCATTCAAATACTCTGACTTCTCTCTGATTCCTTTCTGATTCAGTAAATCTTATTGGGATTAATGGATTCTGTCTAATGTCCTAAAGACAATCCTAGAGAGAACAAAACTGCACAACCTCCAAGACGATATGCTGAAGTATAAAGGCTGAACATGCATACCTCTCAGTCTTTGTCAATGAACATGGACAAAGATATCTGCTCCATGGGAGTTGTGCTGCTGTCAGGGTGTGAAGATTAGATGATGTACATTATTTTTCACAAACAAGAAGCCTGTTTCATTCACTACCAAGACTGACTCATCAACATTTTTGAAAATACAATTTTATTCACTCAAATTCAGAATTATTACCAAATATAGCTAATATTTGCCAGATTTTCCCAGGTTATCCACTATTAAAGAAAGGAAATATAAACAACTATAAAAGAAAAAAAAAACATTTGCAAACAGCAGATTAATGATTTATGCCCCTCAGGACCACTTCATTTCTAGAAAGAAATTAATGGGTTTTTTTAAACTACTGAACTTAAATCATCATCAAAACATCATTCACAAGACAAGGTTTTCTGTGAAAGAGATGATATTATTTGGCAGAGAACCACCTACAGAACCATAATAACAATACCAACACATGCAGAGAGCAGACAGCAAATTACAGGAATTATATTTAATGTCTCCTATAATAATGTATGTACATATCCTGCATCTTACAAAGACATTGATATTTTTTCAGTATTGAAACCATTTTAAGATTTTAAGAACACTACAGTAAGGGCTATGTGCAATAAGAAAACCACACTGATGGCTTCTGATAGTAGTAGATCACCTGAAGAAAGGTAAGTGAAGACATTTAAAATACATAGTTTTGAAAAGCTGTGACCACAAATTTATACTTAAAACAGCCTTCCAAAATCAACATTTACTTCCTTGTTTCCTACTCTAACAATTTCTGCTCTTCATTTCATTGCAACATTAGCATAATCATAGAAAAATTTAGGTTAAGAAAGACTCTAAATCATCAACTCCAATCATAAACGCTGCACTGCATGTTCTCTTCTAAACCATATACCTAATCATCACATCTGCATATCTGTTAAATACCTTCAGGGATGGTGACTCAACCACCTGTTGCAGCCTGTTCCAATACTCAATATTCCTTTCAGGGGAAAAAAACATTATAAGATCCAGTCTTTACTTCCCCTGGTGTGACTTGGGGCCACTTCTTCTTGTACAAAAACTTGCTATTTCGAGGACACCAACACCCACCTCATTATAACCTCCTTAAAAATATTATCAGAAAACATCACCCACAGTTAGGTCATAAATTTCTCCTCAGTTTTCTATTTATGTGACTGAGATGGAGACAAGTTACTAATTAAGAAAATTACATACAAATGAAATTTTCAGCCAAAATACATTGGAAAGCTCAGATGAAGACTGAAAATCTGAGCCACACTTTCCCTGACTACTAAGAAGAGCTCAGAAACCTGCAGTATGCCTCCTTCACAGGAAAAACAAAAGTATTATGAGTGTGATAAGCAACTGGAAAACATCAGGGTGGTTAAAAAGTCT
>JAOXXN010000065.1:33479454-33502679 GCA_026770055.1 Myrmophylax atrothorax | reverse complement strand
TAGAGAAAGCTCAAAGGAGTTGTAGAGTTGTACTACTAATGACAAAACCCAAACAAATGCCAGTAAGAGTTTCAGCTACGGATTAAATAGAAAATAGATTTTCAGGCATGGAGCAGAGAAAAAAATCCCAACCCCACATAACTGATAATCTGAGATTAGGGAAGACAATAAAAAATACGAGGTACAAAGCAAGTACATGAAGAATGAGCCATGTTCAGAAATTGTTAATTTATGAAACTACCTCATTCAGTAATGTAGGTAGTAAAAGTGACAGTCTGTGCTTACTGCTTTGTATTTCTTGGTTGAATTTAACTGGCGGCTTCTCTGATTAACAGCAGTTTGATGTGATGATTTCTGTAGTAAGAATATTTTCAGTTAGAACAATAGATTCATGTTGCAAAAAATTGCTATTCAAAGCAAGCTATCATATATGAAATTGATAAAGCAATTTTATTATGGGAGGTTTTTTATTATTTCATATATGGAATACTCTCTTGAAGATGCTTAATTATTAATAAATTAAACAAAGCCCAAGTGTAAATCCACTGGTTTTTTTTTTTTTTTTGAGTTAACATTTAAATTGCTATCTTCACAATTTCACATGTTCTAAAACACTATTTTGATGAATCAGATGTATGAACATATGCTATTTAACACTACACAAACTACTTCATACTTACAATCAGTATTTTAGGAGAAAAATTAAGGAATCCAGAAATAGACTATAATGAAACTAGGGAAAACTAGCAGTTTTTTACTTCTGGATTTACAAGTTTTGGAACAGCACTGGAAATGCTAGACATCTGTACTATATTCATTTCCCAAGCAGTAACTAAAATTGTTGATGAAGTTGAACTTCACATTCACTTTAAATTTTCCAAAGCAGTGAAACTCTGCCAGTTTCTGAATTTTAGCCAGATGTGATATGTGGCTTTCCCCCAGGATCTGCTGGATTTCTCACTGCCTTGTTTAATAAAGCCAAGAACATACTTCTGTTATGTGTTTGCAGAATCCAACATTTTCCAACCCAGAATTGCAACTGCAACTGAATAGTTTATTGCTTGCATTTGTCTTTATCTTGCTCCTTACTCAGACAGAGGTCAAGTGGGACAAGAATGACATCTGTCCTTATTTGGGGCACAAAAGAAAGGTGGAAAAAGTGGGAGTAGTTCTTACATCTTTCTTCTAAAATGACAAGTGAAGGTTAGATCAGAACACACTTGGTACACTTCATCATTCATGGCTAAAATATTCTCAAGTAGTTTACTACTGTGCCACATTTCCATAGCAAAACATCTGACTTTTTCTACTTGAAAGTACCTTGCAGTGGTGACAGACAGAGGAATCAAAACACTCAGTGCTTCCTGAGGGCTTAAGGACGTGGGAGGAATTGAGTGTGTCACAGCTTGAACAATAAAATTGTTCCCTTTTTAAATGTTACACATGGTAAAGCTACTGTCCTATACTGATGAAGTTCAAAACTTTCCTAACAGTATTATCAGTCATGGTAAGCCCTTGCCTGAAACACTTCTATTTAATTTGCGTGCCATAACATCTAAGGGCAGCAATCACAGAAAGGGATTTTGTTGTGTTAGACACCATTCTAGCATGGAACAAACGTGTAAAAGTTATTTTCCAGACTCTGATTTTTTTGTTACAAATCCTCATATACTGGCCAGTGATAACAAATCAACATAAACATCACAGCCCTCATTATTATACCAGATTTCATTTTTAGGATGATCTAAACCCCTAAAATCAAATAAATAAAAACAGAATAACATGGGAAAATGAAGTCTTTTTATCCATAAAAATCCTACATGCACTTAAAAATGCAGACCCATCCCATATATACCAGTTCAAATACATGTTACTATCAGCATTTTCTCTGGGTTCAGATCTATTGCAGCCCATTAAAATGTTTTCATGCGTGTCATGAGGTTATATCCCAAAGATATTATACTGTAAGCCAGAAGGCAGTGGTTCTGTGACTAGCTGCCTCCTTCTGAGGTCTTTTGTCTGAGGCAGTAGAAATTGGTTAGAGTGATCCTATGACAGATGATGTCATTTCAAACTGGGAGACAGGTTCACTTGGGAAAGCAGGCATTTTTTAAAGTGATGTTAGAGAGGCACAAAGAGGCTGAAAAGGAAAGCAAAAGTAACTATACATTCATAAGTACTGTCTGCTAAATAAAGTCAGACATTGTCGTATCTGTTGAAGGTGAACTTCATGGTCTTTTCCTGCATCATTCTTTCCAGCTAGTGAAAAAACTTCACAGAAAAGAAAAGACTGAGAGTTATGCAATATGCTGATGATGGAACAGAGCAGGTGAGGAGGCAGATTCAGCTACAGCTCATCGGCAGAGTCCTCTGTTTTCTCCCTTACTTCCCCATGTCATTCTAAAAGTAGGCCATAGACATGATAGTTTGCATGGTTTAGCTCTGTATGAGAAATTATAGACTCTTTGATTCTCTTACATAAAAATCCTCATGTGTTAGAGAAAGTAGTAAAAAAGGGAGGGAAGTCACCACAGGAAAGCAGACCAGACTCACTTAGCAATGTACATTCCATGCAAGACTTGCATTGGAAATGACAGAAAAGCATACAATAATCTGTAAAACTCTCAGACTACTAGGTCTAAAAAACAACTTATTCTGCCTCAAAATAACACAAGGTCTAAAAGAAATATATTTGGTATCTTATCAACTACAAATATTTCTATATATATAATTCTGGTTTGTCAAAATATCATGGAAATTGTATGTGATGAAAAACATTTTATGGACAAATAAAATTAATTCTGTTATGCAGGGTTGCCATAATTACCCTTTATGGCAGTGGAAGTGCTGCTTAGGCAAGTGGCAGTATGCGCTCAATACTTGATAGTCTTAAGCTAAAAACAAGTTATTCAAACAAAAGTGTCTCAATTGATACTGCTTATGCCAGTAATATTTGCTAAAGTATTAAATAATCTCTGCCAAACAGAGAGTCCTGGATTATCTAGTGGAAACCCTGTTCTGACATGATACAGGAGTTGCAATTTGTATCTTGAATGAGAATCAAGTATTCACAAACTGCAATTTCTAGTAGAGAATGACCGGTCAAGGTCTAATCTAGCAAACATTTCCGAAGTCAGTCCCCATCGTAATTTTAATCAGAAATTAATTTTCAACCTGAAGCATTTTGTGTACTAGACTCTAATTATTTAGCTAGAGAACGCTGAATGTTCTGTTTGTTGACATAAATATCTTTATATTATTTAAATATATTTATTTAGACTATTACCTTAATATCAAGTAAAAAACATAGTTAAGTAGTTAAAACTAAGAAGGAAATAATTCTGTTTATATAGTGATGGGTAAGTAAGAAGCAGGATACCAAACATAAGAATCGCACTGGCCTTTGCAAGTGGAAGACATTTAAACCATAAAATCATAGAACAGCACAGACTGGATGAGATCTTGAAAAATCTAGCCTTTCATAGGAAATGGGGGCCTAGATTAAATCATCTTGAAAACCTCTGGTGTTAAGAACTCTACCATGGCCCTAGGAATGTTGTTTCAGGGAATGATTGCTGTCACTGCAGAATTACTTTTCTTACAGAGAGATAAAACCTCTCCCAGTGAAACTTGCACCCATTGTGCCTTGTCTTCTCCTCTGTCCTCTTTGTAGCTCCCCTTTAAGTTCTAGGATATTGTGATGAGGTCTCCTCAGACTTTCTTTTTTTCCAAGTTGAGGTGATCTAAATCCTTCAGTCTTTCCCCACAGGCCTGGTTCTCCAGCCCTTCGGTCATCTTCATGGACTCCTTTGGATCGTCTCCATTCTGTCCATGCCTTTCTTGAATTGTGGAGACCAGAAGCAGACACAGTGCTTCAAATGTGGCTTGACAAGCACTGGGTAGTGTGGGAGCATAAAGTTGATAATTTGCGAAATTTGCACTGTCATTCCAGAGGGCGGAACTGGGACACAACATGCACAGAGTTCAGTATAGAGGTGAGAACATCCAGAGCTCTCAGCTCTATTCCTCTCTTTTCAAAGTCAGAAGGGCCATGAACAGAATGGTAATCTTCCCTCATATATAGGACAACTTCTGCTCAATGAACCTGTTCATTGAGATACACCTTTACTATGCAGGGAAGCAAAGACACATCTCAGAGATGTCTTCATGACAGCCATAAACAGACTCCCTGTGTTGCCCAATGCACAATTTATACTCATTTGGTTTACTTATAAATTTTAAAACAGTTAAAAATCTTTGTACTTTGACAGTCACCATAAATCTAATTACTCATTGCATAAATCTTTTCTTGAAAGGTAAATTTCTAATTTGGAATTTGGTATATTTGGGGTATATTTGGGCCGAGCGGCCACATCAACCCACGGTTGTCCCATTGGGCTTTTTCTGCGCTCCCAAACATGCAAAATAAAAAGAAAATTTTTGCTTCTTGCAGGGTCTAACATGTAATTGCCTCCTTCCCCTGCTGCTTTGCACCCCTGCTAACAACCAGCAGTGCAAGGAGAGGTAATCCCTGTCTGGAAAAGCATTGCTGCAGGCTGGAGTGGAGCTGGCTCATCCCGGCTGCAGGAAACGGGATGCAAGCAGGAAAAGGGATCGCATAGATTTGGGATGGAGACACCAATGACTCCGCCTGCTTTCCCCTGCCACAACCAGCAATCCTTTGTTAGGACAGACCACAGGCTCACAGCAAAAATCCAGGTGGATTCTTGAGAGAGAATGGTCAAAAAGTCTTTTCTTTGGCCAACAGAAATCAATGTAATGCCCATCCCTCTGTTCCAGCTACTTCTGGTTGGAGATGTCGCTGCTCATTGCAGGAAGGTTGGACTAGATGACATTTAAAAGGTCCCTTCCAACCCAAACCATTCTGTGGTTCTGTGATTCTGTGATTCTGTGATTACTATTTCTTGTATTTACTAGCTCCAGAATGCTGCCATTCACTAAACTTGGAAATTATCACAATAATCAAAATTTTCACATAGTAAAAATATTTATTGCCCTCAGAATAAAATATTTTGTCATTTGTTCAAAGTCTCATTTAAATGTGAAATATGATCAACATTTAATCATTTCTTTAGAAAATAACATTAAGACATGCCAAATTTTCAATGAACTTATTCATACTTATTTTAATAAGCTGAAAAACTTGTTTTGGCTGCAGCTATCTTTTTTCCATATGGAAGTGCTTCTACTAGCTTTCTTCCAGATTATGTGGTTGAGAGGAGGATGTAGAGAAATGTCCTACATTGTTTTCTGTGGCATAAATTCATTTTGAGGACTGAAACATGCAATATAAATTGCTCTCAGTAAGGCTATACCCTAAGGGCATGTTTTGACACTATCACAACCAAATCTGTACCTTAACAATCTGTGTCTAAATTCACAAAGTATATAACAGGTTTAAGGATGCATTCAGTTTACACTAAGCATAGATCTGCAGAGACAGCACACATTTTCACCTAGGTGTATTGTACCACAGCCACTTCAGTGTTGTGCACAAAGGCAATTTTAGCAAGTTAAGAATCAAGGACAGCAAAAAGAAAGCACGAAGATCAGTACAATGAAAAGGAAAATAGATGTAGTAGAAAGCAGAAAAGAATTACTATCAAAGAAAGAAAAAATTGTTTTGTAATTACCTAAATGAGGAGGAAAAAATCTTTTGCACCAAATAAAAACAAAATTATTAGTAATCATTAGGACGCAATATCACAAGTATAATTTAAGTCCTACAACCAAAAAGAACATTCCTTACTTCCCCACAGCTTCAAATACAAACTTCTGCCACCCATTTTGTACAAAATCAATGTTATTGTCTGAAAACAGGTCACTTGTTTTATTGAACTAATTATTAAGCTATCCTAGAATATAGTATTTCTGTGTCAGGTCCTTGTTTTCTTCTTTAGAATTATTAGCTACCATACTACAGGGAGCAGAGTAAGCATCATTAAATGAAGGAGATCATCTGGAATAGGCCAATCCTAAATGTAATAAATCATGCTGGAATAGAGATCTGTAAGGAAAAGACCACCTTCTGGATCACCATGCTATGTCTGGTATGCACAAATTTCTCATACGTACACAGAAAAAATAGCTGTGGAACCAGGCAAGAGAATAAAGCAATGAAGAAGTAAGTGAAAATAATTTCCTAAATGTTCTATGTTATCTCAATAGATATTATCATTGAGATAATAGATATCTCAATGTATAGAATCATCCAGCTTACACTGTACATCTGTTTTAACACAATGAATACAAAAATGAAGCAATTTTCAAGAACTGGAACAGACTTACTAAAGGTTTATGTGTATTGAGCCTCAAAATGGAATATGAAAGAAATAGGGGAAAATAATAACAGACACAAAAACTAGTCTACTGAAGAAATAAAGTTTTACATATAGGAGAAAAAAAAACAAAGGAAAAAAAGGGACAAACGACCCTTGCTAAAAATTAATTTTTTAAGTATTTTCCATGTATAATTTGATTTGTTAAATCAAATTATACTTAACAGCAACATTCATATGTGTATACAGAGTAGAAATAGCTCTGTAACTAATGGTAGTAGAAATGCAAAAACTTCAAAGTCCATGAACAATTTTTCAAGCATTTGAATGCTAGCAAAAGCTTATCTGAGCTCCTTTTGAGTTTCTTTCAGATCTATAAAACTGATCAGGAAACCTCTGAAGAACAAGCTCTCTTGTGAGAAATTCAGACTCATTTTTTTGTCAGCTGGAAACACTGAGATGGTTTTTCAAATGTTTTAATTGTTGGCCTGAACTTGTGAACCTGAATAGGTCAATGGAAAAAGCTCTCCCATTGTCTTCAATAGGAAGGATTGAGATCTTGTAGCAAGCATTTTAAAAAAGTTCTTTGCCCTGTGAGAATGTTTTTAAGGTATTTTGGCAGTCTTTATAGCATCAGCCTTCAGGTTTGAGTAATTTTATAAAGATATAAGAGGCACAGAACTTTTCATTTCACCTAGGCCCCAGTTAACTGAAAGCTGACTAACCTTTACCAGTTTTCAAAAAGGGCAAGAAGGATGACCCTGGAAATTAGAGGCCTGTCAATCTCACTTCAGTGACTGATAAAATTATGAGAGGTATTGAAAAACACCTGAAGGACAATACAGTTATTGGTCACAGCCAGCATGGTTCCATGAGGAGAAAGTCCTGCTTGTCAAACCTGATTTCCTTTCATGACAAGGTAACCCACCAAGCTGATCAAAGGAAGCCAGCTGATGTAATCTTTTTGGATTTTGGTAAAGCTATTGATAATGTTTCACACAGTATCTTTCAGGACAAAATGTCCAGTACATAGCTGGATAAACACATCATGAGGTGGGTGAGCAATTGGCTCACAGGTCGAGCACAGAGAGTAATAGCAAATGGGATGACATCAAACTGGTGACCTGTCACTAGTGGGGTTCCAAAGGGCTCCATCTTTGGCCCTGTGCTCTTCAACATCTTCTTTAGTGACTTGGGCGCAGGACTCAAAGGTATGCTAAGTTTGCAGATGGTACTAAATGGGGAGGAGCTGTTGACTCCCTCCAAGGGAGAGAGGCCCTGCAGAGAGACCTCAACAAATTAGAGGGCAATTACCAACCATATGATGTTTAACAAGGGAAAGTTCTGGATTCTGAACCTGGAATGGGGTAATCCCAGATGTTCGTACAAACTGGGGAATGAGATGCTGGAAAGCAGTGCCATGGAAAGGAACCTTGGGATCCTGGTTGATGGCAAGTTGAATATGAGTCAGCAGTGCCCTGACAGCCAGGAGGGCCAGCCGTGTCCTGGGGGCATCAGGAACAGCATCACCAGCCGGTTGAGGGAGGGGATTGTCCTGCTTTGCTCTGCACTGGGATGGCCTCACCTTGAACATTGTGTGCAGTTTTGGGGAAGAGAACGTAAGAAAGATATTAAGCTCTTAGAGAGTGTCCTAAGCAGGGCAACAGAGATGGTGAAGGGCCTTGAGGGGAAGCCATGTGAGGAGTAGTTTGGGGCACTTGGTGTGTTCAGCATGAAGAAGAGGACACTGAGGGGAGACCTGATTGCAGTTCCTCCTGAGGGGGAGAGGAGGGGCAGGCATTGATCTATTCTCTGTGGTGACCAGTGACAGGACCCATGGCCTTAAGTTATGTCAGGGGAGGCTTAAGTTGGATATTAGACAAAGGTTCTTCACCCAGAGGGTGACTGGGAACTGGAACAGGCTCCCAAGGGAAGTCTTCACAGCACCAAGCTTGACAGAGATCAAGAAACATTTGGACAACACTCTCAGGCACATGCTGTGATTATTGGGGCTCTCCTGTGCAGAGCCAGGAGTTGCCTTCCAACTCGGGATATTCTATGATTTTATAATAGCTTCTCCATTTTCCATGTGCTAAAATTATCTTTGTGAAATTGATATACTGAAAGTTCCTCAAATTACATAACACTAACACATATTTCAGGTCATTAGATAAACCTTCAATTTTTTTAGGTTGCAACATGAAATCCAAGTTTAAAGTTTAAACACCCTTTCTCTTAAAGGTCACAGAAATATGTTAGTTTATAGTATCCATGCTAAAAATTACACCCACTAAAACCCACAAGCAAATGGGTTATTTCAGAAAAAAATCAATTTTCTAATATCATGATCAAATATATTGGGTTCCTGAAGCCTTTTCTATGTGAACATTTTTCTATCTCCTTTTAAAACCTTTCATTCAGTAAAACATGGGATGAATTCCATGTAGGGAACTTGGCAAATACATAAGTATCACATCTCATTTTATGGCATAGGTCTTACTTTCTTCAAGGAGGATGTCAGATGCAGCTTAGGCTGTATAAGCTGAGCTGTCTGCAGCTATGATACAGAAGCAGATCCAGGCAGAATATACGCAGCTGAACCAGTGTGTGTTTCCAATCCAGCAGAGCTGTGGCTGAATGCCAAAGAGACAAATAATATCAAAGCATTTTACAAGCATAGTGAGGTGAATGATAATGATCTACTGCAGTGTTTTTCACCTCGTAGTCCAGAAGAAAGCCCAATGCCCGCAATCAGCAGGCATCAGCAAGGCCCAAGAAACACCTCTGGTGGTGCTGCCTCCTGTTGGCTATCTTGGAGGGGGTTGTGGTAGCAACAGATTACATTAGAGGCATCCTGTTGTGGGTTAACCCCAGTAGACAGCTAAGGATCACACAGCCTCTTGCTCACTTTCCCCAAGAGTGATGGGGTAGAGAGCTGGAAGGGCAAAAGTCAGAAAATTCGTGGGTTGAGATAAAGACAGTTAGACAGGAAAAGCAAAAACCATGCATGCAAGCAAGGCAAAACAAGGAATTCAGACACTGCTTTCCACAGCCAGGTAGGTGTTCAGCCATTCCCAGGAATGCAGGGTTCCAGGACATGTAACCACCACTTGAAAAGACAAACCTAATTGTCAAACAGTCTTCCTTGTTTCTGCCAAGTTTTATTGCTATGCCTCATGAGTTAAAATATAGAAGATCCCTTCAGTCACTTGGAGTTAGCTGTCCTGGTTTGTCCCTTCCCAAATCCTTGTGCACCCTTTGTCAACTCACTGGCAAGAAGATATAAGAAATGCAAAAGGCCTTGGTGCTGTGCAAGGGCTGCTCAACCACACCTCATCTTATCAACACTGTTTTGGTCGCAAATCTGAAGCACAGCACCATAAGATCTATTATGAAGAAAATAGAAACTAATTTATTAAAACCTAATGAATTAAACTTATTTAATTAAAATTAACTCTATCCTGGCCCAAACCAGCACATGTCCTCAGTTCTTAAAGATGATGCACCCTGAGGAGTTTTCTTGTGGATCCAAATAAAGTCAAGGAGATCACGTGTCAACTACTTCAACTAGTTGAAGGCAAAGCAGACTTTTGAAGATTTTATTTATCCTAAGTTAATAGAAATATTTTAGGAAAATATCTGGGTCTTGGGAAACAAAAAAACCCCAAACACTAAAACAACAGCAAAAAGGAAACAAACATTTGCATATTTAGGGTGAACACTTTTAGTCCCCCTTACTTTGTCTCAACTTTACTCTCATATTCGGCTTACTGCCAAGCATCTCTCATCCCTATTTGTGGTCTCAGCCTCACTTTTTCACCATAGACACCTCTCCTTCACCCCTTAATACTACCACAGGTAACACTCAGTTCCTTCAGTGAGACAAGTAATGTATACAGTCAGGACATGGTAGCTTCCCCCTGCTGCTTCCCACTTTTTTCCTATGCTGCAATGTGCAACCTGCAAAATCTGCATTTTGCTCCTGGGCCTCAGTCCCTTTGGGGATCTACCTATGCACTGAACTTTGTGTGGGCAGGACAAGCAGGAAGGGCAAGGGCTCCTCTCTGACCATCTGTAAGCAGCCAACAGAGGCAGCAAACAGACTCAGTAACTGGTAAGAAAGGGCAAAGAGATGCTTTCAGCCCCAGTCTTGTTAACATATTAGTTTAAGCTTCCTCAGTTATGATGATGACATGTCCTAAATCTTGATCCCCTGTACCTGGTGGAGTCACCGTACCAGTTGCATCAGAGGGCTCCAGTGAGCCAGACCTGCTGATGGCAGACACAACTCTCCAGGTCACAGGTTATCAGGAGTGCCTGATGCCTCTTTGTGAGGCTTGGGCAGACAACCAGTTATTTTGCAGAAGATGCGCCATGGTTGAAGAGTTGTTTTGCAAGGTGAAGGAGCTACAGGAGAAGTGAACAGGCTGTGTAGCATTTGAGTGACTGAGCAAGAGATTGATCTCTGACAAAATACTCAGGTCAAACTGAGGGAATGGTCTGAAGTTGAGTCAGGGGAGGTTTAGGTTGGATATTAGGGAAAGGTTCTTCACCCAGAGGGTGTTTGGGCACTAGCACAGGCTCCCCAGGGAAGTGGTCACAGCACCAAGCCTGACAAAGTTCAAGAAGCATTTGGATGATACTCTCAGGCACATGGTGTGACTCTTGGGTCTGGTCCTGTGCAGGCCTAAGGGTTAGAGTCAACAATGCTTGTGGGTCCCCTCCAACTTGGCATATTCTGTGATTCTATGTATCATTATGCTATGTGCTTAGTCCATTCCTATTTACTGGTTTCCCCTAGCCCAAATAGATAGGGAAAGATGTTCTTTAACACTTCTGAACCCTACCTGTAACTGAATATTTCAGAATAAGTAATCAGTTTCATAATTTCCAAATGTAATACCCATGTACCTGTGAAAATTTCATCTAGAAATTACAGTGTTCCTGTAGAGAAAGTTCCAGCCTATCTGAAATATACCACTGTATTTTCTCATATCTTTAACCTGTCATAACTGTAATAATAACCAATTTTCTCTGAAGATTTCAAGGTTTCCCTGCACCATTAAAACTGCCAAGTTCTGTTATTGGCATTACCATAAACAATGTCAAGTCTCAGAGCATTCAAAATTCAAAAAAGAATGTTCTTATAATATGAAGTGAAGGAAAAATTTTGCCAAGCAACTCTGATCTTAACATGTTTAATCAAAATTTTCCACACCTCTGGACTTTTGAGATCCTGCCATCACTAAAGGCCTATTTCTGTAACAACTTAGGTGATGATTTTTGGTTATTTAAATATATGTCTAAGTTGCTACTGGGTTGCTATGTCTTGCATGCATTTTTTTATTCAGTCTTACTTTTTAGATATAGGTAAATACTAATGAAATCTGTAAGGACAGTGAATACTAGCCCCATAGAGATTTCTTAATTGAAAGCATGGGAAATGTCGCAGTCTGTATTTTCCTTCATGTCTGAATTTTCTAAGAAATCAGAGTATATTTCATAATCTTCCAACTGAACACTGTGATCCAGCACTTTTTTTTGTTATTTGCAAAACTAGGTTCCTCTGAGAATAATGTTGATAGTCTGTAGACAGTCCTGAGCTTTCTAAATAGAAAAGTTCTACTTTATAAAATTAAGGAATTCAACAGTTTCATTGTTGACTGTGATATATAAAATAAAGGGAAGAATTATTATTCAAAAATCCTATTTCTACACTGATCACAATCTCAAACACATGCAATTTAAGCCACAATTACATTTAATATGCAGAAACAGTTAAAGTTTAATATAACTACACCATTTAGCAATAACCAGTGTTTACTGTTAAAAAAGTGATACAAATTGCTGTTATATGACATTATACAGATACATAAATGTATTGGCTTGCAAATTAGGAAAAATGCAACTGATAAAATGGAAAAAACCCAGTATTGATTTCTCATAAAAACTTCCCAGTTTCAGAAGGAAGATACAATAGAAGAATAGGCTTGTGGTCATTTTAGGAATAGAAATAACAGGGTACAGTTCTGCTTTTGCCTCACAGTTCTTTTTAGATTGCAGGGAAGTTGCAAAAGGCAAAGTTTTCAAAATTGACTAGTGAGTTTTGACTGTTCAGCTAGAGCTTCCTGATATTATCAGGCTTCATATTACAGTGATGTTAGAAATCCAAGTCCCTGAGAAGTATCTCAGCTACTGAAATACTCCATATCAATCACTGGAGAGTACATACTTCAGATCATTATCTTGTGAATAGTATTACTTCCTTTTTTCCCTGCTTGTCAGCATCATCTTCTTAGTCTATAAACTCCTGGGGGAGAAGTTATTTCTTTCTGTATGTTTTGCGGAGTTTCTGACACAGTGGGACCTTGACCTTGCTTAGGTTTTGTGCTTTCTTCAGTAAGATTAATTACAATTAGTAGTTAGAACAATAACAGACACACTTTGATTTTCCATTCAAGACAGATAGGCACTTTCATTTGGATTTGTAATGTGGTATTTGATCAGTTAAAAAGTCATCTACAAAAATCCATCTGGAGGGTAAAATAAATTGGTTCCACTTTTATCCTGTCACTTAAAACTGCTGAGACATTGTCATATGAAAACCAGTGCACATTTGTGTTAATTTCTGATTTGGCATAAGGCACCATCAGTTAGTCTTGGTGATGGCAGCTGAGAATTTTACACTAGGAGATCACTAATTTAAGGTGTTTATGATCTCTGAACCATAAAAAAGTACTCAGAAATTAATGTAATTTTTTTGTAGTTAAAATTCCGGATTCTTCTAAAATAATCATTCAAAAAAATTTATTTTTGCTCTATGAAAAATGAATCCATTTTAAGGTATATCTTTTATCATCTGTTAAAATGTCAATAAATCTGCATTAGTCAGAGGAAATATATATATATGCTACCAAGAACTTCCTACAAATTATGATGTCTACTCGGACTCCCTCCAAAAATGTTTTGTAGGAATAAATCTTAAACATTTCTAGACAGAACAGGGCAAAATATACAAATGTTTAAGTTTGTTGACTGACATATACAGTGTACTTAACAGATGTGGAATTTAATTTAGCCTCATGGGATTTTCTACTACTGGCTTCAATGACAGCAACTTTGTATTATCATAAAAATATATCATAGTATAAATTATCTTGATTAACTAATTAGCTTAGTAATAACTTTGACAGAAACATCATGGAAAAGGAAAAAGTCAGAGGCATATTATCAGGAGAAACATTCACACAGAGTAATTCCTTCCATGTTACTTTCTGTTCTGTGTCAGTAAAATGCGGTAATTTATAAACAGGAGTATCTCAACTTCCAATGTTGTTGCTTTTAAAATGATAACTACGGGTAAACAAGACAAACCAATGTTTACTTTCCAGGTAACTGTATTGGAAATAACAGGGATTTGAAAAATAATCAAATGTCCTTAGGAAGATTACAAATTTATTTGTCAAAATAAGCATGCTAAAATAAAATAATTTCTTTTCCTATGTAAGAAAGGTCAAAGTGTTGCTTACAGTAGCCTGTAAAAGAACATGATTTGTAACACATATTTTCTGTGAGCTACTTCTTTCTAATAAAATATTACCATTACACTTCATTGCAGCATCTTGTCATCATCCATTACAATATTCATCTCAACATTTTAAATTCACATTTCTCAAGCAACGTTCTACAGAGGGTTTTGCTGTGATATCTCATCAAAACCAAAAAAGAAAGAGCTAAATACATGTTATGGTTTGTCTGTATGACTCCAGCTCAAATAAAATGTCATTGTAGATTGTACAAATCACTATGAACAAATGCAGTCTTCAAGTCTGGTGTAAAACATCCCCAGATAAGACTCTAAGACTATCAAACGCAGCTTTGGGACACGCTTTTGTCCCCTTCATCTTTAAGCTCATAGCTCAATCCAATTATCCACAATTTAGCTGCTGCCAGTGATTTGTGTACACTTGTGTTGCAGAAGAGGATTTTTTTGTATGGCTCAAGTGTAAAACTTCAGCTTACAAGCCAAAAACATCTTCAAAAGAAAGCCATGAAATGACATAGTAAAAGCATGACACAGGAGTCTATGATACAAAAAAAAAATACAAACCCCCCAGTTTCAATCACGTACAATAACTTTCACCTCAATAACTTTTTAAATGAAATCTTCAAAACACAATTTGCTTATTTTGTTCATCAGTTAAAAAAACCTAACTGTATGTTAAAAATTTTCTTCCAGCAAAAACAGAAGGCAGGGAAATTTGAGGCAGAGCTATATAAAGCTCTGAATTCCAAGATAGAAACCACTAGACAGCAGTTTTCCAGAAGTTAAATGCTTGCTTTTGTATTAGTTTTTGGCATTATTTCCAGATCCCATGGATCCAAAACCACAGAATTAGATCTTTGGTTCTATCCAACTAAAGCTATCTGGAACAAAGACTTCTAGAATATTAGTCTGGTCCTTTGAATATATTTTCAGGTTTTCATTACACATATTATTACAAGAAAACATCCTGACAACTGAGGACTAAGTGACCAAGAAGGTTTCTCTAGCCCTCTTTACATTCTGTATGTTTCAAACCAAGTGAGAAGGCCAAGTGTCTTTCTGTCTACTACATTCTATTTGAGGATTCCTCAAAATACAGCTACTGGCCTTAAACAGCAGCAGACCACCACAAGAACAAGATTGTTTTTGTTTAGCTATTGGCATATTTTGGAATGGATTTCAAATTCTGACTTGCATTATTTTTGCTTTGTCACATAATTTTAGTCGCATGATGCTCTAACCATTTTGAAGTCACATTTTCTCTGATTCCAATAATTTATTCATTAGAAAAAGATCCTAAGAAATATCAGATGATCTCCTGCTAGTGATTATTTTACTTTCCAGTGTAATGGTTCTGAGCAGATTCAGACTTACACTTCAACAGTAATTGCTTGGCATTCTATTACTACTTCAGGGAAAAATGAAACTCCGTCTAGGAAAAGGAACCCAACAAGGCTTACTGTGCCACACTAATCTCTGGCTGATGTCAGAGTACATCAAAGCTATCAAAAACCTAGTATATTTAAGTAGACAGATCAAGTGTCCTTAAACTGGTACTGGACAACCCAAGAAGGACACCATAGGATCAAAGTAGGAAAATAAAGTTTCAATCACAATTCACAGTGATAAAATCTCAGTACACATCACATGCCACTTGAATGTCCACTGTTCTACTGATCTGCTTATATGAGGTAACAGGTCTGTTTCTATTCTAATCAGTTTGTGAGTTAAACTTTAAACAATGCACAACAAACCCACAGTTTTGTAGATTAAAAATTAGAAGTGATACTTATTTATGTTAAGTAAAAGTAATTGTGCTTAGTGTGACGTCTAGTGAAACGATAGGCTATACTCATCCCTGATATTACATATGACATTCCATAATTACATAAGTCAGAATCCCGAATCTTAAAAATCTAACAAGCAAACAGGCCCAGGGTAAAGAGTAGTACCTAAACAAACCACCCAAATATTTCTATTGTTATCCCAGCTGAGAGCCTCCCATCAAGTTGTTATACTTTTATCACCTCTGAATTACCATTGTTAAATGATTTCATGACTTATCAAGTCATGCATGTTGGCCAGCCTTCAGATATGCAATACAAATGGCAATTATAATCATTGTAAAAGATACATCTTCCCAGTGCTTCAGATTCAGTGAGTTAACCTTAAATGCAAGGCAGATTTAAACATGAACAATTTACTTAGATAAAGGAAAACAGAAAATATAATTAATCATTTGCCATGATTGATTAATCATTAATCAATCCTTCAACCCAAGTTTACAAAACCATGGTGCAACTTTATTGAGCTCAAAATTGAAGGGTGACAAGGTTAATACATAGCTTTAGACCTCATGGTTTCATTAGCAAACACATTACAGACTGCAAAGCTGAACTGACAGTAATGCTAGGCCCAAACAAAATAAATAATTATTGGCTTGGCAAATGACGAAGCACTTGCAGAGTTTGTTTACATTTAGGTTTTGGAAAAATTCGTGTTGGCAACAAGTCAAATACAGTTTGACTAGTCACTGTGACAATTGCTCACAGATGCAGCTGGAAGAACAACAAAAGAATGGATTTATGGTTCTTTTCTCCACTGCATTTGTTGCCTTTGTTGCCTTTTTTCTTGTGCTGTTTCTTCTTTCTCTTTTTTCTGTCCTTATTTTTTTTTCATTATTTTTACTACTTTGATCAATAACAAACTTGTAGCCAAAAAGATAAGTGGGTTTTCATGGCAGATGGGCCTTGGAATGTACAAAAATCTTGTGTTGCATTTTGTCTTTTGGCCATATATTGGAAAAGACACAGCTGTGCTCAAGCTGTACTCATAAAAGCCTTGCACCCTGACAAAATGTATAAGTGCCTTCAAATCTTGTAGGTCTGCATTGGATTTTCAATAGAAATACATCACTTAAATGCTGCTGCACTGTTAAAAAACTTTATCAAATGCCAAGGGTATGGAATTATGCCTAGTTTCAATTCCTTTTATGCAATTCATTGTTTGGCTATAGAGAACCTGAACATATTACTGGAATTCAGCTAATAAGTCTACCCACGGAAATGGAAAATAATTCAATATCCTGTAGCTGATGTTGAAAAATTGTGAAATTGCAGTTCCCTTTCCAATATTTTATACCAAACACAACTATTCTGAACAATTAATATATTCAACATCCTAATATGCATTAGTATCACAGGATTAAGAATCAGGAAGAAGCAAGTGTTAAAAAAGCAAGTTCACATAGAATCAACAAATTATACACAGAAGAGGACTATTCATTTAAACTGAAGAAAATTTTGCAAGCACAAGACAGTAATTGCTTTCAACCAGAGTGATCTGAAAGGGTTTGGTCAATTCTTGTTAGATCAGCTCATTTAATTAAGTATATTCATATAGTAAAATTAAGATTCCTACTCTGATCAACAGAAACCTGCTTCATCTTCCCCAGCTTAATGAACCACCAAACTGAAGCCTCATTAACCCATGGTTCTGAACACCAGTAACACAACCAAATATTTTGAAATTAAGCATACAGACTAGAAACAGAAACTTTAGTGATCATTTGTGTATCTTGGCTATTTTGCAGTTATTTGCAACGTATTGTTTATAGTATGCTAATGTAACTACATTTTTATTAGTCTGAAAAGAATTAGAATACAAACTGTGATAAACTACATTTTGCATTTCACAGAGCAACTATAAAACAACATAATAATTTTAAAGGCTCCTTACATTTGTCTCAGGAAAACAGAATGAGAAGGAACAGTCTTCTCTGAAGAGCGATCAGGCCAGAATATATTAGACATAAATGCTCCTCCAAGATCTTGGTTAGATGACAAGATTTTCTCAGCTTGCTGACATTCACTGATTAAGGACCAAAAAGGGCCATATGTGCTGTCTTTCCAAGGTATAGATGCATTGACATAGGAGTTTTGCAGAAGAGATTGTTGTAAGCTGAAGATGTAGTTTTGTTTTTCTTTAGCTGATTTTTATACTCTGCGCAGGAGAGAATATATGGGAGCAAAGACAAAATATCTATGGAAAGCCACAATGCATGAGTATTCACAATTGAAATAAATGAAGCTATTCAGTAACACTGAATATTACTTATTGATATCATCATCACTAAACTTTCCAGTAAAATGTTGAAAGACAGTCAGATAAAAAAGGTATAGAGAGATTAAAGTTCTCAATAGATGCAGAAAAAGTAATATTTGTAAATACAAATCTAACCAGGGAAAAATCCATAACAAGAAAAAACAATGAGAAAATGGCATGGTAGGAAGTACTTCCAGTGGGTGTATAAACAGAGTAATATTGATTAAGGTATATTCTAATCAATATGCAGATACTTCAGTGCTTTAAATGTAGTGGCTTTGATGGGCTATAGGGAACATTGTTCCACTGAGTGCAGAGGTTAGATATCCGCACTCTCACAACTGTGGAGATGAGATAGGATCTAATTGTTATGGGAAATCATATTCTTACTCAAAATGCCAAAATATCAAGCAGAAAGGTAACATTGGCAGAAATGTGCTTTTTGTTTGACTTTAACATAACCATTTGAGTATACTATATAATAACACTTCAGCTATGTGGCATTTATCACCCTGATACTAGTGAATGTCCTCTAAATTTGCACTTGCTAATATTGGTGGATTGTAGAGAACATTGGTGAACTACATGGGAGTCTGAATTTCTTTGCAGAGGAACACCATCATTCTACTCAGTGTATTTTATAAATAATGCCTGGTTTTCCTTACCTTTTGTCCAAAACCCATCAATATTTTTTGGACATCAGAAAATTTGCCTTACTATGGGCACTTTATTGAAAAATAATTTGTAGGAAATCATTCTAAAGCTTTTCCAGAATTCACAGTGTTCTGCTGATGCCCAACAGATCTGTGCATAGAATGACTGTGACTCAGTGACTGACAACTGCATTGGTTTCACTTTTCCCCTTCCTCAGCACAGGAAACTAGTTTGAAATAGCACCTTCTAATTCTGTACATTTCTTAAAAACTGTCTGCCACGAGCTAACTTATCTTTGATAGCCTGCAACTGCCTCTCCAGGTTTGATGGGAGTCTCAGCAATTTGGCAGAAAAGTGATGTCAGTTTTCACAAGCAGTGTCAATGTTCACGAATTTGCAGATGCCCTATTCTCTACAGACCAAAACCTGTTTGATCTCAGTCTTTGCCATCTGCTACTGTTACCTTATGACTAAACTAGGGGAATTGTTTCCCAAACTAAGTAATGACTATCTACAGTAATACAGGTCTGGGTTGGTACTTCCCAAGATCATTTTAATCTTCCCAAAGATCAATATATAAAAAGGTTTTGTAGCTTGTTCTTTTACACTGACTTTATTTTCAGGAAGATGAAAATTGAAATGTCTTGGTAGAAACAAAAGCCATAGAGCTCTATCTGTGCTGTATATAACCTGAACTGAGCTTAAAATGGTCATCAACCTCACCACTGCACTTTTTGCTGTGCAGGCTTCATTGGCTGGATTCAGTGATAACTGCAGATGCTCAACATCTCTTACTATGAGGCACATAAAAAAATAAATCTTCTGAGAACAAGCTATGCATACAAATACATCTGATACAAATATATCTGATAGAAATACAAGATTGCCTCAATAATATGCAGTGTGATACACTAATCTCTTCCAGTGATAAATCCCAGCTAACATTAATATACAACTCTGGGTATGCATCATAAAGTGTTAAAAGTCAACATAATTTTTCATTTTTAGAACAGCTGTTAGCTTTTTTCCCAAACTGAAAAATATTCACAAAAATGCTTTAGAGTAAATCTGATCAGTTTTGTGTTCATCAGCAACTAATAGTTGTGACAGTATAAGAAGCAGTTTTTCAGGACTGGCACCAGATTTTGTAGACTTACCTTGCGATGTCAGATAAATATATTGTATTAGAAGATCCAAATTCAAGTTGTAAGCTTAAACAGACAAAACATCATTAAGAATGACTAAGAGAAATATCTCAGTCTTTACTAATATAATGCATCAGTCCAGTGTAACAAAATACTAATAAAAATGATGCCATGGCTGTCAGATTTTAAATGTACTCTAGGATTACACTAACCATTATCAGCAAGGTGTGTGTTGAACATGCACTAAATAATCTGAAATCGCTGGAAGTTAGAAGTTTTAAATACCAGAGGACTTTCCTAACTGGAGCAAAGAAAATAATTTAGGATGGTTAGAGACCATTAATTGTTTTAATACACCAGGGTAGTTCTAGAGATACTCTACCTAACACTCTGGAGTCGAATACATGTAAAATATTGAGACTTGGATTAAAGTCTTCTGATCTAAGGGGAGGACAGTGGAAATAGATGCTTTGCTCAGGGGAAAAAAAGAATGGCATTTGATCCTACTTCTCTGAGCGAATAGCAAGAGTGCTTATCATGCCTTGGTGAGATTTTAGAAGAGTTTATCTGAGTTTAATTCATTTTAAGATGAGTGAAAATGAAAATAATCTTCAGTAGTAATTCCAGTATGCAAAATATCCATGTATGTAGTACTGCTTGGAGGCAGATTAAAAAGTGCTGTTGCCTGTAGATGTCTGGTAGATTGGTTGGCTGCTTTAAAGATTTTTAAACGGACTTAAGAGAATAGTCTGAGCTTAATCAAATTTAGCAGATTATTTTTAAAGAAACAGAATGCATAACTTAAGATTAGAGAATTCTATGCAGTTACATCTAACTACAAAACCCACAAAAGGCCTAAGAAGTTAAGCAAATCATTAGGATTCAAACTGCTGAATTTTAAAACTCTGATATTTAAGTCTGCAGCCTAAGATGCAACAGTCAAACCAGGAAACAACCTGACAAAGAACAAACTAGTCAATTTGTTGATCTTTTCAGCTTAAATTGTAGTTTAATACATCTCTATAACGGGATCACGTCTTTGTGCATTCATAGTACTAATCAGGATTTTGAAGTCTAATCTGAATATTCAGATATTCATATGTATATTTAAATAATATAAAAACTCAGGCAATGTGAACTTAAAATATTAATGTCTCTTTCAAATATATCATCAAAGTCTAAAACATAAGACCAACAGTTTTGTTTTCTCTTGCTAAGGAAAAAATGGAGTAAGTTCAAATAGACATTTTATAGCAACATATAGTTGAAAAATATCCTGATACATAAAAAAATAAACCAATTTATTGCTAGCAAGATTTACTTTTGCTGTGACTTTTGCAAGTCTCCACCAAGTAAGTCAATAATCTTCTTTTGATATCATTGCCACTCTCTCTTCTGTGGTCTTTTGCTTTCCACTGTCCTGTTGCTTCTGCATTTTCCTGTGAAAAATTAGACAAAAATATATTCAATATGGGGGCCCCACAGAGTTTTGAATATAATAAGATGCCTAGCCCAAACAGGGGAAGTGTGAAATAATAAACAAGCCAGCCAACCAGCCCTCACACTTCATAGTCTCACAGTGGTTTGCAGTAATATTTGAATGCATTGTTCCATCTCATAAAATCTGGCCATAATACAGTACTTTAGGGAATCAAGAAATAATGAAATTTCTGTCACTGTTGGCTTTCTCTATATTATACCAGAGCTGAGTCTGATGAGGCTAATGGACACAGATACCATGATTGCTATGTTTCCTCAAACAAAAGCAGAAAAGGCAGATCAAAGCAGATTTTTCCCACAGCGTCTCCATGATCTTACCTCTTACTCTTCAGCAAACTAAAGGCCTACCTTGCCAGTCAGTCAGATTTTTACCTTCTCTTGGTTTTGTTATCAGAATACAAAACAGCAAGCTAAGCAGAAATTCAGATTTCTAGGGCATTTTAGTTGATAGCAAAGAGGTAGTAAGGAATACTATTGAACATGTGTTTAGAGTACCTGTAGTATGGTCCCATGCTGCTGGTCACTGAATTGGTGCAAACTCATGCAGAAGTCATGAGTTATGAATTGGTGGACAGACTTTATTAATTCAGCTGTTAACTTGTTTTGTTTATGTATTCCTGGGCAGAGAGATAGTAGAAGCTCCGTCCACGGAACTTTTCAAGGTCAGATTGGACAGGTCTCTGAGCAACCTGATCTAGTTGAAGATGTCCCTGCTTACTTACCTTTCAAGGTCCCTTCCAAATAGAACTATTATGATTCTATGATTCTATAAAAGTGGGGTCAAAAAGCATATCTGTGGCAAAATGACAGCCTTGCAGAAAATATACATATTGGAAGGGCTGTGGGTGGAATAGTAATAATCCATGAATAGTGTCTTTAGAGAAGACACATATGTGATGTCTTTCTAAGCTTGGAAAGCCATAGGCTTTCCCTGTTATAACCAAAAGTTGCTCAAGGACTCTGGCAAACCTATAGTCATTGGGAAAAAAGATTTTAGTCTTTCAATTGGGAAAAAAAAGGTAAAAATAATAATTAAAAGTGCTTTTAATTGCAATATACATAAAGGTACACACAGTATAAAGTTCTTACAAATTTATAACACTAATTATCATAGGTACTGGATACATCCAAACTGAGAATTGTCCACTCCCAGAACCTCCCTCAGGTCTGCCCCTTGGCACACCTGCCTGGAATTGAGTCAGAGGTCTCAAGACCCCCCTACTTCCTCACTATCATCACCCTCACATCACATGCCTTCTTTGGAACTTCTTCAAGGTTTCTTGGACTTTTGCTTCGACTACAATGATATCTTATTGTGTTCTTCTATATATGTGTCCCAAATAGGATGTTCTTGCCAAAATCTTTTTCCTTGAAAGGAACATTAAACAAAATTTCAAGAATTTCAAAAATTTGATATCCAGTGTGATAAAGAGGGATTTGTAACTGTTAACTGCTATTTTAAAGTGTTAGAAACTATACAGCTATATTAAGTCTATATGCTACCAAATTTAAGGATCTTAAGGCATCAGTTTCAGCTATATTATCTCTCCTTTGCTCTTCATAGACCTTCTGGGCTGCTTAGAGACACAGCAGAACCTTTCTCTGCCTCTTTACTCTCAGCCTCTGGATCCTGAAAGGCCAAAACATGGATATCTAAATGACATTCACTTTGACTTTCTAATGAGCAAATTTATCTAACAGAAATGTCTGCAAATACAGTGTTAGTGAGTAAAGAGCACTTAATATAAAAATAAACAACAGGTTTCAGTTTATATAACATCTTTATGCACAGAAGAATCAAAATACAAATGCATCAAAGCTAGCAAACCATGAACAAAAATATATCATCAAAATCTTTCCATTCCCTACTCCACCCCCACCCCCAAACAACTTTTTAAATATAGTCACTATTTCATTAGTGATGGAAGAATTTGTGACGGCAAGTGATGATTTAAAAAAAATCATCACAAATATGAA
>JAOXXN010000065.1:33462914-33476265 GCA_026770055.1 Myrmophylax atrothorax | reverse complement strand
GCTTACTAATTTGAACTGTGATGGGAACTTGGGATAAGATAAAGGTGCTACTGTCCAGTTACCTCAGGAGAAGAACATATTCACAAGGTGCAAGTCAAGGACGTGCGGCAGTAGCCGCCCAGGTGCTGAGGATGGGCAGACCCACCACCTTGGGCTACGAGCTGGGTGTTGAACAAGATAAGGAGAGAGGCAAATCCTGTGAGGTAAGACAGTGTTTCTTTGTCCTTACACAAGTCACAGCTGGTTAGCTCCCTTCCAGAGCAGCATCAGGGCAATTCACACAGATATTCATCTCTGCTGATGGGTCACAATGGCCCATAATGGACTCAACTGTGCTGACATAACAGGCAGCTGTAATGTCTTAGAAGCTGTCAAAGACTCCTGGTATGTCCCATGATCCAGTGTTACATCAGCCACTGTAAAACTCCCCTGCACAGGGGAGATACCAGGGCATTCCCTCCTAGCCTAAGCATAATAAACCCCCTATTGACTCTCTTTCATGAGCCTTCCCTCACCACCCTGGACTTCCCTTGATGGAGCCAGACTGCAACCATCACTATAAGACTGGCACTCTCACCGGCAAGGCCACAAGAAGAGGATCAATGGGACACCATTAGAATTCACACAGTGGTGATATTTTGTCTACTAAATCTGTCTCTCTGACACTCTCCCTCCCTCCTCTCTTTTTCCTATTTCTATCTATATCTCTCTACCTCACATTTACTTCTAAATAAAAAAACCCCTGTACTATTGACTTCAGCACACAGTCTAGTTTGCACCTTGATTGAGGCAAAGTAATTTTAATCACTGTATCATAACACAGAGAAAACATGATTTCCATGCTTTTGACCAGTCCTATGCCATTGTATTTCTGCATTGATGTAGTAATGTGTTGAATTAAATACACCACAAAAAGCACAGGATCAAAGAAGGAAATACTTGCACCAGTCACCTGAATGTCTATCCTTTCTATAGCTTACCTGTTGAACCAACTAGAATATTAACACTGATAAATAGATGGAGTGCAGTTTCAGTCAGACTAACATGCTATGAAAACATCTTGCATTCAGTGGCTAATCCAGACTTTTCCCTTCTCTGCCAGACCACAAACCTTTCATCATAAACTTCTCCATTCATCTTACACTGGTATGAAGGGGTGACCCATATTGGATACATCTACAGATGTTTTATTAGTAGCACATGTTTTGGATGCTGGAGTTATATGAGAGCATACCGTGATCCAGCTGCACGTAGAAATATCATGGAGATGCTCTGGAAAAGTAGTTCAATATTAATTTAATTTGCTCAATGTTTATGTTAGCTCATTTAAAACTAAATCTGGTGCTCTTCTGAGTTCATTCTAATTCCTCATGGCACAGAGGTGCCTAGGCAGGCCTACCTCAGTCTCCTGACTGCCACTTTGGTGCCGTCACTGTTAATAATGAAGCACTAGCTCCACACTGAGCAGGGGCTGACATAGGGTCCTGGGCCTGTGGGCACAGTGACAGGGAGCCCCAGGGAAGACCAGCCAGGGACAGTCATGACTGTGGGTGCCCTCAGAGCCATGGCAGATGTTGTGTAAAGGTTTAGATTATTCTATACTTAGATATATGTAAATAATATCCAGTTCCTAATTTTTTTCCTTATAAATTGTCTCCACATGTTATACAAAAAGCAAAAATTGGGTGGGTGGTGTGGTGGAAGAAGGGAGTAGAGAGAAGTGTCTTAATGCCATTAGCAGCTTATTGAGTCACAGTTATTTCTGTTTAGAAAACCAAAGTGATAGCCATTCTACCTCTGGACTACCCTTGGAAATGAAGTAAACTGAACAAAATTCAGAGATGAGTTGTGTTGCTGGTGTTTACAACATTTTGTTCCTTATTCTCCTTTTCCACACCATTTATGAGTTACGGCTATCCATCCTAGCCACGTTCAACAATTTCCAGATCAAGAATACTACCATATATCTTTGCTTCCTTCTCTACAGTTTTTCTATTATATGATTCCTGAGATTGTGGTAGAATTGTATACAGTATACAAACATGGATACACCCATTATAGTGTGTAAATAATATTTCAGGGTTTATTTCTATTTCTAGTAAAATGATTTACAACATTCTATTTACCTTCTTTACACCATGCATGGAACTGATGTAAGCTGAGAAACAACTCTAGAAAATCTAGAGGGGCAACGAGTATTTTATATTTTATCATTTTTATCCATAATTATCTATTACGTGCAATATTTTTCATGCAGTCATTCTGAAATTCTCCTGCAGTTCTTTGAAGACATCTCAATAATTATCAGGCTTGCTTAATTTGGTATCGTAGTCGAACTTCATCTCTTTTAGCATATTTTTTCTCAGTTTTATGAAAAAAACCCCTTAAACAGCAGAGCTAGGAAAACCTCTTTCCATTTTGAACTGCTAATGAATTCCTAGTTTCTTTTCCTAACTATAGTATGTAGTCAATCTGGAAGATGAGCTTCCTTCTTATGGCAACTTATTACCTGTAAAAAATTGCAGTGAGAGATTTTATCAAAAGGGGTGTGTTTGTGGTTTGGTTTTTTTTGCATTTTTTATTTTTTGAAAACAAAATAAAACTTTAACAATCCTATTATCCTTAACTGTTTGCTTGTTGTTTCTGCAAATATTTAATGGAAGCCTAAGGTGTGACGCCTCTTTGCAAAAGCAGTGTTGACTTTTTACTGGCCAATATTTATTAATGGATTGTAATCCTTTCCTAATTATACCTTATACAGTTTGCCTATCACAAAAGATTTGTTAGTCAACAGTTTCCCACATCATCTAGTAATGCTGTTTAAGATCAACTGCTGTGTTCTATTTCTCTCATACCATACATGATTCCTATGAGATAAGAAATAAAATCACATTTCATCACATTGCAAGTTTAGCCTAACAATACCTAATGGCTTTGGGATTCGTAGGAAATATTCATTTCACATTGTTCTCTGGGCAGAAAAATATTTGACTATTCAGCAAAGTAGTTACACATTGCTCTTTTGAGTACATTATTGTGAGAAATACATAACATTATCTAGCATAACTATTTTGTAACTCTTAGTACCTCATGCAGTTGAAGACTAAGCAAGGTATGTTTAATATCAATGTAAAGACATTCTGTATCTCTTTTATGTGGGATTCTGTTTGTGCATTCAGGTGACAAATTAAAAACTATTTCCAAAGTATCGGTATTTTTGGTTGATGAACATCATGTAACATTTTTTTCATGAAAACAGTGGGCCGATTTCAGTAATGATATTTCTCACACTAATTAAGAACTATAATTCATTTCACAACTGTGTTCACACAGGTCAGTTTGAAGTACCTAGCATGTAGTAAATGTACACAATGGATTAGTGCACACTAGTAGCCTCACGTTAGACAATCTCAAGTGAAATGCAGAAGCCAACAGTTTCTACTTTCTAAATTCTAAGTATGTGTCAAAGATATATTTTTTCCATGCCCACAAAAACTCTTGACTTTGTTCTTTTATATTAAGATCTTTACATTCTGTGTTCTTCATTTTGTTATTTCTAATAAATCAAAGAAGAGACAGACTTATCTTGAAAATTGTGTAAAAATAGGGCAAAAAAAGAGAGATATATCCAGGGTCTGGGGATGGAGGAAAGAAAATTGATTTATTTGCTGAAAGTTTTCTGTGGAGTAAACCTGGAAATGAGAATGTGTTATGAAATGCAGTGGGCTTTAAATCATGGCTAAACTTTAAAACATCCAGTGCACTGAACTGTTTTAAGAGAATCACAAAAACTATAGATGAAATTACAGTGCTAAAAATAAAGGTCAAAATTAATGTGTAAAGACCAAATATAATTTTTTGAAAACTTGATACTTGTTTTTAATTATGTCCAGTTTCACAGTAGACTGGCATAGCTTATGAAAATGCTGGCATCCTGCAAATATCTACTGCAGTCCATAGGTTGAGAATGCAAGGAAAATGCCAGAGGTTATTTAAAAGAACTTGGTAAAGTCTGTATTTGGGGCGGGGACTGGGAGGAGGGGGGGAAGAGGGAGCAGAATGCTCTAACACCTTCCTCTCCAGGATAAGATAAGTAGATAAACAAATAATTGGAACTGATTCTGATGCTTTGCTTACCTTTTGATATCACTTTTGTATTGAATTGAGAAAAGTATTTCTTCTTTTATTCCTTTCATTTTTCTGGTCAATGGAAACTTGTTTGCAAAAGCATGAAACAGTGACTTTCATCAGCCACGTAGAGTGCTATGTTCAGTGTCATCAAATTAGTTTTTCTTTTATGCACATCACCCTGACCTATCTGTTTTTCCCTTGGCATACAATTATGTCCTGTATAAATTTAAAAGCTGCAAGGGGAAAATTTTACTGTACTTAAAGAGATTCTACTCAAAGCTTTCACTACAATAAGATATTCTAGGGTTAAACTCAGAAAAACTTTAAGTTATATGTACAGCCTGTTTGCCATGTACTGTTAAATTCATAATGATTACATGTAAATGGCATTTTCTTCATACATAACTGTTTGATTTCTCCATAAAAAATGCTTTTACATTTCACAAGAAATATATTTTCTGCATAAACAGAAAGAATTTCTGTTGAACGAAGCATTGTGATGAGAATGCTTATTTACTGGGAAAACAAAATCTCTAGTTTGTTTGGTTGTGGGGGGGTTTTTTGCCATACCATTAATTTAAAATTCAGAAATAAGAGGATTATAATATGAACATCAATGAAATTATATGGGCTAAATAAAGTTGTTGAGAAATACAGTAATGGATAATGCTTCACAGGGAAAAATCCACACCATATGAAAGAATATTTTCTTATTTTGCTGTTGCTTTTGCACATGGGCTGCCTATACACTCCTTAAGATGCAAACATGTCAATAGTACTGTGAATTTCTTTTTTGTGAAAATAGGCTTGAAGTATGCTTAATTTAGAAATAAAAATTTCTTAAAAATATGATAGAAATCAATACTTTTATCCATCAACACTATGCTTTCATTTTCTGTTGGATTTTTTACATTTCTGCATAGGGACACTTTCCCTGATCTTCAGTTAGTTAATAAGCTTCTACAAGTTAGTCATAGTTCTGTACCAAACAAGAGACAGTGAAACAAGGGACATGTAGAATTAGTCAACAGGCCATGCAATTGTCACCTGTGCCAATGCAAACAGTGATAATATGCACAAAATGTGAATCCAGCTGTATGCAAAATTCTCTAGTTCTCTGGACTTTTGTGAGTTCAGATCAGGTGAGGAAAGAGGACCAATCCTGTGACCAAACAGCAGCACAGTGTGACAGAGGAAGTTGGCTAGAACTACAACAGTTCCATTTCCAGGTCCCAGTCAGTCTGGCTGATTCTCTCTACTGGTAAATTATGGAGGTCAAAGCAGCAAATCCTCTTTTTTGTCAGTTCTGTTTCTATGAGCAGTGAAGAGCACATTGACAAAAATTCTGCAGTTGTGACTACCCACAAAATTCTGTTTGCATGAAAGGTACCTATATACATGTTTGCATAACGCCCTGATTTGTGCCAGCAAGTACATTCATTAGTTTAGAAATTTAGGCATTTTAAATCCGTTTGAACTACTGTGCCCTAGAGCAGTCTGTGACATCTAGATTTGACATGAAGTCCTAAGTTTCCTTTATGAGTGACAGCAAAGTGTTCCAGAACAGTCATGCAATCAGAAACAACATTAGGAATCCTTGTACTTCACCTCCCTTTTGGCAAAAATGGGCAGCACTATACAGCAGCACTTTACACCACTAAGTCTGCAGATCTGTGAAATTGATTGCAGAGACATAATTTCACAGACTTTGCAAATAATGTATAAAACATATAGGCACTTCTTTGGATTATCAATAGTACCCAAATTAAGATTTTTGTCCATTTCTTTGCATCACTGCTCCATCTTGTAGTGACTGCTTGGAAAGATTCACAAGTTTCTGTATTATCTGAAACTCTGGAAATACGATATTTGCACTTGTCTGAAGTATAATCTGTAATGTTAATACCTGGAAAAGATTTTCTGAAGCTGAAGGGTGGAACACAAAATGTATAGGACTTGATTTCAAGAAAACCTCAAAATACCTAAAATGGAAGATGTGTGAGAATTCAGAAGCCTAAGAGGATTTTTTTTAAAAATCATATATTAAAGAGCTAATTAAATATCCTTAACAATAAACATTCTTATTCAATCATTTAACTATGAAATAAAAAATTTTATCCAGGTAGTACAAAACTTCATTTTGGAAATTTGGGATTTTTTTTCCTATCCCTTATTTTACCTTGATTTTTTTTCTTTCTTTTTTTTATTTTTTTTTTCTGGGATAACAACAAATATCGTCTCTACATTAACAACTGATAATTCTGTCTTAATATCCTTGTGTTCTATCCACTTTTATTTTCTGTGTCCCTGTTGTTTTCTTGCTTTTGCTTACTCTGCAGTCTTCTTAGTGTGTCTAAATCAGAGCTCTTTTGTCTTTCTTTCAGTTTTTGCCTATTTATTTTTGTGTTTAGCATAGATCCTTCTGTGACCATCATAGCAATTTTGCCTGTCAGTCAGGCACATCCTTAACCGGGGGTGGTTCTGATCTCACACTTTCCTCATCTATTCATGATAATGCTGGATATTCTTCCTTGAAATTTAGAATTGCTTCCCACCTTTGCAATCAATCTGCGCATCACCTGAGGTGTCAAAAAAATGCGACCGTACTTGTGTTTTGCCCTGGTGCCCATCATCTTGCATCATTCTTTATTAGCCAGTGCTACCTCTCAAGGCTTTTAGTGAAAATGCTTAGGGTGGCAATACATCTCGAGAACTAAAATCTAACATGAGCTATTTCTGGTACTAAGTGACTAACACACGCTGGTTGCAGGATTGTTTTACTTCGTATCACTAAAAAAAAATGCCTAAACTTTTCCCGTGTTCAATTTACGTTTATTATGCTGTTATAATTTAAAATATCAAGGAAGCAATTTTAAAATAGGTACAAATCTGTAATAATGCTCTCTAATGTATTACCCAAACTGATGAATTTTTCTAATATATGAGCTGCTATAAGAACAATACACATTAAATGCATTCTCATAGAATGTGATTATAAATTTTAAGAAAAATATGTAAAAAGATAGGTAGAAAAATCTAGCAGATTTCAAATTTCATATAAAATTAGAATAAGATAGTCTGAATCTGTCTTCCATGAGGAAAAGCAGCCAAGAAAATGTGACTAAGAATCATAGACAACTATTGGAAAAGACCACTAAGAGATGTTATTTTTAGTTGTGCTATTTTTGTTACAAAAAAGTGAAGCATTGGAAAGAAGGTAGAGATACATACTTTTAGCATTTACTATTCTATTGCTCTTTCTGTCTTTCACTGAAATGTGTGCATACACATTTTAAAATCATGTAGATATGGAGGCAACATATATTGTTTTGGCACACAATGGAAGTTTTATATTCTGCATATAACAATAAATTATTGAAATCAATTTCCTTATGTCATTTATTTATAATACTTGTTGGCCATAATTACTATTTTTAGTAGAATCTCTTTAGGAGAGACTCTTCCATGGGTTTTCTCACCTTCATTAAAACCGTTACCAAGAAAAAAAAAAGATAAATAAGTTTGAAGTAATTTATTTGAAGACATACGAAGAGAGACATGGGTTTTAGTAACAATAAACACTGAAATCTCTGATGTTTGCAATTACCACTCCAGCTGTGCAATTCTGTTCCAACTTAAATGGAATCCAGGATGCACCCTGTCCATTGATCAGTGCTTGAAGTTCCAAAAAGACACTAACATTCAAAGCAAATTTATAACCTTTAGGTTTGAAGATTTGTACACACATGTTGACTTTACGAATATAGGTAAAATAGATACCTTTTGATCTAATGAAATAGCTACTTATGGATTGTAAATGTACAATGGACAGTAAGAGAATTATATCTCTCATTTCCCTCTGAAACATCCCACCTTAGTTTAGGTTAAGCAACATTCTGATTAAAATATCATCCTGATTCAGGCAAAACTGTTTTCCTGTGAAACAAGTGAGATTTCTTGTGATGGAAATCCCCAAATCTTGTACTAGTGGTACAAAAAGGCTTTGCTCTTTGAATGCCATACATCCTTATTCTTCCACAGAATACAGGCAATACATCCCACAGTACTCTTGTAGATTCTGGATTTTTCTTACATTATTTCGGGTATATTGAAGTGTGTGAAAAATCACAAACATTTTGCATTCTTTCTTCTGCTAATAATATAGAAGAAATCAGACATAGAATCAGAAATAGTGTATCAGTGATGTGCTTTTTTTTCTCTTCATGGGGTTAATTTTTTGTCTATTGTTTGTTTTGAAAACAAAATAGACCATATCAGCATTGAATATATTCAGTCAAATCTTGTCATGTAATCTCCAGTTCACACTGTTCCCAACCTCCAACATTACGAAGGTTATGATTGTTTCTTCTGTAGGAGGATTATAACAAACTGAATGAAGTTTTTTATTCAAAGAACAGTGTTTTTATTGCTTTTTTTCTAAGCTTTATAGTAAGAGCTCAGTGTCTCTTAAGAGACTGAAATGTAAAGTGAAAATGTTTGATTTTTTATGTTACATATTTATTCGACCTGCTTGTCTAGAACTCTTTCTGTAATTATTAGCATAACTGAAAGTCTTTCCTTTTAGGTTCATGTTTCTCCATGTGTAGCAGCTGTAAACCACAAGTGAAGTTTCTTATGTTAGACAAGGTGTAGCCATTAGTTCCGCTAAAAAGCTCTAGCCACCAGAGCTCACTGATTTCTAGTTTCATATATCTTTAATGAGGAGATTAAATACTTGTTTAGGAAGCAGACCCTGGCTTAAGTGGTGTTTGCTTATACAGCATGTACAGTCAAAGGCATCCTTAATATTTCCCTTTGGTAATAGAAGAGAAAAAAACCCCTTTATTGCCCCAAAATATAAACCATTTAACTGGTTCTGCAACAGCATGGGATGTGTTATTATGGGAAAATTCATGAGAGATGAAATGCTGCAGAAAAAAAAAAACCTTTCTAATGGTTAATAGACCTTTTTTCCCTGTTCCCTTAGTTCTTTATGAACACCAGGGAGTATGCTAAATTCCCATTTCAAAACAATAAAATTAAAAAAAATCTATATTTATATATCTACCTATCTATTTACATACATATATATATGTATCTGAGATAAGTAATTTTCTGGTCACTTATTAAAAAGTAGAAAGGCTCTGGCTCTTTCCTAGAGGAATGAAATTTAATGCAGTTCAAGAAAGGTACGGATGCATCAGCTAGTTCTCACTGGGAACTCAGTATGAGAATAGGGAAAAGTGGGACAGATACCTCAGTAGCAAATAATTCCAGAATGAGTGCCAAATGGCAGGATGAGAAAAGCACAGAATCTCACTCTATAGAAAAAAGTAATGAAAACATTCAGAATCTGCTAAGCATGCATGGAGAAAATAAGTAGGGCTGTGCTCCTGATTGGTTTTCCTTACTAAATTCACATAAAGTTCCTTTATTTAGGGTATCAAAAAGCTTTGGTAGTGACACAAAAAAACCCCCCAAGAAAATACTAAAATACAAATATTCCTTTTGTCAGTATCAGTTGCCACATATCACAACAATTTTCAAGTAGGATCAAGAGGTAGAAAATTGATAGGGGAGGGGATGAATCTTGAAAATCAGCATGCAACTAAATTGATACCATGTAAACACCATATAGTATTGGGAAACCACTGCTGGGGGTAAATGAAATGAATTCACTGGGGCATCTAATCCTATTTCTGGAACACTTATAGTGTTTAAATGCACTGGAAAGCAAACAAACTTCAAAGTGATCATTATACCCCTGACACTTGTACTTGTGTGGCTGAAATCTTTGTGAGATTAAACCCCTACAGAGAAAGGAGTTGAACATGGTCAAAACTGCTTTGAAACTGTCAGGAGGATACCAGTCTGAAAGCTGAGTTAGTTAGAAATGCAACTAAATGCTGAATATTAAAGGCAGTTCAAAATGCCACATGGAACTCACCTATGTGGCTACAAGAACCATGGACACAAAGTGCATCACCTCCATGTCCACATCTTGTTCCTTACTGATTTTGTAAATGATCTAACATAAAAAATTTCTCCCTAAGAGAGAAAGCTGAGTGACTAATCCACAGTTCAGACTAAACACACACATGATTTATCCCAGTGCAGTTCAACACTCTTTCTGTGATGAAAAAGCTCAAAAACAGCCATTCCAGTTGAAATTAGTAAAATGTTTTAAAATCTTTACACAACACTAGAATTGCAATGCTAAAAACATTTCCACTAAAGGCATAATTAAAATTGAATATTGAATGTGTGGATTATATGTTTGGCATATATATATATGTGCGTATATACTAAAAAAATTACCAAGGTTGTGAATAAGATTTGTTTCCACCTTACAAAACAGCAAGATACTACTTTATTTTATACTAGAAATCATGTTTCACACATTTTTCTACCATTTTAATGAACTACACTTAATGTCCCTTCTGGTTTGAAGAGTGCTATTCTTGCTTTTCAGTCTTAAATCTTATTGATATTTGCCATTCCAACAAAAAGTTTTACACAAATGAACTGGTGAAATGGAATGTTAGCCTATAATAAAAGTCTGTCGCACAACAGTCACATTGGGGATCTACCATTGATTTTTCAATAAATACAGAGAACAGCAAAAATTACAGCACACATTCCTCAGCAGTAAATATCTCCATGACTATTTTTCTTTTCTTCTGTTTTTTGTTCCTTTGTCTTCCGGCAATACTTAATAAAATATGGTTTCTTTAAGTATAACTTCTGCAGTGTGACAACCAATTGGGAGCTGTGTGGCAAGAGTATAATTACCAGGCTACTCTTTTTTGTGGGACTGTTTGGCACTTTGATTCAATGAGAAGGCAAAAAATAAGAGATTATCAGTGATGTGAACTGAATATAAAAACTGAACAACTGTATTACCCACTTTAAGAAGGTAAGGTAATCATGCATAGGGACTGAAAAAATTCTCTCTCTGATATAACAGATTTATATTTCTGAAAACTGCATATATAGATTTTTAAACATTTGGGTCTACCTTCACTGATATGCTGTACAAAGTTATATGTTGTATTTTTCATTTCCTGTTGCACTGTCTGCTGAGAGTTTGGGGTCCAGATCCAAAACTTATTTAATCAATGAAAGATGGACAAAGATGCTTAAACACCTCAGCGAGCTGCAGATGTTGCTGCAGGCAGTCCCCAGTCCATCCCCCAGTGCCTGGCCCCATTGCATGTCTGACTGCCCCTGGCCTCTTAGTGTCTCCTTCAGCCTTGAAGAGTTCAGGAGCTCTAGAAGGCTTCTCCCCTCCCGGAAACTCATACTGTCAGTGGAAATTCTAAATTTTGCAGGAAGCCTCTGGCCCTAATTATTTTCAAGGTGTAAATATTTGCGCATGGTGTGGCCATAGCAAAAGTATTTTAAAGGGAGAACTCCATCCCTCATGCATAACCACCTGCATACACACTACTCTTGTATGCAGTACTCCACAGATCCTTAGTAATCAGAGTTGAAGCTTTTTTGAAGGCCTTCTAAAGTGGGCAAAAAAGTAATTATTTTGAACAATATATAATTCTGTAATTAGCATATATTATTAAAGGTTCCAGTGTATGCTATGGTGTAATTTTTGTACTGCTTGAAATACAAAAATTTTGTTAGGTAATTTCCCTTCACAAGCAACACTTCTTTAAAAGAAATGTTAAGTGCATAAAGTTTCAGTACAAGTATTCATTGCATAGGACTTGTTTTTCTGTGTGAAGAGGAAATATATTCTTTTAACAGGTTTGCTTTTCTGTAGCCTATTTGTTTAAGAGCCGTCCCATGGCATTCATTTAGCTACAATGCTTCGTCATAAAAACTCATGAAAACTGAGCCTCTTATTTACAATGAGGCCCTGGAGAGAGAAAACAAAACACAAGGGGACTACTATTAGGAATACTTCTTATCACCATGGCACAAATAAACATTAAGGGTTGGCATCTCTTGGCAGACTTTGAAAATTAGGAGATGATTGATCAGAAACATTTAGTTGTAAGCAATTTAATTTCCTCAATATTCTGTATCTTCCAATTCAATTGTGCATCACTTGTTTGTAATAATTAAGGTGACTAGTGGGAGCAAATGACAAGTCACAAAAACCTAATAATGGCATGGAGAGAATACAGTTCTTTCAAAATTTTATGTAGTTATCTTTTCTTGGAAAAACACTAAAATACACGGGATCTTTCCTCTAAAGCAGTAGTCTCAGTTTTCAACCATTTTGGTCTACGTAGGAAATACTGTGACAGTCTACACCAAGCACTACTTAGTTTACTTTAATTACAAGCACTCTTCCATTTTTTAAAAGTTGTATTATTCTATGGTGTATCTTATACTATAACATGTTTAGGTAGTTTTGAAGTGATCCTTGGTGATGTGACTATTCTCAAAGGCTAACCTCTAGCCTAGAAGAGACAATATCTCCAGGCTCCCTCTAGCTTAAATAGGAAGAGATCATTTACATTAGAAGAAAGTGTGTAGGAGCTTAAATTTTAGATCATCTTCTAGAATAATCTGTCTGTCACCCCTGACTGGAGGCTGAGGCTAGGGAGACTAGCAGCAGCATGCTGACTTGCGTCAGTAGGCTCATTTTAGCGCTTGTGAATATTGCTTCCTTTCTCCTGCCTCCAAAAGGGTAATTAAAAGAACATGAAACCCTATCTTTATGTAAACTGGAAAATCTACACACCCTCATAGGCTTCAGAAGATAAGAACTTGGTGCTGACAGAAAGCTTCACAGTTCAAAATTTAGACTGTATTACTACAATCATGTGAAGGAGGCTGGTATGATAAAAGACAATCTGAAAGGTATCATATTTAAACTGAAGAATGTTCCCTTAAATAACTTCAATTCTTCATTGGACTTCTCCCAAAATTCAATTTATTAACTTTTTTCATAATCTTGTTCGTTCAACAAATCATTAGTGAGGCAGCACTCAACAAGCATTAGTGAAGCAAATAGTACTAAGAAAGACTACTCTAAATTTTGATACTGAGATTTGCATAAACTCATTCCTGAGATCGGTAACAGCATATGCATTCCCATTTCAGAAAACCAGAGAATGAAAGCATGACAGCAGACTGTGAAAAATAATGCAGTGATGAAAAGAAAAATGAAACCTTCTTGTATATCTTCATGCACCATCCCTTAAAATAAAAAGTTACCTAAGAAAAAAAAGGGGGGGGGGGGGAGGGGGGAACA
>JAOXXN010000065.1:33423538-33438659 GCA_026770055.1 Myrmophylax atrothorax | reverse complement strand
GTGTTACACCACACTCACTGTAAAAAATTTCTTCAATATATCTGGTATAAGTCTATCCTCTTTTAGTTTAAAACCATTAATCTTTGTCTGATCACAACAGGCCCTGCTAAAAATTTTGTCCCCAAACACATTTCTGCCACCTCCTTGAAAACTGGAGTGTTGATAACTATTTCATGTAATGTCTGCCAGTATAAATATTTCCCAATTAAAAATATTGGTAATTTTAAAAGCGCTCTGAGCAAATAATTTTAAAATGGAAATGCATTCAATATAAATTAATGTTCACTTCCCAGTTATACCCATAGTGGTACCCACTGTGTATTAAACAGGCTGTTGTCACAGAAACTTAATTCACTGTGTTAAATATTACTTGTAGAAATTACTAAATAGCAGTTGTGGGAGATACAAAACATCTTTTTAATTTTTTAAAGATCACTTAATATAGGTGCTTTCTCTTTTAGTCATGGAGTATATAAAAGCCTGATCCCACTTAAACAGTATTTAATTTTGATGAACTTCCCACTGAAATCTAGTGAGGTATTTACCAGGCTAAAAGCGACAAGATTAGCTGTTAAAAGGTAGTTATCTGTAACTCCATTAAAAATGCATAGTATAAAAATGACCTCGATCAAATATTTGGCTTAAATGAAGAAACATGTTGAGTATTTAGTGCTGCTTTTAAAATCATCCACAGAAGACCAGCTGTGGTGAAAAAAACATTACATTATTATGTGAAAATCATGGGCACAAATGAAGCTTTCTGATACCCTGTCAGTTTTGTCATATCTGTGTCATGGATTTACCCAGAGAATTATGAAGTATGTCTCATTTTCATTAGTTTTGTATAATTATTTCATTATATCAATAAGACATAATAGACATTCCATTTCCTGTAAGATTACAGTATAACTTGGTTGAAAGAATTTACTCAGCCTTCAGCCTAATGCCTCAAAAATCACACTGACCTAGCAGCAATACCAGAGTGTTTTAGGGTTTTATTTTTCCTGCTTATTATGGCATAAACAAATGGCTAATTTATCACTCTACTGCTAGCATACCGACCTAGCTGCAGCAAGGGTACCCATACATTTTAATAGGCTGGACAAAAAAGCACCCCAGCCCTGAAAACCCAGGCATCCTGAATCTAAAACTCTTGCTTTTCTGTCATTCAAGGAGAAAACAATAAACTCAGTGATGTTGGTCTCAGAAACACTGAGAGGGATAGAAAACTAGGCCAGTGCTCAGCTAGGACACCATTTTACAGAGATACTGAAACTAGATAGGGGTTTAACAGTTTGTGTTCAAAAGCTTATGACACAGCCTTGTCAATGCAAGTTCTGGTAGTTAGGGCAATTGCTGTCATTTTTATAATATCATACATTTTAATTGTACACAAATAAGGTTGTCAATCATTTGCATAAATCCCTATTTACAGACCTGCAATTCTTTCTTTTTCTATCCTTCCTTCCTTCCATCCTTCCGTCCTGCTGTCAGTCCTTTCTTTCCATGCTCCCTTCCTTCCTTCGTGTTTTGTAGCTTTGAGTTTCACCTTACTTTTTTTGTTGTTTTTTTCTGAGGAGATTGCAGTGCTATGAAATGAAGGCAATGATCCATTTCATGTGCCAGTTTTTGATTTTGAAGTATTTTAGGATTTTGCATTCCCTCAACTTAGGGTCATCAAACAAAAACCTGACACAAGAGTTTACTGAGCTCAGCATCTTTGCAGCCTTTCTGTGGCTGCTCCTACAGCCTAATCTCACGCTATTTATGCTGGCAGGCTTTTGTCAGCCCTTTAAATGTTTTGTGCACCATCATGTACCTTTATCATCTTGCCATTATTTGAAAACACAGTTTGTTTTTCTAAGGTGATAGTATGTGATTTGTGTAGCTGTATTAAACAGTAAAATCTGTATTCAGATTAGCGGATTAGTCTTTTTGAGATGAGGAACTACAATGCAGGATGAAGCAGCTTCCTGAGCCCTGTATACCTTTAGGGGCATGTGACTGCACCAGAATTCTTCAAGCCATAATTTTTATATCATCCAGATGTATTCATGATAGGTATAACAGAAGGAGTTCTTTTCTATTCACTGCTTCCCAAAGCCTAAGCATATAAAAGATGCAAATCTTCTCATCCCACAATTCGCAGTATTTTAAAAAGTGTAAGTGTAGATGAGTTTCTGATACCTCTTTTCACATTTAGTGGTACTTTAATAATAAAGAAAAGAAAAAAAAGTAATCCATTTCCTGACAAGATATTCCTCAGTATGAGTATCAGTATCCAAAGAGTTAATTCTGTGAACAGCAGTAATTGGAAAGACGATACTGAATGGTACTGTGAAAGTGAATAAATGATGTAACAGAGTGTCCTTGCTTTTCTCTTCTTTGCCATCATCATTGACTATAAAGAGGTTCCATCATTTTTTTTTCTTATACTTACAACCTAGTGTATATCTCTCATTACATAATAAATAAATGGCTCTTATCCTTTATTCTCAAATGTAGTTACATATTAAAGTGGATACACTACCTCATCATGTTTTAGTCTAAAAAAGAAATTCCTCCAGACAGAAAACAATTCTCCCTGGTCATGTATGTCAAAAAAAAAAGGCTACAGAAAACAAAGCAGAGCTGTGATAAAGATTCTCCTCTGTAAACTTTTACAGAACAAACAAACCTGTAACATGTGAACTACACAGGCTTCTCTCAGAGAGGATTGGCAGCCACTTCAGATTTTCTGACTATAAAAGCCTTTCAGTCTGAAAGTTTTTAATTATTCAGGTTAATGCTGGGACAAATCAGCAACACAAATGGATTGCATGTCACAGTCTCAGGAGTAGTCGGTTATTTCAGGCCAATCCTTGCCATTTGACTGGTTGAGATACAGTGTCTTAAGAGTGCACATGCTGCTTGCTTTCTCATCATTAAGACTGATCTAATAACACTGTTGCTAATGTTTTTGACAAATTTCCCTTCAATAACTCTTCCCTAAAACTACAATGCAAACTTAAACATGAAAATAACTTATCAGACACACCAGAATTTTCAATCATTGCTAAATACACTGTCAGTTACAATGTATGAGGAATTAGTCTATATTTACTTAATGGGGAGAAATCGGAAAATGTTCTATGTCTGTGGCTGGCATACAGCTTTTCTTGCATGACTTCAGAGTGCACACAGGAAAGTCTGCTTAGTTTCTTCTGCATGCTGGGGAAAGGCCACTTGCTTTGATTTGCATGCTCAACCTCCCAAAGGTGGCACCACAGAGATGTTCCTAAACATTACCCTCAGCAGCAAATTCTGCTTACAAACACCATGTTCAAATCACCCTCCCCAAGAAAAAACATAAATTAAGACACCAGTGGAAAATAAGACATGAAACAGAAATCAAACGTACATACATATTGTCACGTGACCCAACAGTACAAGAGCATATTGTTCTTATATTAACAAAAGAATCACGTTGGTTTTTTTCCCTTATTGCGTGTTTACACCTTGAAGACCTCATGAAGGTCTGTTTGTTGTGTTTTCAAGGGCAAAACATATTTAGGTGCCCTACCCACAGGTGAGGTGCACCAAGGCCTTCTCTGCTCTGTGCTGAACCAGCCCCTGCCACACAGACCCTCCTTGCCTCCCATGAGCCCCTCAAGTTTGTCAGCCTGTGTCTGGGGCCCCAAAGAGGATGTAAGTGTTGAATAAGGTCTGATGGGTGCAGAGCAGAGGGAAGCACCCTTGAGCGTCATTGACCTCATCTATAAGTGCAGGTAGGACATGGGGACATACAAGGGTGTGGCTTAGTGTATGGGACATGGCATTACATATTAACAGGACACATTTTAAGTTCTGTTATATATCTGGGTACAGACCTGTACCTTATGCAACATCACTGATGAACTGTTTCATGGTGGGGCTGCATAAGCAATGAGACATGCACAGACACACAGCATAGTCCTTTCTAATCCAGTGGTGCCTGATGACACAGGTTATTTCAAATGGGCTGCAATGTGTAATTTCTGTGCTCTGTGCAGGGAACTTTTAAAGCCTTTTATGCACTTAGGGAGGATTTTGTTAAAATTAGGTAATAAACTCCCACAAAATCAGATAAAAAGTCCACCATAAATGCACTTAACTGGGCACACATGAACTGCAATTTATTGCAATATGTCAAATACACAGAAGCTCTCACGTCTCTGGATTGTGCGGCTCCCACTCTTTTACCCAGGACATCTCTTGTAACATGTGTGATGCAGGAATGCCGTACATATGGACCTCAGTGAAGGTGCCTGTGTCAATCCTTTTATTAAATACTTGTAAAGCAAAATTTCTTTTGTAGATTAAAAAAACAATTTGTAACATTTTCCTGCACCACAAAGAACTGAACATCCAGTGTTTTAACCCAAGTGTGAGGCACTAGATTATATTATTGGGTTGGAACCAGCTCGAGGATCTGTGTGTGGAGTGAGGAGGCTATGGGTTGAACCTCACAGAGGTGGGGTGGCATCATATCCCTCATGGTAGTCCCCTGAAGCTCACATGGTGAAGCCCTGGAGCAGCTGCCAGTCAAAGGCAGCCCAGGAAAACTATAACACACCACATTTCTTGCAGTCCCTAGCCCCACCTTAATTGGCAGGAACAGTGAGAACACTGCCCCTCACCCTGCTCTGGAGCTCAAGAATGACCAGTAGTGGACCAGAGGTCCCGCTTGGGACAGGGGGTGGCCATAAGGACTAGAGCAGATAAAACCAAAGGTGCCATCTGGACATGTGAGAGGATTGGATTCCACAAGGATCCAATGGTAGCTGTATTATAATCTTTCTCATTCAGCTTGGACATTCAGCTGTTTGTGCAGCAACACTGCCATATCACCTAAAGGGCTCTGCTGGGCACAAGGCTGCCAGAGAACTGGTTGAATCCAGGTCAGGCAGCCAGAGATTCTCCTCACAGAGACCTGCTTGTGACCACATGCACAGACACCCAGCACAGCCCTTTCTAGTCCAGTGAGGACAGAGCTTTTGTCAAATGGGCTGAGTCTGGACTGAACAGCTGGCAGCAGAGTTGAGAGAGCCTCATGTCTCAGAGGACCTGTGAGAGATGCCTGCTCCAATTCCCAACCCTTTCCCTAGAAATCAGGGGAGAATAATTTTGGCATCACCACTTAGCCAGAAAGGAGGAACAGCCTCCCCAAGGACCGTAAGAGTTAAGCAGTCTTTACCTCAAACTTAGCACTTTTCTTGCTTTTGCCTTTCTATTTACTTCCCCATCCTGCTCTGGAGGGAAAGGAGTGAGCAAAGTGCTGATGTGTTTTAGCTGCTGGTCAGGCTCAAATCTTGAGTCTCTAACCTTCTTTAACCTTCTTTAATCAAGAATGTAGGAATGGTGGGGTGAGTAAAGGCTTTGAGCTAGCCGTAACTGCCACTTGCTGTCCCTGCAGTCATTTACAATGGGAGATCCCCTGAACTGAGCTGGGGTTTTGATAGCGTCCAATTCCCAGGTTGTCTTCTGTATCTTCTGATGTTTTTCCAAGACCTCTGTGCCACAATTTTATTGTTAGAGAGGTGGGAGACAGCAAAACTCATCTCAGTTGCTCTGGCCTTTCTGTTTGAGGGACCCCAGTGTCTGCAGTACTTCTCAGATGCTCCTGATCTCTTCAAGCAGCTTTGTCCCCTTGTCTGCCAACTTTTCAGGTTGTTTGGGTAGTTCATGGTCACCAGGCTTTTCAATGTCAATGCTCCAGAGACAGATGAAGTGACTTTTTCAAGGTTACCCTAGAAGGGTTGGACAGGGGTAAGTTTCATTATTCTGACAGTAGTGTGCAAGTGTTTACACTTGCAGAGTGAGTGCCCTCCACCCAGGATTTCATGATCCCAGGAAGTTTCATGACTATTAATGACCCCAATCATTTACCCACACTTTGTTTAGTGACCCCCTAAGATTTTCAGTCCACAAGTTTTTATGGTTTGAGACTCCTATAGCTTCTCTTTCATTGCTGTCATATCCTGACTCTCATCTCTGCATGAGAAAGGTCAGTGACTTCATTAAGTGCACAAAGACCCTTCCTATGATGCCTGTTCCTTACGCCATAGACACCATTCAATTCCAGTTAAGAGGTGGGGCAACATGGAATGTCAGCACACACTGAGGGCATCACTGGAGTGGGGGGCAATATAGGGTGTTACCAGGGATGGCAGGGATGGGGATTGATGACATGGAGTGACTCTGTGTGGGGACAGAGATTGCCTCTGAACTGCTATAGGCCATTCTGCAGCTCTGCCTTGTGTTGACCCATACTCCTGCATTCCCCTACTGTGTGATGCCATGTCCTGTACATCAGCCCATGCCCCTGTGTGTCCCCGTGTCCCATAGACCCTCCCAGATGATGCTGTGCTCCTTGTGACTGCAGCTGAGGCAGCCTCATGTCCACAGGCAGTGGACAGTGCTGCTGGCCACCACATCCAGCAGCCCCTGCACCACCCGCTTGTCAGCAGCGAAGCGCCAGGGAGAGCTGCATATAACAGCCATCTGCTTGCAGCTGCTGCAGGCAAAAGTGTACCAATGACCACAGCCACACATACTCCAGCAAAGTCTTTATCTGGATCTGAATGATCCCTGTCAGCACCAACACCTAGAACACGGGCACAGCAGGGACACACTGCACAAGCAAACGGGGATGCCCCAGGGGCAAGAATGTGAAGACACTGGGGACACCCCTCTCCAGGCCATCAGTTCCTAGGATACTCTGATCCTGGCCACAAGTCCCCAGTGTTCCCCAAAATCTGATGCAGTGGGAACGTGTGGCATGGGGAAATGGGCGCTGCTTCAGGCTCAATTCCTCCAGTTTAGGGAGGCGCCAAGTTCCAACAGTATAGGCACATCAAGTACCTTCTTCTAGTGGGTAAAGCAGATATTGAGAAGGCTGGTCACAGTTAATACATCACAAGTGCAGCTGGCTAATCTAGTAGGTTTTGGAGTTAATGTACCACAGTCCCCATCACCCAAGAAGACTGTTTACTGGAATGGTTATTATTAAGTCTCCAGAGTGAAAACAATCCCCTATAAGTCTGTTTCCCAGAGCTGCCATCAGTAGGATGCTTTGCACTGATACGGGACACAGGTGAAAGCAGCAGGAAAAAAATGGATGCAGAAAATTCAAGTGAATGCCACCAGGAACACAAGAACTGGTTAAGTCTCATCAGCTAATGCTGGCATTTCTAATGTAATCCAACAAGAAACAAGATTAGCCAGCTGCATTGTGATGTATTAACTCTGACCAGCACCCTCGATACCTGCTTTACCAACTGTAAAAGAGCAAGCTAACATCACTATATACAATTTTGTTAGTGTATTGAGAATTGAAAGTGTTATGAAAACTGCTGATTATATTGTTTCTGAGTACTTGACCACTGGGAGAAAATGTAATCTGTGTGTGCCTTTGAAGTTTAAGTGCCCTTCATTACACAAAACAGTTGTCTTAATGGACTCTTTTCTCTTCTCAACTAGTTTGCCACTCCATTGTTTTACCTCACCAACATCATCTCCACTTAAATCAATATTTGTATGTTTCAGAATGTATTTCATAACTAGTGCTATACCAAACCGACTTCTTGTAATAAACAAGTTCTGTTAACAACAAACACATGTACTGTATCTAGAGGCTGAAATGTCAGACATCCTACAGTAAAGAAAGGAAAATCTGTAGGTGGAAAAAGCCTGCTAGATTTTTTTAGTTGCTTTCATTACTGTGTCTAATCACAAACACTTAAAAATAAAAACTCCTCCAAATTCTTGCTCAAAAAATAGAAGGCTTTGAATGAAAGCTAGAAGTTTATTCACATAATCCGTGAATAGCTATGACTTGCAAAACAGGATAATTTACCAGTACTGAAACTGGGAGTGGGTGTAACATACTTGGCACATTTTTTTATATCCTTAGCATATTTTATTTCAAACTTGTTAAAAGGATATGCTGTAATTGATCTGTTTTTAGTGACAGTATAGAAGAATATTGCCAGAAGTTGTAGCCTTATCAGCACAAAAGGATAGCAGAATTAAAAGATGCCTATTAAAACTGATTGAACTCTTCAGTAGTGGTTACTGTGTATGATCTATTATTCACAAATAACTGGATAAGTATAAATCTTCACTGCATATTATAAGATTTCACTGCGTGCTATAAGATTTTTGTACAGTGCACTTCAGTAAATAACAGTATTGGCTGAATTAAAACAAAAGTTATTAGAATAAATTGTACCTGTATGTTCCAGAGATAATTTGGTGATGTGAAGTATCTCTGCTGTATGGAGAGTTGCCAGCACAATACTCACTGATGCAGTCAAATCTCGAATTATATGAGATTTAGTGTATGTCATACTAGATATCTTTTTTGACTAAAAAAAGGAATAAAATGTTAAAATTATTAGCAATTAAGTTTGATCCAGTTTCAACTTTTGGTTTTAAAGCAGATGGAGTCTTAAATACCAACACATTTGAAGGCTTTCATATCTGTGCCTTCACAGGTGGTATTGAAAATCAAAAGTCAACTCCATTCCTTGAACCACTCTTGTAGCAATACCATAATGAATGGATGAGTGTATGTTTTGAAGTAATGCTCCTTTTTTCCATTGATCCTTTATGTATAATACCAATTATTCACTACTGCAGAGAACTGGGCAAGACTGAAGTCACATGAACAACATAAACACCTGGCAATATAATATCTGAGTTATTTTCTTGCATTTTTCAAAGTTGTTTAAATATTTCATTGGTTCCCAGTGACAGACAGTTACCTCAGAATAATGGCTTGCTCACATGTACATAAGATATAGATCTTGATTTCAGTTCCCTTTCTGAATCAGTTAAGGACAGAATTTGAGTTTCTTATTGCTCATTGGCAAAGTCATCTTAACAATTAATGAAAATGCTTAGATAAACTTGTCTGCTTTTCCTTTTTTCTGGTACTCTGCTGTGCATCTTTAACAGTAGTGCTCCAATACCCAGAAATACTACTCAAATGTTGAATTACATGAAAGTGGCAAGCGGTAGCCAACATGAGCATTCTTTGGTTTCAGTTAACACAGACTGGACTTACCAGACCCTGCTGTACCTCTCCCTGGACCATGCAGAAACACCATGGTCAGACTTTAATTCAACTGTCAGCATGTGCCTAGGTGTGTATAGATGAGGCAGGTTGTACCATCACCTCTTCTGGTCTGTTGCAGACAGACAATCACACTCCAGTTACCTGCCTTTGTTAGCCAGTATCTCCATCTCATTCCCAAAATCGTCTGTGATAGAATGGATCTCAGGTTCAAGAAAACACTGGTTATATTATGCTGGTCTCAACTGAATAAAAAAACAACACATCTGTACAGTGCAAAATATTTCTTTTGAAGCTTTCCTTACGTGCTCAGGGATCATCATGAGCATGACATAGAAATGAAAAAAACATGTGGGAACATGATCACATGTTTTATTCCAGTAACAGAAATCACACATTTATTTGGAAACACTGATTCATAGCTGAACAAATGTTTATTAGTGGCAATTTGTTGAGTTAAAAAAAGGCTTTAATATGAACCAGGTAGGTCACCCCAGGTATATATTTTCTCTGTGACAAGCTCTTGAGATGACTCAGTTTATCCTTCCCCAAACAGGAGCAATTTTAAATAGGAAATCAAATGATGGCACAAAGTATTTATCTAAAGAAAGCAAGTTTTTGGTTGCTTTTTGTTTGTTTGTTGGTTGGTTAGTTGGTTTTTGGGTATTTTTTGTTTGTTTTCAAAAATCTGTGCTTCCAGAAGTACCTAACTGCCCATAGGAACTCACTGCCTAGGATAGGCATTTTCTGTTTTACTGAAGCAGAAACCACCATGCTAAATATTTTCCTCACCATATGCAGTAATGTATGAGTAATAAGTCATACATTTTGAATGAGTAAGAAAGAGGAAATATATTTATCTGGTTTCACTGCCACTCACCTTCTAGCATGTGTGATAGGTAGAACTCCCATTTGAAATTTAGGTCATGGTTTCATTTGGCTGTTTGCTTAATACTAATGAACTTCCACTGCCCATTTGCTTCCTATAAACTGTCAGTGTAGCAGATGAACGGACAAGCAAAAACAAAATTTTCCTGAAAAGTCAATTTACACTAGCACCTTAACTGCCGGCAGTTTCAATCTTTTATATGCTCTTGTGAACTATACTACTCCTTTCACTGTTCATCCACTGCATAAGCACTCAAGGGGGGTGGTATAAGAGGTAACATAGAACAGAGTATTAGATTTGATAATCAAGGCTTTGGAAAAATTATTCCTGTATGGCAGTTCGTAAGAAGGGAGATAATGGCAAAATAAGAGGGAGGATAAAAGATTATAAGGTTCTGTTTTTAACATCAATTCAATGAATGTGTGTGGTATCAAATGTGTAAATGCACTTAGAGCTTCTGAGGCTGTGTCTATAAGCCCTTCAAATCTGAAGAACTGCTGACTAAGTCTGAGGACTCATACATGGAAAGCTTGCAGGACTAAATAGTAGGACAGATGCTTTTTGACATAAGAATGAAAAATAAAAGAGAGACATATACCCCAAATCACTAATTACAGTTTTCCCTCTAGAATATACATAATGATAACTACATGTTCACAGGGGAAATTGATTTGATTTACAGATCTAGTAATTAAATAAACCCCAAGTAATAAATAAATATAGAACAAACTTTAAAGCAAAAAAATTGAGATCCAAACATCAAAATTTTTGATATCACATCACTTATGGTTTAGACAATCAGGAATTGGCTTGTACAGCTCTGATCCATCAGGGGAGATCATGGAATACCTGGAATAACTATGAAAACCAGTATGGGATGGAGAATGTTTCCTACAGCAGGGCTTTGTTTCTCACTGTTCAGGTAGAGATAGGCACCATTCTGGCCCCTTCCTCTCTCCTCTTTATTGAGCTGAATGGAGCTGCTCACTAAGGAAAGAAATACATGCCAAGTACATCTTGGCTCCTGCTTACCTGGCAGAAAGGGGATAATCCAAGGACAGATCACGAGTCTCACTGTGCAGCATCTTCCTCAGAACTTCTAGCTAGTTTATATCAAAGAAACCATGACATTAATTTTACATCAGTTAACATTTCAACTTAAATTCTTCAGCTCTCTTAGTGGAAAAAAGGCATAAAATCAAGTGCGTGATAGGTAATTTATATTTTTAACAATCACAGAATTATTGATGAATATTGATGAATATTTCAAATATAAAGCAGAGAAAGAATAATATCTTACAAAGTAGAGAATATAACCTAAAGGGAAAAAAAAGTAGTTTGCAAGGAGAGTATTATCTCCTATTTTTGGAATTTCTCTAAGATTCCTGTCTTGGCTGTATTTCAAGAATCTGTCTATAGGTTGCATTCCTGAGCCTATCGGCCTTACAGATCACTTAATAGAAGTCAATTAGTGATTGTTTAACTTGCCTGCTACTGCCTGGAGCAGAATTACAAAACTCCACCAGGAGTTTCTGTCATCTAAGAACTCCAAGTGTATGACCTCATGGCAACTAAAAAATAAATATCCCACAACAGCTTGAAGAAACTTGCAGCTACTATGCATTTATGTCAACAAAATGAGCAATCACGCATGAGGAATAGCAATGTTTTACTTTCTATCCTTAGAACACGTTAGTTAGAAGTGAGAACTAACTGGCAAAAGGACCATGAATATGAAACAATTGACAAAGAGAAAATAACAAATGCAATCAATTAGAAAATAGTAAATTGATTGTCAAGTGATATGGTTTATTAGCAATATAGGATTTGCATGTGCATTGGTCAAGTTCACTGAAGTTGCAATTAACTGTTCAATTATTAAGCTTCTTCACATCTTCTGAATATTCTGACCAATTTACCATGAATTTCCACGTAGTTCTGACTTTGAACTTTCATTATCATTCATTGTCGTATGTGCTCAGCTGGGGTATATTTTGTTTCATGAAGACGATTTTGAAATGCACAGAAGTAATTTGTTAATACAAATTGTTTTTCTTTCATGAAATCGCTCACAATTTTTACTAAATATGAGGAGAAACACTGTGAGTAATTGCTGTAGAAACCAGTCTGCAATCAGCTTTCATTAATTTTTAGGTGAATAGGTGCTGTTATTCTTATAATAAATCAGTAGTATACCTTCTTAATCTGTTGCTCTGATCTGAAACTGACCTGAGAATTAGTGAAAATTTACTCATGGAATGTGAATTGGAGTTAGCAAAGATACTGATTTCTTTTTAGTTCAGTCAGGAATTTTAGTTCAACTCTTTTATCAATAGTATTTTAATATGCATTTTCTTTCAAAAAATTAGCATTTCTTCTCACCAACCCATGTTCTAGAATTTTTAGGATTATATACATATATCTTTAAGCTATAAAAATTTGGAAGAAAGTCTGTATCTTGGTTCTACAGTGAGAAACCTAATACCTAAGGCCTTTTACCTGAGAACTTAGCAAAATTAGATGTTTACAGTAACCTTAGCAGCACAGTCATGAGAGATCGGGCAATAATACAACAATAATACAATTCTTTCTAATTTGTATGCCGTCTTCCTTCAAAGATGAAGAAGCTTTTGCAACATGAGGAGTTTACATGCCTAACACTGAGGATGTGACACCATTGCAAAATAGTTTGATAATGCAGCAGTGGACTTGGCCAAGGAGGTGCAGATAGCCTTGGCCAGCCTAGCCCAGCCCAGCCATGCTATCAGTAGAAGAATATTAGGCCCATCTAACAACATAACCTGAGCTCAGTAGCTTAAAACAACATCACATGCTGTTCCTATTTTTCAAAGCCCAGGATGGATCATGGACTTCAGTGCAAAGGACATATACGTGAGAAGAGCTCAGATTTTAGAAGAGGCATGGATCTGAGTTTACATTAGAGAAATACTGAGGAAGTCCATGTTGCTTTTAATTAGCCTACATTATACTATTTAATCTGTGAAAAGTTAGAGTTTAATATTAGGAAAACAAGACTTAAATACCCACACTGCTGTGAAATTCTGCAAAACTAAGAGCAAACTTTGTGTTGTAGTTTATCAGAATCACTTTCTCATTGATAGGCATAGTAACTTCCACCGTCAATGTGGACTTATATATACACGTAGTTTAACTTCAGAATGCATAGTTAATGCAAAAGGAGATTAGGATATCAATTAGTATCAATGCAATTAATTATTCAGTTTTATTTTGTTCAGAATATTCAGCTTATTATGAGTAATATTTTTGAAAAAAAATCCTTACAGTAAGCATCTCAGTAAGTAAATATCATGATGGCTATCAAGAAATAGCCATACACCTCAATAGAAACATTTTCATTCCCTCTGGCAATGAACTTAACTCCTCTGAAGACTTCAGAGTCAGTTCTACTAGCTTTTCTCTTTCCTTTTGTTCATTCAGCAGGAATTTTGAGGAAATATCACCCAAATAGGTGCTAATGGTTCATTTCCCACTGAAGTTTTCAAAAGGAACTGTTGAAATGGATAGGGCCACATGCAGTCTTGTTTTACACTTACCAGACTTGTACCACTAAACAATGTGGTGCATTTATTTTAAAGCATCCTTTGCACTGCAGTTATGTGGAACAATGATCTGCTGAATTTAATTCACACATCAAAGAGAGAGGAAATTAACCAACACAGTAAATTGATTATTTCATGGGTGACACAACCAAGGCAATGATTTATTTTAATAAAGAGCAACATCCCTCTAGTCCTTAACTGAATTCCAGCCAATGCAATAATACTCAGTTGTTAATGACTTTGATGTTGATGTGGAAAAGTGAATGACTGTATAATCACTGAAATGAGACCTCATCACAGTTGGAAATGTTTAAGCCAAATCATTTTGGACTGTGAAAAGAGCCCTGAGTGGTATAGATTGGCTGGGCCCCAGATTTTCAGCCTTAACTAAATAGGGACTGAAAACTTTATCATATTGCCATGCTTTGGGCTGGTCTGCAATTCTGACAGCCCCAGAGAACAGTAGTTTAATGTATATGTGTGGACTCACTGTGGAAAAAAAGAAGAATTCAGGGTTTACAGAATGCCACAGAGGTACATGAAACCTACCTCACACAGGTAATGAACTCAGACTTTGACTCACAATCAAAACCAATGGCCAAAACAAACCATAGAGGTGACCAGGACACCCTGGTGACACTGAGCAGGCTACAGACCTGAGGCTGTGGCAGTTTGGGCACTGAACCCTGGGGAACGTCCTCTGGCAGCAGCCCAGTCCCTGGACAGAGCTTCCTCTCACCCTGCACCACTCCCAGGAAGGGCACACTCGGATGGGGTACCCACGGAGCTCGTGGCCAAATGTGGTGATGTTCCAGACAGTCATGGAATGCTGGGATTGGCCCTGGTGGGAGCTGGGTGCATCTGCCACATAGCTCCAATTATAAATACCTGTCTAGGTGCATCCACCTAAGTGGTAGTTAGTTAAATCCATCTTAGGAGATGGAACAGAAGAAAGGAAACAGAAGTCAAATAGGAAAAATTGTGCTAAAAGCTTGCACCTCCCCCTTTACCCTTCTCTATGAACTCTTACAATAACAAACAGGCTAAAATTAGAGTTGCTTTATAGTATGTTAATTTGATTATCATTGTCTTGGCACTGATTGAAGAGCTCACATCAATAGAAGGGATCCCCTTTACGTCAAGCACAGCTTCCCTGATCCAAGAAGGAAGTCAGGTCATTTTTTTTTGCTCAGGTTTCCTTCACAACCACTCAATTCCCAGAGAAGGATTCATTGCATTGGCACTGCTCTGTCTATGTTGTTAACTTTTCTTACTTTTTAAAAAGACAGGAAGAACACCTCGCATCCTCCCAGGCTGGCTTTGCCCTCTGCACGCTATGAGAAATCAATAGGAGATGAGGGAGGAAGAAGGTGATAGCAAATGACAAAGTTTGCAACTCCAGTTTTTCTAACCTCATCAGAGAGGCAGCTGCAGGTAGAGTTGGAGTAATTCCAAGAACTCACCATGTTTGAATACCACATAGCCCCCAGGCTCCAGAAACATGATACTCTGATGCTGATCACGTAAAAAAAAAAAAAAAAAAAAAAAAAAGGC
>JAOXXN010000065.1:33407236-33419045 GCA_026770055.1 Myrmophylax atrothorax | reverse complement strand
GCTGCATCTAGGTAGATATAAAAGAAAAGACTATGTGGTCCCAGCCTGTAGACTTCTTGTAATATCAAAATAGATGCTTGATATCCCTGTTGTGTTAACCAGAAAATGACTGCTTGAAGCAAGATCAAATGTCTCATTAGCACTTATAATCACTTCCATAAGATGAAAACAGATGAAAGACGAAAGGATGAAATTCAAACATTAGAATGAAAAAAAATGGATCCCTTTTGTTCTATAATGTGACTTCTCTCTCAGATGGGCCTCCCTCATAATTAACCTGAGTTCAACAGAAAAATTCATTATAAACAGAGTTCCAGAAAATCTGATCCCACTTTTCATAGTGTTCATAAATATTGTAGAAGGTCCTTTGCATAACTATCAGTAACTACGATAAAGCATAAAATTTCTTCCTGAACAAAATTTTGATAAGTGTATTACTTCCCTCCAAACTGATGACAGCAAGTTTTAGTCAGTCTCTCACCTTCAGAAACTCTTTATATCTCTCTGTTTTCAATGTGGAAAAAAACCTGCCTTAACCATTAGAAAAGTAATATTCTTCCAGCATTCTATAAATCCACTTTGGTTCCAGCTCATTGGGGAAGTTATCCCTTAATTTTTTCTAATCTATGGGCTGTGCTAGCCTATGAGATGACTTGTAACACATGAAGAATGGAAAGAGTATTGTCAGCAGTGGATGGATGAAGATTGAGAGGAAGCAGAGCAAAGGGGAATAGGGATAGACAGCAGACTTGAAGCTCTGGAAGTTTTAATGTTGGACGTTGTGAAAGATTTTGTATGGGATTTTGGTTTTGTACACCCCGCTCTGTTGTATTAACAGAGTCACAAATTTTGACAAGAACATCTCTCAATACCTTACTGTATACCAGGGGGCCTTCACTGCCACAAACAACTACTAGAAGACAGATTCAGCTCTCATGATTCCTGTGTGACAAGTCTCTGTCTAAAATATCCAGTACCAATGGAGGTATCTTCTCTTAGCCTTCAGATACAGCAAAGTATGTGTTGTGAAGCAGGAGCACTTGTTATGGGTATTAAGTCTCCAGGTCCAAATTTATAGTTTTGGGGAAGGGAACATTATAGCTAATGAGCTACTAACTTATGCTTAAATCAAGTTACCATAAGGTAGATAGGTGGATATGGATAGAGGTATGTATAAGCAAACAAATGCATTTATTCAAAACACCTAAACCACACAACTTCAGCTGGTACATTATTGTCTCTTTGTTACTCTAAGATTTTCATAATCTAAGCTGGATAGAAAACAACAGTATGAAATGTAAAGCTCTTTACCTTTGGTGGATCACTGGTATTCTTCAGTAGGAAATTCATCTTCTTCCCTGAACAGATGCAAAATATCTGTCTAAAAATAAACTGTATAGGACATTGGCGTCTAAGCTGCCTGATTGCACTCAGATTATCAATGGCTTGCAACTGAGACCAAAAGCAGTAGCAATGTTTGTCCCTGTATATTGTTACTGTGGGGTAACAACAGGGTCACACATGAAAATTAGATAATCGTTTTCTACCTTCTCTCATAATACAAAAGCTGAGATGAGATATAAACACTGAGATGACCACCAGCTAGTCTTAAATAGCAGGCTTTCTTTTCACCTTCCTAAAGAGCCAGTTGCTCTTACAGCAACTGCAAGATCAGGCTCTAACTACAGTGATCAGTGTTAAATTTAAGCCAAAAAACTTTTGCCTCTCTTTTCCACAAAATATATGTCACCTGAAGAAGGAAATGTTGATTTTAAAAGTAATCTTCAATTTATATTTTCCACTTTCTCATCACTCTTTATAACCCCCTTTGTTCCCTGTACAATACTTTAGAACAGTCCTTCTTCACAGTTCAGTTCTAGATATAACAAATATGGCTTTAATATGGAATTTGCTGTACTTAATAAAACAACCAGAGGAAGTAAAAAATACATGTTGATTATCAACTGATTTTTCTCTTAAAATTCTATTAACATTCCTCCTATCTCCATTTCACCCCCTTAGAATCTTCTTCTTTATGGCAAATTGTTTATATATATATATATATATATATATATGTATATAAAAAACACAAAAAATTCAAGACAGAGATATCTGTAAGGCATTAAGCATGTATCAATTTTCCCCCTTAGTTCCACCCTCTGCTATGATACACACAGTGCATTTCCAAAAGAAAAATATTTTCTTTTAGCTCATTGTAGAACTGACAAACTTAGACAGGAAAATAATAATTCTCTATGTTACAGATTTTGCTATTCCAAGACTTAGTATTAACTGCTACTTAAATTCAGCTCATTACAAAGCACACTGCACAGTGTATTACATGAAAATGCATATGTTGGCATACAATCAATTTGATTTGAAGTACCAAGCACAAAGGACTACCAAGATATAACTAAGGCTTCAAAACCAGGATTCTCAGGTTCATAGGAAACCTGAGGTCAACTGCATTTCTTAGAAATTTCTACACCTTTCTCCAAATGCAGAAAATTAATCTGATTTTTTAAATTATGAAAATGTGTTAAACCTACAAAAGTAATAAAGATCCACACCTTGTATACGAGAAAAATTAATATATTTTTCCTCAAAAAGCCTATAATCGTATTGTTATGGAGACAACATCTGAAAAACAGCAGTGCTACCTTAACAGAACTAGCAAGAAAATATACTGACACTGATAAGTATGATAAACTATTACTACCATACTCTATTTTGGTACAACAGCAGTATATTAGGTACACATAAAATTAACTTAACCAGGAAGACACATTTTTCAGAAAATCAGGAAAACAAATTCAGTTTTATAAATAGTACGATCATGAAGTCATTTAAAACAATGGACCTTCCTTTCAACTATAAAAAGTTTCTAATGTACCTTTATGAGGCCAGATTAAAAAAAAAAAAAAGGAAAAGGAAAAATCCTTTTCATTGAACATATGGTATTCATGCTGGTTCTTTTCCCTTTGAAGATATACTATATGGAAATGAAGGTAAATTACAGTTTGTGGAGCTGCGTACTGATCAGCAATGAATTATTATTAACAATCATTGTATATAATGGTAAAAAACACTGGTTTGGCTTTTTGTGGGGTGACAGATTTTGTGCTGTGTCTTCACCCCTTACAAATTTTAGGAAATGCTGAAAAATATGTGGCTACTCATCACATGAAGTTTAAATAACCTTGCCCTGCATGAGAATTGCAACTGTCCCCTTCAAAATAAAAACAAAATAAGGAAGGGGTGCAGAGGTTCCACTGCCCCTTTGCCAAATGAATATGTTTCTCTGTCCTGTCCAGGTTACTAGAGAAGAAAGTTGGATTCAGTTGTCAGAGTGCCAACATCATGGCCCAGGAGAACAGAACTCCATTGCCTGTTCTTGCCCAATGTCCTGTGTGAACCCAGACAGCTCAGAGTTCCCTCCCTGCCCCTAAAAACGAGAATAGCACTGTCCTAAAGCCAGCTGTGGCAATGATAAATAAATACAAGGCTGCAAAGTGTCCAGACTCTGTAAGAGGCAGGAGCACAGGCACAGCAATACAATCATTTCTATTCTTAAGTTGCCTCATGGAAGTATTATTGTACAACATAACTGTAATACACAAATACACTTCTCTTTCAAATTGTCCAACTTAATCAAAGTAGCATTTCTTTTTTTTCCCTTCCTGATTCTTCTCCAAAGTTCGCAGACAAAGTGCCTCTGAATATGGATTAAACACTCTAGCAGGTCCAGGATTATAGCTTATTTGCTTTTGCTTCTGAACATAATCAATCTCCTTGTAATGTAGAAAAGCACAGATAAAACTGTTTGACTATTTTAACATTTTTATCTTCAGAAAACTGAGAATAACAAAGTCTGAGGGTTCATCATTATCAGATCACAACCTAACATTACCTATCCATTTAACTACAATTATCAGACAATAAAAATTACATCTGAATTTTTCTGAATAGCCACAGCCATGACTGTGTTAGGGTACCTAAACCAAAATATTTTGGATCTAAGGATTTGAGATATTTTTTTAATTTATAAGGGAATAGGTCTGGGAGAGTAATAGTACTGCTTTTACGTAGCATGCACTTGATGTTTTGTGTTGAACTGTTCCAGGCAGAACTGCTCTACTGAACTCAGGGATCCATATCCCATTTTTGTGATTCTGTCTTTCTTTTCACATGTTCTCATTTCAGTTTAACGCAAAAAGTAATGCTTCATTTATTTAACTGGAACATATTCCTTTAATTAAACTTGGAAATACTTTTGAGAGGGGAAATACTTGAGTATTAATCCTATTTCCTTGTTTAGCTTATTATTTTTATGTAAACATGTAAAAAAGGACAAAAAAGCTGACTAACAAACATTTGAAATAAAATCACTTAATCCTCACTGAAAAGTATTTTCCTGTAAATATTTGATTGTCCTTTAATCCACTGTATGTCCAGGAAAAAAAAAAAAAAGGATGGAAAGTGGCCATTTCAATGACCTTGTGTCCCTCCCTTAGAGGAAGACAGCTGACAGGTAGATATATGAACAGTTTGTTATTGTAGATTCCAGATCGTGTGATTATCTCTGACTCAACTTCTGGGGTTTTATCTGGAATTCCTGTGGCAGGTCAAATTGTGTACAACTCCTTGTCTTTACCTTGTAATGACCTCAGGTTAAAAATAATACATAATCACAATTGCAATAATACATAATAGTTACCAAAATTTCTGCTTGAGTTGAAATAATGATGACAAGCTCCAGATTTAGGATGATCCAAAAAATATCTCAGAAAGTAGACTCAGTTTAACCGCAAAGGTGTTATAATTTTGGGTCTACCTATACTTTTTTAATGCAGTTGATGCAGTATGTACAGTAAACAATTGCTACTAATTTTCTTAATGAATAAATCATATCAATTTTGTCATCTTGCAGCATATTATGTGATTCTGCCAAGTGATACATTGTTAAAATACATTGCTGGATTTGCCTGGGGCCTATTTGATGAGGAAAGACAAGTATTTACATCTAAATCTCTTATATATGTTTAGAATATATGTCTATGTTTATTCACTGTAAAATAAGCAAAATATAACATATGAATCAGTGTCACTAACATTTATGAAGTACTCTAAGATCCTCTGGAAAAAAGTTTGTAGAGAGACTGACACACATTTTCAATTTTTTTTCTAATATTCCAGCTTATTCATCCAATATCAGGTTATATTTCCTTGCGTCCCCTAAATAAATTTCAAATTCTCTAATGATCTTTGGTAATAATTTTTCCTACATTAACCCTTTTCAAAAGCTTAAATATTTTCCTCAGCAGCAGCAAAAAAAGAGAACTTTTAATCTTTGAGAGCTGTGAATAAATATATCTCATTTACGAATGCATCCTACTAACCTAGGATGAGATCACCTCTGGCCTTTCTTCCAGCAAAAAATAAACCCGCTTTATCCCTCATCCCTATCATTCATTTCCTCCTGTAGATAGCATAGATGTCATGGAAGAGATTTGCTGACACTTTTCTTCCTTCTCATTAAACTCTACCTTCTGACCCCCCACTATAGCCCACCTATCAATTTTGGTGTAGTGGTACAGGATTTCTCCAGTTTCCTGTGGGAATATCTTTCTAGCAAGACACAGAAACCAGGAGAGAATTGTGACAATGCACTGTAAAATGAACAATGCCTGTGTTATTGAGGACTATGGGAAGAATAGGGGACAAGACTTCTGCTATTCTTTTGCATGCCTCAACACAATATTAGCCTCCCCTGCACATAAACAAAGGAAGACAGGACATTTTCTCCTTCAAACTTGGACTTCAAACTTCAAATCAGAGCAAGAACCTCATTTTGAGTGGCTTGCCCTGGCTTGCTCCTGGGTTTGTGCTAAAATTTGTTGCTTCTCAGTAGTAATGGGTTTCCTGAAAAGTTCCAAGAAATACAGCAAAATAAACAGATCCAAACCCCAACAAATAGCATTTCATAAGAGATTGCATTTATGATGCAGAAATATATATATATTTGTATTTCTTCCAGTTACAGAGGTGCACAACCTTTCCATGAAGCCTTGCATAAAAGGCATATGAAAGACATTGAAGGGGACTACTGCCTGAACAAAAGTATTTGAATGCAGCTTTTGAGTAGATCTCTCCCATTTTAGGTGCTCTATGATATCAACCTTGCCTCCAATCATCACTCCAAAAGCCGTCAATACTTCCATAAGTATTGTGGCATATCTTCCATCTCCACGTCTTAGGTATCTCAGAACATCTCAGATCACACTAGATATTTAATTGAGCAACAGGGGACCACCCTTCACAACTGTGTGCTGTGAGCCTATTGAGTCCAAACTCGATAAATACACTACAACCTCATTTTACTGTGCCGGCAGTGCACAGCCAACCTAAGACTCAGTGTTTTTATGTTTCAGTGTTGGCATTTGATGAGGCTACTGCAAGAGGAAAAAGAATGATGCCCTCACTGCAAAGCTTCTGATACTCTTTACCTTCTTGGTTAGGAGTATAATTTAAAGAAGATGGAATACAAGATCAAGCAGCAATGCTTTGGAAATGGATATAGGCAAGGTGAGGTCCTTACTCCCTAAACCAGCACTTGCCTTCATTGCTTCCTATTTTCTCAGTTGCCAAAGGGGACAATTTTTTTTTTACCTCCTCCCCATGTTTTCCATTTGTCTATATAAATTCAAAGTGCATGAAATCACTTAATGCATTTAATTTTTAAAAAATACACATATAACATTTCCTTAAAACCTGCTGTTTGATTTAGAATAATGCTCATAACCAAAGTGACATTATTCCAATTGCTAGCTCTTTCCTGGAAAAAACCTGATTGATTGAATCCAAACTGTTTAGAGAAAATGCATTTCTAGATGACCTGCAAAGTTCACTGTTGTGAAAATGGCTCAATTTTTTTTATTATTTTGACACTATATTTCACTGGAGAAGTGCTATAACATCATGGATGTTGAAATAAATGTAAAAATGAAGAGGAAAAGTTAGCCTATGAAGCAAGTTACTTTGCATTTAATAGTGAAACTGTATAATATGTGTTAAAGATGGTAAGATCACTGGTGATAATGTAAGACTAGAAATAACCTATGAACTATGGATTTCAAGCATATAGAAAAAAATCTCTAATATGAAAGGTTTAATCACTAATTCCTTTGCATCTTGTAAGGGCAGCTGCTTATAGTTGAACATTTTGACTGTCCACTCAATAGGCCAATATGCTGGTGTATAGTGACTGAATTAGAAATATGGATCCACTGCCTGTCTTGATTTAAAGGCAATATATTTGGGTGCGAACTCAAATGAAATGAACCTCCTGCCCTTCTATAGAGACAGAAAAAATGCAAGGAGATATAATTAAAAAAAGAATAACAATTTACTAAACGAAAAATAGTAATAACTACAAAGATACCCAGTAAAGAGGAAATCCACCCAACTTGTGGCACTCCCACCCTCTGGGAGAAAAAGGGAAAACAAAGATGGTGGAGGGTCTTCCTTCCTAAAACCACCCCCCGCATGGCACCAGCACTGCCCAGTTGGCTTGGCTGAGCTTGGGCTCTGCTGATTTTTGGGGTTTTTGTTGTTTTTTTTTTTTCCATGGCTGAGGAGACAACCAAGGAACTGCAGTCTGGTGGCAGTTCCCCCACACCTGTGGTCTTGGCAGCAGTGGCAGTGTGGGGGTGACCCCAAACCACTCCAGTTACATCACAGTGCCACATTCCCTTGGCTTTAGTGTGGAATGCCATCAAGCCAGCAGTCTAGGTGGTAGACCTGGGCTCTGTCAGGCACCAAGGGCTAGACACTCAATAGCATGGCATGGGGTCTCTCTGCAGCCCCCAGCACCTGCAGTCCCGGCAAGACAAGACTTGAGCCCCACCCCCTTCTTCTAGTTTTCTGGCATGATTTCCTTTTTTTCATCTCCTGCTGTTCCTGCACTTGTTGAGCCCCCCTTGATGTAATGGTATGAATATTCATTGCTGAAGTTCCCTGGTTTTGTAACTGTAATGCTGCCTAACTAAAATGTACTGTTAAGCATAAGGATGCTTGATTCTGCTTGCATGTTTCTGACTTCTTTTAAGCTTATTATTTGTTGCATCCATGGGGAGAAATACTAACCTATTGTGTGAATGATATTATTCTAATGATGAAAGTTGGTATTCATTAATTACAAAGGAAAAATTTGAACAATTATCAGGAAAACAAACAATCACAAAAAGACTGACTATAGGAAAGAAAATAAAACACCATATAAATAATTATATAATATATATCATATTACATAATATCTCCTTTTTGATAGCCTGGGTTACCACTCTTCCTTCACTCACAAAATGTTCTCTCAAGTTTTGTTCCTTCATACAGATTATCCTAACAGTCTGTTTATGGAAGAAATAACTCAGCTGACATTGTAACTGCCAACTTCTGAAACTGTCTATAATGCACATATTTGCATAACTCTGCATGTTTTCAGGTGCAAAACATTACAGTTTCTAAGTCAAAGCACCACCTAACAAATGCTTAAGACCATCCTTACCCAAGACAATGCCTTCACTGAAGTTGAAACACAAGCAAAAGGTGATGATTTTATAAATCGAAGCATAATGCATGCACTTTTCCAAAAATATTCTGTAACAAATACAAATGCAAATAAAAAAATAGGACATTTCCTTATTGTCATAACTTATGCTGTCGTTGTGTCAAAAATGCCTCATTGAACTGAGGAGCCTGTTGCTGCAGATAATATGCAGATGAAGTAAGAAACAGGCTTATCTCACGTCTGCTTACGCAAAGCACACTATACAGAAATACCTGGATGGAAGCATTAAGTACTTTACCAGCAAGAAAACAAGAAAGTACAATTAAAATAGTGAGTTATATGATGAGACTACTGCTGAAGTTTTAAGTCCTTAGACCTAGATAGATAGATGTTTTTGCTGTTCATTCAAGAATGTTGTCTGCTTTTATCTGTTCCACTCATACAGCACACATCAGCATTGAAAACAATGGCTCCATTCTGGTCAACAAGTACAATTAAATAATTCCTGTACAAGTAAAATAAATGTTTCACCAAAGGATGTGTATTTTATGGTTGTTACCTGTTCATTCAGAGTCACCATTAAGGTCATAATAATTGTCAACTCACTTTTGTCAAGGTTTGGCAATGAAATACTAACAGTGTGGGTGCCCAGACTGTTTTACAGGGATAAATTTCTTGCCTCCTAGTATTATCAGCACAACTGGGTAAAAGACTAAGTATCAGAAAGTCCTAAACACCTCCTTCTGGAAACAAGCTTACTCAAAGCAAGTCAAGATCTGACACCTTACAAGTAATTTTTAAAATCTTACTGAAACTACATCTGTGTCTTTACCACAAAGCCCAAAAGAGAAGATAAAAATTCTGATTGTGTCATATGACAGCAAGAGAAGCTTAACAAAACTCCCACAAAAGCTACTTTTTAAGCACTAATTTTAACTAAATGCAAAAAATCTAGAATGGCTCCTCTCCAGTACTGCAATATATGTTACAATTAATTTATTAATCACTCCTCTTTTGTTGGCATCATCTCTAGGACATTATACCCTCCTATATTTTTAAACAGGTGATTAGCTGCATAATGAATATTGTAGCTAAAAAATTAATTCATTAATTGCTTGGGAAAAAACTGAATTAAATAGATAGTATCCAACAGAGAAAGAGTGTTGACAAAATATGGGGGGTTTTGCAAGCATCTATTCAAATAAATGCAAATATTTGGTTAGAAAATTGTCTTTCACAGTTCAAAAAGAGTGAACAGTATTGTCAAACAATACAGGTTGAGCATTTGGCTTGACATCAAAACAATTACCAAGAACAGTCAGTGTAGTCTTTATTTATATTGAGGGCATCTTTCTTATTCTGAGGTCCCATTACTGTTTCTAGGACCATCCAGAGAGGTAGGTGCAGTGTAAAGGAAATACAATTAGCTCAGTCAGCTCCTTGCTACCTTACTTGGTATTTGGTGTGCTATCACCTTATGCTAGAACAAAAAACAAACCAGCACATTTTGCAAGCAAATGATTCCATAGTTAAAGGAATGTATAACAGTCATAAGATGTATCAGCTCTGCTTGCTAATATTGAAACCTATGCATAGTTCCAGTCATACTAGGTTGCCTTTTTGTTACTTTGTACTGTAATGTGGTATAGATCTCCCAATGGCCAGGGTTTCCTGTGCTGATAAATTATAAAAAAAATCCTTAAAATAAATACATGATAAATGACAAAAGGCAACAGAAATCCATATGCTACCCAGAGGATAATGTAGCAGTTTCCTGAATAACCTCCATGTTCCTTAATGAGATTAGAAGTGGAATTTAACCTGCCTGGCAGCAATCACAAATTGCTTGAGGACTCAGCAAAAATGTGGTATTCAAACTAGGAAATTATGCTTACACATATAGTATATATAGACATGTATAATCAGTGGAAAAAAAAAGAACTTACAATATGTAATATATATGCTTTAAAAATTAGTCAATCATTAAAATATGTTAAAGTCATAATGCATTTGCAAGAAACTTTTCAAGGTTAGATATTACCCACCAATCAACAGCTTCATCCTCATCCGTGTTTCCTATTGGAAATTACTTTTTTCCTTTTTTGTTCTTCCAGTTTCTCAGCACCTCTCCTCTTCTCCAGTGTCTTTTCCCCCTTAATTTCTTCTTTTCAGCTGGCATTCCTCCTATATACAAGTGTTAGAGGTGAAAAGATTGAGATTTTTTTTTTAAAGAATAACTTTTCTGGATATGGTCTCTACAAATTGAATTTGGTTTTTTGGAAACTTGTCAGAATCAGTTCAGATTTCTTTTTTGGGGTCAGAAGATTCCTGAGAAATAGCAAAATGGCAGGAGCTTGGGCAGCACAAGATTTGTTAAATAAAGGAAGTTACTTTAAAAAAAATGAACTTGTAAAGAAATCAAAAGTAGACATCCTCTGAGTTTTATATTTTGTCTTTCTGGGAACATCTTTATTTCAAATGCCTGTAGTGAAAGTTCCTCAAGATACTTACATAATCCATATACATAAAGCTTGATTTTAATAAACCTGAAATTTATATAAAGTATTTTAAGTGTTTCTGCTTTTTTGATTGATTATGCCTGAAAAGGTAACTATTACAGCCAAATTTAAAAAAAGTTGTTAATAAAAGCTTAGATTGAAAAAACAAGAGAGCAAAACTCACAAAAAAATATTTTTTGAAACCAAATTCTTACCATTCCTTTAAAATTTGGGCCTAATTTTACAACATATAAAATATAAAGACGGGAGAACTATTGAAGGTTGGTTTACGACATTTTTCTAACTTAGGTCCTTATTTCATTACCTTTTATCTTATTTTGCATTATCTCTTTCAACTGTGTAAATCAATTTAAGTTGCATACTCATATACTTATTTGCTCTCAGTGACAATAAGGAAAAGCAGGACTGTATATTTTGTAGGTTCTTATTTTTTCTTACACTTCACTGAATGGAAGTGCTGTTGGTAAGAATAGAATAGAATAGAATAGAATAGAATAGAATAGAATAGAATAGAATAGGTCTATGTCAGTTGGAAGGACCTACAACAATCATCTAAATCCCTAAGTCCATCATCTCAGGGCTGTTCTCAATCCATTTTCCACCCAGCCTGTATTTGTCCTTGGGATTGCCAAGCAATGAAGGACCATGCTTTTGACCTTGTTGAACTTCATGATGTTTGCATTGGCCCACTTCTCAAGCCTGTCAAGGTCCCTCTGGATGGCAT
>JAOXXN010000065.1:33359324-33377421 GCA_026770055.1 Myrmophylax atrothorax | reverse complement strand
GGACAGTTCTAATGACTGTGGACCAGTTCTGATTGACTTGTGCACCAATGTGGAGTACTATATTATATACCATTCATCATTATCACCAACAGTAGTTAAGGACATTACACAGTTGTCAGTATAACACAATTATTTCTCAAACATTTCTTCTTCTAGCCCTTTCCCAATCTTTCAACCTTGTCATGAAAACACACTGAACTGTGCAAGTGTTTTATTCCAAGATATATTGAAGTGATATAATCTGTCTGAGAAGCAGCAAAATTGAAGAAAGGCTAAGTCAACCAATATTCTAGCTGATAGGAACTAATAGAAAGCAGTGTTCTGAGATGCTACTGCATGGAAGCATTGCGTTTGTGTTACATCAAGCAATCACAGAGTGAAATGACCAGCTAAGAAAATGCATTTAAATAAGAAAAAAATGCATGGGGAAGGTGAATGGATGGACTAAGAAATTCTAAGTGCCCTTAGTTTACTAATTCTGTCTTCATCTTGTTCAGATGCAGTTGTCTGGTTTTCTTCAATAAAGTAGGACCAATCTCTTGAATAGTTATGCAGTCAGATGTTATGAGTACAGTCAAAACTACGTTATCCAGGTATTCTGGAAACAAGAAAAAAGGATCTTGTTTTTCCCAATTATTCTGTAAGTTTACCCTTTCAAATTATGCCAATATTCAAGCCCATTATTTTCTATTCCTAATACATCCCTTAGAAGGTGAGGCTACACATAGTGGCAAGCACAACTAAATACAAACATATGTAGATATACACATATGTAAATAAGAGAGTGACCTTGCAAGGATATCAGGCAGCTTGCACGGCACCTTTAGATGCAGCCTGTCTAGTCCCATGGACTTAAAAGGGTCATGTTCTCTTAAGTAACTCCTGAGTCAACTGTCATACACTACTGGTAGTTCAGCTCCTCCTCAATCCCTTTTACTAAACACAGATGTCTGTGAGACCAAGGTCATAAAGACTGAAGTAAAGAAGACACAGAACTCCTCAGCCTTTTCTGTGTTTGTTGCCACTGGATAACCTGCCCCATTAAGCAACAGGTACACACTTTTTTTTTTTTTGTAACAGCATTTTACTGCAGCAATCATCAGGACCTCAACAGTGCAAAAATACCCCTTATCCTTCAAATATGAAATGTTTTGTTGAACACTAAACAACAACAACAACAACAAAAATAATAATCTTCCTTGTATAAAGTAGCTTTGGGAAAGCATTGCCCAATGTTAAATTTCTGCCCTCATGAGAATCACATGCAATCCTCAGCACAAGATGTGGACCTGTTAAGTAGGTCCAGAGGAGGGCCGCAAAGATGATAAGAGGGATGGAGCATCTCTCCTAGGAAGACAGAACTGTTCAGTATGGAGAAGTCTCCAAGGAGACCTTACAGCACCTTTCAGTGTCTTAAGTGGGCTTATAAAAAAGAGGGAGAGGGACTTTTTACACGGGTAGATAGTGACAAGACAAGGGGCAATGCTTTTAACCTGAGAGAGGAGAGATGTACATTAAATGTTAGGAAGAAATTCTTTACTCAGGGTGGTGAGGCACTGATACAGATTGTCCAGAGAAGCTGTCGATGTCCCATCCATGGAAGTGTTCAAGGGCAGGTTGGACAGTTCCCTGAGCAACACAACCTAGGAATGGCATCCCTGCCAATGGCAAGGGGGTTGAAACAAAATGATCTTTAAGGTCCCTTCCAACTCTAACCATTCTATGATTCGGTAATTCTGCTCTCAAGAGAGTGTTTTGTATGGACACTAATAGGCAGGAGCTGGCATGATCCAGATTCAGCTCTGTGTCTAAACTGAAACACTTCGATGGCAATGCTGGGCCTCAAAATCATTGAAATATGGTTTAAAGAGATCTGAAAACAGTTAGAACAGTGCTTGACCAGAGTCCAATTATCTCCAAACCCTTAGGGTTTTGTTTAATTTACTTTTAAACATTTTACTGGGGAGAGTGACCCCCGACCTATTCCAATGGTTAACCATCCTTATTGTACAGAAAGGGATTTATGTTTACCTAAATGTCATTTTAGCCAGTAAGCCACACCATGCAATGCAGAGAAGAAAAATTTTATCAATGTAACTCTATTATTCCATCCAAGGTAAAAATTAACTTTGGTTAGGACAAACTAGATTTCAAGATAACCACAGATGCAGAATAATGATGAATTTCTGCTTTGATAAAACCAGCCACTTCCTGAAGATTAAAAAGAGAAGTTTCTATTGCAAATGCAGAACAACTGCTAAGCTCATTTTAGCTCTGATCAAAACTCAGTCTGGATGCCAGAACAGTGATGAATGGCATGACTTCTCCACTGTTTCTGTGCTATACATGATTTTCTGTTGGCACACTATGTACTAATTAAAATGGCTGCAATACACTCAAACTAAATTATGTTAAAATTAATTAAGATACCAACTTTATACATTTTATCATATATTTGTGTACATGTATATATCAATATTGCAGCCTGGCTTCTCAAATGATGGAAAACACCAGTCTTTCACTGAAGTTTGAAAGCCTACATCAGTAAAATGTCTGGTCCCATTTTACCTACATGCACAATATTTACATATTGGTAGACATTTATTTTCTAATCACTGCAATTTTAAGACAGCTAACTATGTCAACACATTCAGATTTCAGTTCTTAAGAGTCAAATACCTACATCTACAACATGGATCTAAATAACATTTTGAAGTTTCAGATTTTAGGAGAAATAGCATCTATTCATGAACAATTTCACTACTGAAAGGGTTGGCAAATTTTGGAATGGGCTGCCCAGGGAAGTGGTGGAGGCACCATGCACAGAAGTATTCAAGAAATGACTGGACATAGCACTTATTCCAATGGTTTAATTGACATAATGGTGATTAGTCCAAGACTGGACTCAATGAACTGAGAGGTCTTTTGCAACCTTAATGATTCTATTTTTCTATTTAGTAAGTGAAAATCAGGACCCATGACTATTTGATATTTACTATATTACTAAAACCCTATATCTCAGGGCTCTTCTAGAATAAGATCTGTTTAATTCCTTCTGTAATTTCCAATAATTTTTCTGATTTGATACCCTTTCCAATTTATTTTAGTATGCTTAGTTGGAAATGGTTTTTAAAAAACATGCAAATTAATTTTACTACTCCTCTTTTAGTAGTTTTCTGAGAATTTTCTACCCAAAAGAAGAAGAATTAAACATAGGACAAAAATAGTCATATACACTTTACCCTGACTTTTCTCTACACATAATTTTTATTAAAAAAAATAAAATTAGATGACTGCTAGGTCATCAAGAGGATAGTAAATTAAAAAGTGAATATCTGGAGGATAGTAAATTAAAGAGTGAATAAACAGTCTTTCACAAAAGAGAAAATGATGGAACCCAGATTTTCCCAGCATAACAAGGTATGGGATCTGGCTTCAGTACTTCACCGTAATAGATTAAATTAAGAACAGCAGAGAACAAGTTAGAATCATACATGGTTAGGAAAAATGGTTTTGTTTATAAACCATAAAAAAGGTATGCTATCTGTTGAAAAGTTATGGTATTTTGAGATCAGTTTAAACAAAGTTTCCCTCAAAAAGCTTTTCCTTTCTCCCTATGTAAACAACATATCTGTCTTTTAAAACCAGTTTATTGTCACTTTAACAGACAGGAATTTTCCCTCCTCACAGAGTAAGTAGAACAAAATATTAGGTGACTTCAAAACTGAAATAGTAGGAGAACAAGTTACTACAATTGTATATTGGACCATAAGAGGTGCAATCCAAATCTTGATTGCCTTTTGACTCAATCTTCAGTTTCTTTAAACAAAGATCAAAGCAAATGCACACAGTTAAAAAAAAAAAAAACCAAAACAAAACAAAACCAAACAAACCTAATCAACCAAAAAATCCAACAAAAAACACACAGCAAAAACCAATCAAACAAAAATGGAATATTTTTAGTAATCAGTTTAGTTGATCCAATTCCCATTGCAGGCTATCAGAGTATGACCACATGTTTTACAGTTTTGCTTGACAATTTGTACAGAATTACAATTACTAAGTAGTGATTTTTAATTAATTACTCTTCTTCCTACAGACATCTCACCTTCTGAATATGTTTAATGAAATTTTTTCTCCCTTGTATTATTCAATTCCTAATTTCTCTGAGCCAGAAGTATTGGCTCTTCCTTACTATTTCTAATAGAAATATTCTAATAGAAATAAAATATTAATCCTGGAGTTTATTAGAACATAACTGACCTCAAGTCACTATTCTCAAGAATCACACAAAAAAAAAAGAGCAGAAAAAAAGTGCAGCAAGTAGGTAGATTTAATAGTCTTCAGGCAGAAGGTGGATTTCAGCAGATTTTTATTCATTTGACTTAAACATTTAAACCATCTGATTTCTAAAAGTAGTTTTAAGGAGGATGTTCAGCTTAAGACAGCCCAACTCACTGTGCAACACTGTGCATTTTATTATTTTATAAAATAATAAAAGAGAATGTTTGCAAAACAGGGAAAAGAATACTGAGAATTATAACCCACAATCAAACAGCACTGTAGAGAAACATCTTCCAGTTTTATGTCATTTGTCAGCAACCTGCTTAGCTATTATAAAGAGGTAAATCCTCTGAGGACCCCAGGACCTTTGAGAATGCATGAAATCCATTCTTTTGTTTGTTGGTTGGTTGTTTTTTTCTTTAGCCCACAATTTTATAAATCTGCTGAAAGGCTTTCTACCCTTTTAAATATCCCCTATCAGTGGCACAATTTCAGACTTTCAGCAACTGCTAACAAAAGCTTTGCACTTAGCAGTTAAGGTAATTTACATATTAACAGGCAACCATCTATAAATACCTGTAAAAAGCACTGAGGCTACTTAAATTAAGAAAGGTCATTTGAAATTTAATATGAATACTCAAAAGATGAATTAAAGTTACACCCTAAAATTATATAAAAGGCATATATTCAATTGCTTACAAGAGAAGCAGTAGTGAAAACCTGTTAAAAGTAAAGGTGGGAGGTACATAAGAATCAACTACAGTTAGAAAAGAAAGGGCCTTCTGCTTTACTGAAAAAGAACCTGTGAATTTGCTCCAAAACACTTATTGCAAAAGATAATTTCATTTAGGGGGCAGAAAAATACAACAAAACTGCCTCCCTAATAAATTATTGCAATTTGAATCAATTAAAATAATAGAAAGATTTATGATAGCAAGTACATTACAAAATCCAAACACTTGGCAATTGTGGGTTATATGTTTCCCAAATTATTCTATACTTAAAACTCTCTCAAAATAAATTATGTTTAGGGATGCTGACAGTTTTGTTGAGCCCAGTGACATAGTCCTAAAATTGGGAGCAAAATGGAAATCAGTGGTCTCACGCAAACTAAATATGATGCTAGAAGTATCATGATGCAAGAGGGTCAGTACCAGAGCAAGCTTCCTAGGGAGGTGGTCCATGCCCCCAGGCTATCAGAGTCTAAGAGGAATTTGGACAACACTCTTAATAGCATTTGAATTTTTAGTCAGCTCTGAAGTGGTCAGGCAGATGGACTGGATGATCATTGTAGGTCCCTTCCAAGAAAAAATACTGTATTCTATTCTAGAAGTAGCACCTCTGTGGAGCTAAGTTCTGGTAACTGAATTCACTCCTTGTGTACTGTGTCCATCTTTTCACGTAGCAAGCACTTACTTTTTTACTTAAGAACATAGAAGCACTTTGGAAAGGATAGTCAGAACACCTGATGGCACTCAATGGGACCAATATCTCTTGATAGGCTGAGGTTCCTGAATCATGGCTTTGGTTAATTCAAATCATTGAAACCCAGCAAACTTTAACCATAAGTATAAACCTTGGTTTTCTCTGATTTCAGAGCTACTGAAATTCTATAGCATTAACCATGCAAAGGCAGACACTTTAGGCTGTCAGGTCCTTCTGAATCTAATAGAAGCCGAAGCCCAGCTAGCACTGAGCTGAGAATTATACTTTACTTTTGCAGCTTCAAGTTCAGGATTGTGTTGATGCAGTGTAAGGTAAAGATCACTATTACATGTCTTTTTGTTTACATTATATTGTCAAATTTACATGCATTCTTTGCTGATTTCCAAGTTAAGCATCTTCACTATCTGCAATATAAGCATTCTTAATATGGCTGTGAAAACAAGTGCATGAATAGGCCCAAAAAACTATGGCTCAATGAGTACTATAAACAGACTCAAAACTATTTCATGGAGATTTGTCTCCAGTGTACCTGTTGTGCTCTGTTACCATGAACTGTTTAAGTACCATTTGACTTTGCTGCCAATAGGAACTAGACTGGTACCTATCAGCAAAATGGCTACACTGACATACAAAATCTAACAGCTCAGGGTACCAAAGAAAAACACCATTCAGTGCTTAAACTAGCTGAAGTTGATATCCTACCTACGGCCTTCAACTGAAAAAGTACAGAAAAATACTGGAAACCTAAGAACAGAAATATCTATTCCCTTCTTTTATCTCTTCAAGGTCTTCTATTTAACTACCTGAAAATACAACCTGCCTGCCTACAATTATATATCAAATTCTCCTTGAATGCAGTAAGCATCACATTCCCACAATGATTGATGACAGATGCCCAATCGTGTTCTTGTTACCGGGTGGGATCAGCAAAGCAGCTGCCAAAGGCCATAGGCAAAACCAAAGGAAAGAACAACGCAAATTCACAATTAGGGAGTCTCTGGGGTGTGGGAGAAGAATGATTTGGGCCTCTGTAGATTATTGCAAATTTGGTTTTGTTTAGGAGAGAAAAAAGCTTTCTGCACTTCCAAGTTCCGGCCCAATTTTTTGTCCCATATCTATTCTTTAGAACCCATAGGCCACTTTATCAGCTGTCAAATGCCCTTTTCCATCAGCTGTGAGAAACTTCCAACACATCTGGTATAGGCTTTTGTCATCAGCTGCTATGGGCCTCTGTGCATAATGACTATCAATGCCTTCCATTGGCTGCTATGCTTTTTGTGGGCCCTAGTGAATATCTCTTAGTGACTCCATTACAGCAGCCTTTCACAATATGTAATCAAATTAACATTTATAGCCAGCATAAACACTGTAATAACAAAGAGGTATTAGCCCTTTCCCATTTTTTCCTTACTCCCTACTCTTGTCCCTCCCTTCTGTGATGCTGTAAGAGAGAATGATCTTGTTGAAAGCTAGTCAGGGGAAAAAAAAGAAATCATCAGATAAATCAGTTCCTAAACTGGTTGATTTTATACAGAAATAAAATTATGAAGATAAGCAGTGAACACCTTGAATGAGTGTCTAAGGTTAGGGTCAAGGCGCTTTTTCTTTTGGTGACTTGCAGATTGTTCCAGCTCAAAATTTTAGCTGCACTATAACCTCAGGCTGTGATTCCAAAATAGTTAACATCAACCTGAAATGCCACCCTTGGAGTCCCTCTCTCTTACTCTGTTTCAAGAAATGAGTTAGCAGGAGTCTGTCCTTATAAGAAAAAACAAGAAAAGTAAAAACCATTTTCTGATTTTCCTTGCCTGAGCTAGCTCATCACAAGATCAGATGAGCATCAGTGTCAACAGAACAGATGAATGGAAAGGGCTGTATTGAGGGCCAAGGCGGGCAGGACCACAAAAGTGCTGACACAGCGTGGCTACAGATGCAAGAGAACTGTTGCTGCTTGCATGTTTTTTTGCTAGAAATTTTATACTGTCACTTCACTGAAGACCTGGCCTGCTTTAGACTCTGACACCTGCAAAACACTAGAGACCTTGGGGGCATAACCACAAAGCTCTTGGTGGGGTCTACAAGACTTTTTGTAGTTGGATGGGTGTACCAATACAAACTGAAAAGAATTCTGAGAAAAAAATAATCAAGGTCCATCTTATGAATAAAAAAGCATTTTTATAGGTGAATTTAAATAATGTACTCATAAATATATTGAATGGATATTTACCAAATAATTAATAAATGGAATGTAAATTTCTTTCAACAGGCAAAAAAATACATAGGGTGGTCTTTGATGAAGTGACTAATATAATATATTATCAGAAGACATGTAATTCAGAATGATGAAAAAATGGCAGTGACTAAAAATCAGAATAATTCTCTTTAATATAGAAGAATAATAGCTGAGAGATAAGTAAACTTTAAATATTCAAAGCATTCTTTTAAAAATAAACATACTCTTAAAAATAAACCATTTAAGATTTTACACATCTGTGAAGAGATAGTGCTTTCTTGCATCTAAGCTATAAAAGAAAGCTGACTCTGTTAACAGTTAATTGTGAGATTTTAACTACCCCTTACCTTTGTTCAACACACAGTAAAATGAAAATGTCTACCTTTGGTAGTTTTCTAATGAAAGTGAGGGAATAATTATTCTCCTTCACTGTCATGGTTCAAATCTCAGAGCTCAGGTAGAGATTAAAATTAATTTAGGCTACCTTGTAGTTAAAGTTAAAATAATACACATAGTATTTAAGATAACAAACCACTGTACAATTACATATAGAATATGATTCCCTTTTTTTTAAGCTTAGCCCCATGTGGAAAAAAGCTGGCATTTAAGACATCTGTAAAACAATCCCAACATACATCTGTTTTGATATAGCATATTTATTTACACAAAACATAGCTCCTGATTCAGTAGAAAAAATTTGGAAATAATCAACTTCTAAAGGTTTTAATGCAAAAGCAAAACATTTATCATGAGAGATTACATAATAAAAAAGACAAGGGCAGACAATTAGAACACATCCGGTGTTTCCGTATCCCTATCTACATAAGGTGTTACAAACTAATTGACCATACCTGATAAAAAGCAGTTCAGAACACTAACCAAGAAAGACAACTATCAAGTAGGAAGGATGGCAGAAGCCATACTCTATGAAAAATAAGTGTAAGTTTTGTAATATTGATCTCAAATTTGTCTAAGGGAACAAATGGTAGACCAAAGTATTGAGAAAAATAAATTACCTTTAGCTATCTTGAAAGCTAAACTCCACAGAAAGAAAGACATAAAGGTAGAAAATTATCACAAGGGTCTTCAGTTCCTGCTGGAGCGCAAAAGATTGACTTTATCTTACAATTTATCTAATTCTATGTTAAAATCAAATCAAACAAAAAAACTTGGACAATAAGATAAGCACCAGAAAGTGACTGATCACAAAAGAAAGAACAGAGAACTGTGAAAAACACTAACTTCAGTCAGAGTAGTACTGATAAGAGCAAAGACTGACTCAACAGAGCATAAAAGTCTAATAAGTAAATGACAGGAAGAAACCCCATAAAATTTGGTGAGTTTATCCCAAATGCTTAATAGTTGAATCATATCTGCTACATAACCAACCTGAAGAAACATTTGGTCAACTTAATTTTAACATTAACAGCTTTCCTTAACAAAAGTGAAAATGACACACTGTTCAAAGCAAAATGTAGGAACTTGTGGAATAAAGAGATCTAAAGCAATAAAGTATTTGAAGCTAACAGACCGATAAGAATAAAGGTCCAAGACTGAAGGTCCATGAAGGGATAACAATATTCAGCAACCATGCAGACAGAGCCTTGTTTTAACAAAATATTCCAAGAAGTTTAGCTAAGGAAAACAAACAAACAAAGAAAAAAACCAACCCCACTTCAAACCATAAAGGTAATCTGCCTGACAATATTCTGTTTTAATAAGTAGAAAGTCTTCCACAGTAGGAATAATATCCTATTGAGCATGCTATAGGAGAACATTAATATGACAAAATTGTCTGTTACTGCTAGTCTGACTATTACGTTTTTTAGACTAGCCTGCTTTATTTGTCTCTCTATTTTATGATTCTTTGGCATTCAAGTTCATTTGCAAGTGTAACCAAACACTAAAACAACTTTCACAGGGCGATGATGTCTGTGTTACCAAGTTAAAAAAAAACCTGCATATGATTTCACAATCAAGCACAGACTTTGGTTCTGTATTTTGTTTATGAACTACATCCATTATGTTCTTACACTTTAAGAGGATTCGCCAGTTGAAAAACTCAAAACTGAAGTCTTTACAAGGTTGAGAAATGGCAACAACATACTATTTTTTTAGACAAGAGTTTTAGGAGAGGAAAAATTCCACATCATTATATCACAGTGTTTTTTACTACTTGTACAAATTATTTTGATGTACAAGTCTGCATATTTTTATTGTTTTCTTGGTACAATCTGCCCAAATTCAATGAAAGAACAAGTAAATTTTAATTTCAAAATGGCATTTTTTAAAAACACAAAAAAATCATCTCACTTAATATAACCATGGTTGAGAAACCCTGGCATTAAAATATATATATAGTATTAAACACGAGGAAGAATTAAGTATAATATAATAGCTATTGTACCATTTTCTAAATAGTTGAAATCAATCTGTAAACTGCTTTATTAACAGATTATCGATAGGAAGTAGCTAATGTCATAAACTGTTTTATCTTAATTAAAAAAGCCACCTTTCTACTCCTTCTGAAAACTTTAGCCCAATCACTGACTTCACGATAAAATATACTGATACCAAGGCCAAAAGAGAAAGAACAGTCCTTTGTGTCTCTTCCTTTCCTTTCATCTTCCTTATAGGCTTTTGTTTTCATACTGGTTATTGCTGGTATTAATGCTCTCCAACAAACTATACTAAGCATCTGGCACCTGAATATCCAGGTTCCTGTATGCATAAAATGTACATGAAAAATGTGGTAAATAATTATTTAAATGTCTCCAAATCTTTATATCTTCTCAGTAGTTTTTGGACATTATGACAATGTACTGTATTCACCCAGCTAAGCACATAAATTGACAGACAAGTCCCGTCAAACTATATGTTTGCTAAGAAAATCTACTTTCATCTGTCAAATGTGAGTACTACACAGTGGTAATGCTCTTTTTTTTCATTGTTTAATAACTTAAATATTTCAATTGATGGTATATAACGTCACAAATTCTACTTTTCAGACAAACATAAATTCAAATAAAATTTGTCTTCAGATATTAGTTTTTCTCCAAAATACTTACTGCTTTTTAAACAGCAACTTTTAGATAAACATATTATTCATCTCTTTCATGAAAGTACAGATTATAGTTGTCCTTGTAACAGAAATTTATATTTCTTAATACCCTGTTTTATTTCAAAATCCAGACTCATATTCTAGCAGAATAGAATTTTTTTCATAAACAGAAGCTATATCAAAACATCTAATCATGTATATACCATTTTACTGATTAAAAATGCATTCCATAAATACACTTGCATGTATTATTCAAAAGATGCAGTATGTTTACCTTCACTGCACAAAGGTCAAGTACAGAAAGTAAAGTATCTTTTTTTTTGTCACTTTATTAAAATAAGCTCATTAGTATTTAAGTACAGTGCTGAGAAAAGTATGTAGATTTCCCCTGAAGCTATTTGATGTGTTACTATCTTGATGTAACCTCTTTTTCTTACCTTCAATTTCTTTCTTATGTCATAAGGAGGAAAATCTATGACTTGCATGGTACGGAATTTTCTAGCAAACTCAAGCAAAACTGCATTTGATCCAGCTTTTATTCTGTTTTTGCCTTATCTGACATGCAACTGGATTACTAAGCAAGAAACCCCCATCTAAATAAGACTCCTGAGGAGATGACAGTCAGACTTAAGTTCTGCCAAGCAATCATTAAACTGACCCAAATGACAGGTGTTCACAAACACATCAGCCTTGGCTTTAAAACACATGACTGAGACCAAAATGTTCAGAACATTTTAGCTAACAGGAATTAATGAAAGCAGTATAGCAGTATGTGAATACTCAAGAAGTCCCCTACTGATACCTACACAGATCTCCAAATTCAGCAAAAACTGCTGCCCTAGTAAAGCTGCAACAATTACTCACTTTTACTTTGGGCAAGAAGCTGTTTCGAATTGAACAGGTATATTTGTTCTTGTTTTTCTTTATGGAGTCACAAAAAAAGATTGTTTAATTTGGAACAAACATAATATTTCAGAGACATTGTTACAAATATTCATGGGGTACAGTTCTTATCCCAGATGTTGAGGATTTGATTCAGGTTCTCTCCTCTGCAAGGGTGGTGGGGATGGGGTCCATATTACCTCAGATCTCTGAGATTGTCCCAGACCTCTGCAGGGAGATATTGCCTCAAGAAGTGGAATATCGGGCGACTCAGCTGTTGACAATTTTTTTTTTGAAACAGGATTTGAGCAAAGGTGAGAAGGATCTGAGACCTTATTCATAACATACATTGAAGTTCTTTCATAAAGAGCATGCTAACATCCCTTGATTTTTTTTGTTGTTGCAATTGTACATTGCACACACAGTTATCTCTACTTGACAAATTCTGGTGTCTTCCTGGGAGATAAGCTGAAATTCCCCAAAACAGAATGGTATCTCCAAGTTCCACATTATAGTTGCATGATTTGACACCATCTATTTAGCCTCAGTTGCTGAAAGAAAACAGGTAAGTACTCCCCCAAAATAACACAACAAATTCAAACTCAATTAACTGAGTAATTCTGATATTACCAGAAACAACATTTTAGCAATTTTCAGCAGATCTATCATTCATTACCTTTTTCTTGCCCAGTTCTAGTATTCAGCAGAACTATATTCTCAGGCTTGCACTTCTTAGCATCTCGATCATCAATAATTGCACAAAGAAGTGACAGCTTTACATGACATCTTGCACATCCAACTACAAGCTTTTAGGGAGTTTATATATAAATCCTTCCAAATCTATCTGTTAACATTAAAGTCTTGTTTAATCACTCATTATCTTTGTTCTAGCTTTCATATAATATCATGTCAATTATTTTAAAATAGTGTTTAATGAGTTATCTTCTGAGTTCTATTTCAAACTGTTTAGCGTAGCTAACAGTATAGCACGGATATAGCAGCATAGCTAATACACTATGACAAAAAGTTAGCAGCAGCTGTAGGTAACACACTCTGTTTCTAGATCTACTTAATGCCCTGGATTGGAAAGCAAAAAAAAAATTTTCATTTTCTTCTGAAGGGACTTTTATTTAGAAATTAGTTCTTACCCAAAAAAGTGTACCAAGCACAATGCAGAATTGATTTAATTTTCTTCATATGTCAATCTGTTACCTCCAGATCTTGTCCTAGCCCACTGCAGTTTATGGCTCTTGCTTGGCAGGAGCAGGCTGAAGCTACTTGAGTCTTACCATTTCCATTTTCCCATGTGTTCCACCTTCCACAGCCTTAGATCTTCCTGTTGGAAGCAGTGTTATATATAAGCAAAGTCCTTCAGACTGCAGGCTCCTAGTTAGTTATGCCTGAGACTCTGAGTGGGATATAGCCCACTATTAACAGCAATTGCTTGTACACCATTAAAAACATCCTCCTGGCAGCTTAAAGAGAGAAGCAAAGAACCAGTTGAGTATAAAGATTAAAGTAGTTGGTCTTTTCAGGAGGACATTAAGACAAAGAGAAGATTGTTAAACTTGTCACAGTTTGCAATCATAGGACAAAAATTTGAACTGGTTTCCAAAGCATCAGTTTCTGAACAACAGTAAATACAATTGAAAAAGAATATATAATATTTCAGTTACTCTTGTGCTTTGTATTTGCCTATAAGGCAACCTGATCAAATTTATCCTAAGAGGGCAGTGCTAGGTTAACTGAAAGACACTAGATATTAAGACATTGAATAAAACAGTCTGAGTATAGAGGAATGGGAGAAAATCACCAAAGTAAATAATTCATACCTAAGAGTAACTTCTGATCTGAATTACTATTGAAAATTGCCCTCTGTTTTCCAGGGTAATTTGGGGGGAAATTATGAGATTCATTGAGAGATACAAAAAACTCTTAATATTTTCAACAGTTTTATTCTCAGACATTCTTATTTCCACATGACCTTTAAAGTTGTGGTGCTTTTGGCTGGGATAGAGATAATTTTCTTCCCAGTGGTTGGTATGGGGCTATGTTTTGGATTTGTGCTGAACACAGTGTTATATAGAGATGTTGTTGTTACTGAAGAGTGGGGCTCATGCGGAGTCAAGGCCTTTTCTGCTGTTCATACCGCCACTCTGGCAAGAAAGTTGGGGGTGCATGGGAAGATGGGAGGAGACACAGCTGGGACAGGTGACCCCAGCTGACCAAAAGGATATTCCAGACCCAATGACATCATGCTCAGTATATAAAGTGGGGGGAAGAAGGAGGAAGAGGGCAACATTTGGAGTGATAGCGTTTGTCTTCCCAAGTAACCATGGCATGTGATGGTCCCTGCTGTCCTGGGGATGGCTGAACACCTGCCTGCCCAGGGGAAGCAGTGAATCAATTCTTTGTTGTTCTTTCCTTGTGCACTTGGCTTTTGCTTTCCCTATTAACCGTCTTTATCTCAAGTCCTGAGTTCTCTGGCTTTTACTCTTCCAGTTCTTTTCCCGATCCTGCTGGTGAGGGAGTGAGCAAGTGGCTGTGGGGGCTTGGTTGCTGGCTGGGGTGAAACCACAACAAAAGTAATAAAGGAATCATTGTCAGAAACAGACACCAATATTGGATGTATTGGAAAACCTTGTTCAAAAGAATTCAAGTTCAGTAAGTTAATTGAAATCAATACAGATTCAGTTTTCTATCTGAAATGAGCCCTACATGGACAATTATGAAATTAAGTAAAATTAATCCCTTGCCTTCTGGAAGTACTCAGGATCAAAATTTGACTTATTGTCCAAGAAGCAGCTTTTCTATAAACCCTGTATTAAAATACATTAATAAATCAGTAACAGAGTTTACAAACCAGCAGCATTAATATAGTAAATAGGGTCACTAATTAGTGAATGAACACGCTCATCTTATTTGAAGTTTGACTTTATCACCTACAAGTGATACTTGATACATATACTGCAAATGCACAAACATACTGTCAATAATATTTGCTTCTATCACATATATAAAGCATCATACTACTGTATCTGCATTAATGATTTTATCATTATCACCTGATAATCTTGCACCTTTAATACAACTTTTTGCTTACTAATGTTGCCTGTAGAAATTTTTCAGTGAAAAGAGTATATCAAAACAATTCAAAGCAACAGAACATATTTTTCATTAATATCCCAATGAAAACATAACATCAGTTTTGTTATTGATGTCTTCAATAGAAAGCTCAGTAAAGAAACCCAAAATGCTACACTGCTTTTACATTAAAACAAACCTTCTACAGACAATATAAAATAAATTTCATACCAGTAAAAAACTTGGTCCAGGGACTTAACAAAAGCTTTCCTGCATGAGCACTATTATGTTTGAATGGTAATCGTACACAGCTAGTGTTTTCTTAATGTCCTGGGGAGCCTGATCATTGTAAATTACCTGTGACATCTCATTAATCCTCTTTTTCCTCACAAACGCATAATTAATGGTAACATTGACAATAATACACAAATTAGCTAAGTGACGCTTTATGGTGTTGGTTTTGATTAACGTCAGGAACCCAAAAATGACATTAATGTAATGCAGATCCCAAAAGGCAACCCGCACTCTGACCTCAGACATACATTTTGTTTGCACCATCACAAAGATTAATCCTTCCCTGGATGAAGACAAGGCAAAACTCTGGCCACTGGCATTGCGTGCTGGGCTGTCGCTGAAAAACAAACTGCCTCAATTGCATTTGTTTAAGAAGGAAATCTTAATGCATAGAAAACAATGGCTTAGTGTCATTTCCTATTGTCTTGTTAGGACAAAGATAAATGAGCTACTGTCATGATTTAGATCAACTGCTTCTCTGCTAACTTCTATTATTTGTTTATTTATGGACTATTGTTCAATTAAAAGCATACCTAGATAGAGAACTGCAGAATAAATTAAAAATGCTTTTTCACTTAATATGTGCATATCTAGGGGATCAACTTGTGTTTAAACCATCTACATGCTGTGGTGGACACAATACTGATGTTAGAGGTACAAACATGAAGTGGAAGACTACTAAAATGAAATGATATCTTTATCTTGGTTTGAGCTAACAGGATCAAAGGTACAATTTATCCCACTAAGTAAAACAAAAAACTGTTTTCACAATACAAATTTTTTTTTCAGAAGATATATTTATAAATACATGTATAACTGAAGGTATCTGGCTCAAAACAGTTAAAAACTCCATTCCCAAGTTTAAAAGCACTGTTTGCACATACATCACTACCTTAGAAAGTAAGGTTAATTATGATTATATACTCAGATGCTCCTTTCAAGAATTTCATAAATTTAACTCAGGCTACAGAATGTACTAAACCACAAAAAAGCCATTACTATTTTGAAAAGATTTCTTCTAATAAAGGATAGTCTCTCATCACTTGTCTCTCATTAAATGTTTTGCTGTAAATTCTTATCTGTAAATAGCAATCACTAATTTAGTTAGAGGTAACATTTTTACATGCCTTAGATTTTGTTAGTTAGAAAAAAATCCTAACCAGACTCTCCTAAAAAGTGTGGAACAGTATTTATAGTTCCAGTTTCAATAGAATAGGAGATTGTCTTCAATTAACATGATAATTTTTCTTTAATATCTGCACTTTTGTACTGGTTCATTAATACAGACAGATGAATAGGTGAGGGTTTATCTTGAACATGACAGGAAGGAGGAAGTAGAAATTATACAATAACAGAAATCCCCAAAAGATTTTAAGACCACAAACAGAAATTCATAGTTAAGAACTGACTAACAAAAGATGCACTAGGTAGATAAAACCTTTCAAACACCTTTAGCGTTCTCATTATATTAATATGTTTATAATATAAAAAGGATAAAATTTTAAATCTTTCAGCTTTCACATATCTTATCAGCTGCTAACTGCTGAATTTAAAATGACAGTGGATACTTGAAATAACTAGTGTAGCTTGCCAACATTATTTTTAAGTTTAATTTCTCATTAGAATAAATTTGAAACCTTTTTTTTTTTGCAAAACATAATAAAACTCTCTCTAACTCACACATACATTTTAAAGCACTGTGGAATTTAAGGGGCAAAAGGGAATCCCATAGAGGCCATATATTTACTCTAACTAACCAAGACATAAATCCAGATTACTGCAATAAATTATTTCTATTATTTGAACAGAGTAAGTACAGTATCACATTTGAAAGACATTTGAGTTTAATTCATATCTTAAAATTGACAAAGATAAACAATCTGAGCTATACCAACTGAAATGCACTGATGTATATGGGATATATAAGCTAGACCCAGGAGCAGGGACAAATCTGCTCTTTATATCATCATTGTGGCATAAGGTCATTCAAAATGTAATTGTACTTCTTTGTAAAACATAAAAAATTGTCTGGTTGGAGCTGCAAATTTTAAATGGCTTTGTCTGTGCAGTAATTCTTTATCAGCTTGTATGAACCTAGTAATTCTTTGTTTCATACACAATTTGCTGGCAGACTACAGTAACCATTTGCTACTTTTATTTTGCTGACTTAATATTCAGCCAGATACAACAAAAACCTCCCAAATATATGTCTGGAAAGAAACCAGCCCACTTTTAACCCTTCCAAGTTATCTCAATTTCCTCTTCCCCATAGATATGATTAATATTACCCTATTAGCCTGACTGTATCATTTTATTCTTGCAATTCCGTGCCACCCTTGTAGAAAGCAATCTGTCAAGAGATACATTTATAGAAATGATTTGTTTCAGTGTTTAAGTGCTGCACATTGACTTTTAATACTTAAAAATGGTTACAGCAAACTAATTTTTAAAAGCCTATAGGATTGTGTGCATGTGTGTGCATGTGCAAAGAAGTCACTCTGTAAGGAAATATAATTTTCTCACAGTACTCTAGCAGTTTCAAAAAAGCTTATTCTAAAACATAATCTTATCAGAGTTGTCTATCTAAAATTCCTGTTTGCTGTCATATCTGGAAATTCAGGATCTATATGAATTCTACATCTGAGTTATACCTGTGGTTAAGGCATTTCCTTATTCCACAGTTTTACACTAACCTGATTAATACGACAGGTCCAGAAGGCAAAAAATGTCAGTTTATGTTTCCTTTATGGTTTAACATCATCCAAATATTTCCATAAATATGAAAGAACACATGAATCAGTTAAGTATGAGTT
>JAOXXN010000065.1:33293894-33310278 GCA_026770055.1 Myrmophylax atrothorax | reverse complement strand
TTAAAATTGTAATTCTGACTCATAATCTCTTGTGTGGAGTTCCTTTCTCCTGCTGGTTTACCTCTAAACCAGCACAACAATAAAGATGTTCTCTCTGTAATGCCACTTCTGGAGTCAGCTATTTCCACCAGGCCAATGTTGCTGACAGAGTTTCTGGAAACATTTCTGTTAAAGCTTAGACAGAAAAAGTCTGTTCCCTTCAGTGTTCTCTCTCATCTGACAGAATTGTGTTCTGCTTTGACAGCAATCTCATACACAGCCCGACCTTTTGCCCCTGTACCTGAAATGTCACCACAAGAAAAAAGGCAGCTGCAAAACAGAAGCAAGATGTCCACAGTATCTTCCTCCTCATCCTAATCATACTGCACTACCAGGTCAGCCAGAGCAGTTACAGCTTGGCATTGGGAAGGTCAGCTTGCCTGAAGTCTTCAGCTTTTGCTGCTGGGCTTTCTGACTTCATCCTTACTGCTCTTCATGGTGACTGTTGCTGGAAAAGAGCAGAGCATCAACAAAGACTGCTCCTCAAGCTCAGTGGTTAGTTTGATATCCACCCATAGCTTTCTGTAGGTGCCAGAGCCACATTTTAGCCAGGTACCCAGGAAGCAGTCTGCACAAAACAACACTCTTGCTCACATAGCCCGCATCTACTCTCCCTGTGGTCATCCTAGAGATCTTCTCTTAGCAGGGTCACACATCTTCTCATCCTTGCAATCAGCGTAGAGAAATGCTAATGGCCCCAGCTCAGTCCTATGTGGGGAAGGCAGCTATTTTCCTGAGTTTCCAAATGTCAAACTGTGCCACTTTTCAGCAGACTCACGAACAGAGGAGCAATGGAAGACTTTCCTTCCCTGGGCAAGGCTTGAAAATGCTCCCTGGAAAAGGCACAAAACTACCTGGCCTTGGGACTTACTACACTGCAGTCTTCTGAGACTTCCCTTCATGTGCATGTAGAATGCTTGTGCAAAAGGCTTTATGTCCAATGCATAGAGAAAATAATGGCACAGTGTATACATAATCTACAACCATGCTGGTCTGCCTCTCCAAGAAAGAAAGAAAGAGAAAGAAAGAGAAAGAAAGAAAGAGAAAGAAAGAAAGAGAGAAAGAAAGAGAGAGAGAAAGAAAGAAAGAGAGAAACAAAGAAAGAAACTAAGAAAGAAAAAGAAAGAAAGAAAAGAAAGGAAAGAGAAAATCCTTTAATTTGTCAAAGCTGGGGGAGTTATCTTGGCCACAGTGTACACTACTGTGTTACTTTGTGCAGTTTAATTTGGTTGTACTTTTTGTCAATTTGCCGATTCCATGGATGTGATAATCACCGGTATAATAGGAATACAAGTCGTGTGGCACAGTTTTTTCTAAGTATTTCATTCGAAAGCAAGCTTGGTGTCATCAGACGGACCAACAGATGTCTGTAGATTTAAGGGCAAGATTATGGTGGTTGTTAAGGAAGGATGAAGTGGAATTTTTAACAGTGACCATATGTGCATTTTAATTGACTTGTGGATTTTAGGATACCTTTATGTTCATGTTGCTTGTATTTAAAGAGTATTATGATAAAAATGGTAACTTTTGATTGTATTTCAGAAACAGATCCATACTGTATCATTCTTCTAAAGCCTGCAAACAAGTCTAGGCTCGAGTTTTATGAGCAGAGAGGATTTGCTGCATCAGAACAAAAAATACTTTATTCATGCATTGTTTTTTGGACAATCATATTCTGGGCTATATTACCATGGCACGATAAATTGCTGAATACACTGTCTGCTGAATATGACCTCACCATGAAAAATTTCATGCATTAGAGTAGGAAAGGTTGGAATATATCAACCTTAGCTGACAAGGGACTTTGAATTTTGACCTAACACAGATGACCTTTGTGTGCAATAAAAGTGAGTTTAATCTCCAGGTCAAGGTTGAGGTGAATGGTAGGGCAGTGTGGATTGGTTTGTACTGGCTATGGCTGGATCACACCTAGCAAGCAAAGAAATCCAAGGTCTTTGCACTTCAGAGTAACTAAATGCTTGATTACCTAAAGTTTACTCATATTATACCACCTTCAAAAACTGTGCAGTATTGTAGACATCTAACTCTCCAGCGTCCGTGGACTGTGTCACTTGAAGCTCAGTGTTCCAGAATGAGAGGTGTGAGTTATGTATATTCTGCTCTTACAGATCGCTGAATAGGTAAATAAAATTTCTCGTCTAGCATGTAGAAGACTGTCAAGTATATTGCCTTGCTATGCAAAGGGTGAAATCTAGAAGCTTTGTTTCTCTGACAGCTAACCCATCTTTTGAACAACGAAAGTTTATTCCTGAGTGTCTTATTCTTTTAAGAGGAACACAATTAAGAGAGCTCTGATATGTTTCACTAGGCAAATACAAAGAAAACGGGTCCTTTTGAGCACTCCATTGCTGCTAAAGGTATTTGATCAAAAAAGCTAAGTTACAAAATGTTTAGGGAGTTGTCAAGGTTACATAATAAAGACATATAGATTAATTTAAGTAAAAGATTGTGTTTTATAGTAGTCATAAAAAAATCTGTCTTTTTAACTGGCTGGTGTTACAGGAGTGCTATTTTACTAACATACTAAAGGTACATTTGCTGAATACTTTACACTTAGAAGAGTGGTAGCAGTGGTGCTGTGGGAAGGAGGGAGTTCTCTTTAAATCAGCTAGGAAAAAAAAAGTTTGAGACTAATGGAAAGAACCTCTACTCTTTTAATAGAGCCTGCAAAATATATTCTCCAGGACTGATCAGCTCTGAAGGCTCTAGAGGTTTGATGATTGGAATGGCAGGAAATCACGCTTTCAGGACATAACGAATTGACTAGGCCATCCATCATTTGTTAGCATGCGCCGAAGCACTGGGTTTGTGTGCAGAGGTCTGTGATTTAGTAAATACTTGGGAGATGAATAGAGCTTACACACAAGGGAAGATATTGCTGTCCTTCAGCAGCCTTAGACACAGATCCCTGCTGGGAAGGCCGTCTGACAGCAGCTCATCAGTAACTGGCCTGTCACAGTCAGTGATGCCCACCAGCCATCCCCAGTATATTAAATGCATTTTTAATATCTGCTTCAGTAGATTTAATGAAGAAAATTTAGTTTCCATACTATGATCACTGCTTCCTCAAGTGTTTTAAAGCATTGAGTGAAGCACTTCCAAGAAAGGAACTGTGCTGCTAACTGGAGGAGTTGATTGAAAATCAAAATGAAACAGGGGTGTTATTATCCAAATAGCTTCCTTAAAGCAAACCAAAAATATTTGGAAAAAGCAGTGATGATCTGAGAAACAATTGACCCTCCTGCAGAGGAACCTTATGCAGCAGGTTGTACAGCAGCAGAGATGCAGTGCTGGGAAAGGTGTTTGCACAGTCGTTCTGTTTAGTGTGACTGGGCTTGCCAAAAATTTCCTACGCTTTCACGTGTATTGGATGATTGTTCTGTCTGGCTTTCAGAGTCCAGAGAGGAGGGTGGCTGTGAATGAAATGAAGAGAATAGATCAAGTTTTTAATCGCTAACAGATTTTGGTTTGGTTTTGGCATTTTTGCGAGAGATGCAATAATAGTAGCGTTCCATGGTATTATGTAAACTGATATAAGAAACAAGTAACAGGACAGAGTGGAAAATAAAACTGCTATTTTTATAGCTTAGCAGACTCATTGAGAGATATTCAATACTGGCATTCTGCATGTAAGGATTACGCAGAATTATTTTTAAACTTCATGGTAAATGGTAAGATCTTTTGCTGTCCATACATATAGATAAACTTCATAGTTGTTTCATTTTCCTATGAACTTTGAGAGAAAACTTTGGTTTATGTAAAGACAAATATGTTGGTTTTCATTTCCTAACCAGATTCAGTACTTATGATATTTACTTCAAGACAGCAAGACGAACAACTCGATTTTATTGGACACATCTATCTGAGACATTCACTTCTTGAGCTCTTTCTCCCTCAGGAATCCATTCTGTGTTCACAGAAGAGAAAGCAAGTGCTGAATGAGACCTATAAATTTGATTCTTGTATGTGTCAAAATAGTAATGTATTAAATGCATATTATTATAAAAATTTAAGATGTGTCCTAAACGCTTACATTTTTATAACACATGACAATATTAAATAATACATTTTCTTGTTAGCATCTGTTTGCTGTCATTGTTGTCAGAACCTATGATTTATTACTTAAATTAATGACTACAACCATTTTGATTCTGATATATGCCCTTTATGGCTTTTCACATCACTTAATAAAATAACATCTATGCTTCTATAAGTGTAATTTTTTAATTGTTTATTCCTTTAAGTTCCTGATGAAAGTAACGTCTATTTACAATGTGCAAGTCTCAGAAGCCTCTATTACACTTCAAACTGAGTGAATAATGCTAAGGATTAATTTCTGTAAGAATATGGAATACAGGAACTGATCCTACTAAAAGTGTCTTCCAAGATGAGTGAGATAGAGTATTGTTCCTTAGAAAAACAAGCATTGAAAGAGGAGTGGAAAAATACTGCTCTGTTCTTCTGATTGGGTGATGGTTAAAAGCCTTGTTCATTTGTTTGTTTGACTAATTGCTACCATACATGTAGATTTCAAACTCCCATAGGCATGCTCTGTCATTAGTTTTCAGCTTGTATCTCACGGAGTCCTCGTTGTCCGTGGATTTCAAATGAAGAATTCAGAGTAAATGAACTTCTTGTCAGCAGGCTTAAATTTGCCAAATGGGAACCTGTGCCTGTTGTGGGAAAAACATTCTGGTTTGTGAACAACTTAGGATGTAAACTTCTGTTTTGTAAGCTAGTAAAGCATTTTGATTTATCTTACGGTTTCTATTAGTTCATTTTTTTTATTCTTAACACCATAACATTCTGAGTATGATAGTGATACGAATGGTTATCCCTTCCAGTGCACACACCAGGATATCTAGTAGCCTGATTGATAATGACAGTCTCATTGCTTTAGGCTGGAGAATTCTTGAGCTTCAATTCCCTGCTTTATCCTTCTCATCTGAGTAGAATGTTGAAGCAAACTGTCCATCCAAACTTGCAAAATGGCTTCAGGTCAGGATGTAGTGCTGAAGAGGAGTTTATTGTTTGAGTGATCGTCCTCTATTTGCGTATTTGTATCTAGGCCTGCAAGGTCTTGGGAGCATTTGGTGGACTGGATTCCCATATACCTCCAGAAACTTCAACACTGAATGAAAATGTCCTAGAATAGCATACATTTCACAGAAAGCAAAATGTCAAATATTCCTTTGAGTAAGACCCGTGTGGTAGCAAAGGTAGTGCTTTATGTAATGCAGCCTGTCTGAAACTGTTTCAAAGACAACACTAAAAACTATGACCAGAACAGAGATAATACTCACTCCTGTGACTGAATTAATATAAAGGGACTTTTGGAGTTCCTCCTTGTTAATTGAGAACCCAGGCAACAATAAGGACATCATGTATCTCTCTGTTTGTGGTTGGTGAGGAGATGGCAGAACTTCTTATCACTCTTCTGTTGATACTGGTAACATCCAGTTCTTTATTGCATCTCGTCTGTGGAATGCAGAAGCGCATTTTGAGGCTACAGCTTGCAGAGAGTAAAATAACTAATGAGCAGAGAGTGAGTGTGTTTTCCTACAGATGAAATGGCTGCTGAACATTAGCCATTTACAGCATTAATATAAAATGCGTGTTGTCAATGCAGCTGTCCTTCAGTTTTCAGCACAGCTGAGCACTATGTCTTCCTAGACAAGCACATTTTCTTGGGATACATAAAATACATAAAGAGAAAAATAACGCAAAAGATAGATTTCTGGTTCTTAATAGAGCTTAAAAAGGAAGATTTGCTTTAACCAGATGGCAGGTACTCCAACAGGCCAAGCAGGTTCCATTCTAAATACAGAGTTTAATGACTTCATTGCAATGAGTTGTCTAACCCAGGAGTATATTTTCTGTTATCCTGTTATTAAGAACAGGAGAATATAATTATTCATGAAAAAGAATAAGTTGGACTACATTTTTTATCTCATTTGTATTGTGTTCCTTTGACATCAGTGGTCTGAGAGAGAAAAAGGGAAATGGTCCTTTATGGAACAAATTCATAGTTTAAATATTTTCCCAGCCATATCTGTCTGTTTGGTGTGTACTCTAAGTGTGGAGCATTTATTTCCAAACAAATTCCACTGGTTGCCCAACAACTATTACCCACAAGCTTCCTGCTTACAGTTTTTTTTTTTTAATTTACTGTTTATATACAGACCTCACCAGTGACAGGGGATCACTCTTACACATAGTTAGTTTTGTGGGTTTGAGGTTTCTGGGTAGAGAATAATGTCCATTTATCTGCAATAAATTGTTGTCATTCTAACATTTTAAATCTCAATAAGTTAAAAATATTATTCAAATGTTTCAGCTCCTGTGTAGAAATTAATATATTTCTATACAGACAGATTTGGGCTGGTTAACATGCATCTCATGTTACTTGTTTGCATTAGTTTATTTTGTAATTCTTAGTTCTTTAGTCTCTTTTTCAAGAATATATCTCTCTCTCTCAAAGAACTTCGCATTAGTGGATCAGGGTGTTTACTGAAATCACCAGTTAAAATTATTAAAATATGCAGTGGAAAGCAACGTGCTTAGTTTAATGTTCTTCTGAATATTAAATGCAAGTAAAATGGTATACAGACATGGAACCATTTGTTACATTTTAGTATATGAAGCAATAGCTGTGTAAACCGTAACCTCGCAATTTTGCAGGTTCCACTTTATCATGTAGCTGTAAAAGGCAATCAAAATAAATCATGGAAGATGAAGAAATATTTTCTAGGGCTTTCTGTGTGCTTTCAGAAGTGGCGCTTGATCCATGAAATTTTAGTAAGCATATTAAATAATACAATATGATGTGCAACGTGTCAGGTCTGATAAATTATTTTGTATGGGACATTTATACAACATATGGTGAGCTGCTATGTGAACAGCTTAATGACTAAATTATGTTAATCTTTCTTGCCGTATTTACTTTTCATTTAATAAAAAGGCATTTTCACATTTTTATTTTACTTTTTTCATCATGTGTAGATACAAGAAAGGTATAGGTCATCTCCGAGAAGCCGTGACAGTGATCCAAGGTTCCTCAGCTGTGCAGTGTACATAACACAGATGTTGGGAGAGTCATCTGTCAGCTATGCCTCTCCTATGGAGTTAAAGTTCTAGGGGGAAAAGAATTCGACACAGTGCTGTCACTGTTACATTTTCACAATAGAAGAGCATGCAAATATTCAACCTCCTGCTTAGCAGTAGTGCCCTGTCTAATGTCTGTGCTGGTTAGAATAAAAAAATAGTGGGTGCATCTAGGGCTCATAGATCTGACAAAGGTCATGCTATGCTGAGCATTTGAATTGGAAATTGTCTGGACTTAGATTTTATAAAGCTCCCACTGTTGTCGGGGAAAATTTCAGTAGGGTTTTGTCCCTAGAGAGGCCTCTTAGGCCCTTTTCTGTCCTATGAATGAATTTAGATGTGAGGGTTTCTCCTGCCTTAAAACTGTTAAGTTCATTTTGCATACATCCCCAGAGAGAAAAACTGGCAGATGCTTTTGTCTTGGAAGTGTTTAAAAGAAAACTGCAGAACAGGAACAAGGGAGAGAAGGGGCCCTGTGTGGAGTCCCAGAACATTTTGGAAATGGCCAATATGCAGTTTTCATCAGTACTAAGGCGGGGCGCAATATGGTGCCTGTAGCTCACTGGGGAATATGAATGTTGATTAAGCATACTCCCAGGCTTTGAAATCCTGAAAGCAGTGTCAGAATAATGGATGTTGAGCAAATGTCAAGCATTTGTTAATTTCTCTGTTATTTGGAGTTTATCTACCATGATCAATCAAATAAACTAGTGCTTCTCTGTTGTGGCATGTGTCATTGATATGGTGATTAGGTGGACAGAGAGGCCTTCTGCCTTTTTTTTTTTTTAATCCAGGTAACAGATTATATGTGAACAGCCATAACTTTAAGTTAAAGATTTGTTTGCAGTTGGTTTAATGGAAAGTGGTGCATTAACAAAATACTTTGGGAGTAAAGAGAGAAAGAAGTATTTGTGCATTTACTGTGCTAAAAATGCATTAATGCAATTTTCTCCATTTTTGACCTTAAAGCTTTACTGTCTAAATGAATTTCATTCAATTCTAAATGAAGGTTGATCTTCTACTTATTCTTAAAAGGAGAGGTTTAAAAACAAAGGATATCCACCCCAAAATAGTACTAATTTATTGTTTAGCCCTGCTCTTCCCTCTAAGTCTTTTGGTTTCTATAAACTTGGTATCAACTTCCCTGTTAGTGATAGGGAAAGATGTTCAGATGCCATTTAGTTAAAAGTGGACATGATTCTTTGACTTTTATAAGAATACACACTCTTTTATAACAGTATGTCATATATAATTTGTGTATATAAGTTGTGAGTTATGCAGAAGTGTTAACAGTCCAGTTGAGAATATTTTTTCTCTTTCTCAATTTTCACTATTTTCTGATGTCCTAGTTCTGTTAGTTTGTTGCTCTTAAAAGTTAGGTAACATACAAAGACCTGATACTTAAATGTGAAGAACAAATTAAAATTAATCTGAAAGAGTAGGTGGCTCTGTGGCCTTTGCTGGTTCGCTTTAATATATTAAGACTTCAAAATATGAGAGGATAGGGTTGGATGTTTTATGTGAGGCTTTTTTGAAAGCTGCGTGGTGCATATGAGCAGTCAGATTTCACTGAATTCCAGTGAAGTTTATTTAACCCCCTTCTCATATGAATATCTATCTTTTTATTATGTTTTTGATAACTCACAAAAATTTAAGAAATATCAGCAAATCATGCCACATCACTTGATGCATGTTGAGGTCATCTTCAGTTAATTTAAACATAGAACAAATGTTTGTTTCACTATTTTTCCTTCTTCCTTGGCTACCACATTTATTTATGAAGACCTCTGGGCTCATTCTACCAAAACTGGTCAAATTTTGTTGCTTAATGACAGTGATGCAATATGGTCAGTCTTTTTGACTGTTTGTATCAGAAATTATTCTGTTCCAGTAATGGATGGAGTAAGAGTTCTTCTGGAAAGCCAATCTTTTCAGCAGCATTGCAGGAAGAAAAGGTTATACTCGTTGCATGTGTTTTCAGAGCAGTATAAAAAATACCAAAAAAAAGAGAAAATCCTCTGAAAAGGGGAGTAAGGGAAAGGAAAATCTTGTTGATAGGGTAGACTGATGCAATATTGTGATCAGCTCTTGTTAGATGTTCCTTTTATATTGCCTGCTGGTTGTAAGTAGACAATTTTAAAAAACAGAATGCTGGAAGAACATTAATAAAAAGGAATCACTAGATTTCCTTCTTATGCTGTTCTGGGCATCTTTTCAATGGGAAGTAAGTAGTGGAATTAAATTAGTTTATTCCCTCTATGGCACAGTAGGTTGTATCCCTGGGGCTGAAAGTAGACTGTAAATATCTGCATGCAGGGTACAATAATGTATATATAGAAGACAAAGTACTGCACTGTTAGGTAGGTACATAGACAAGAATTATTCTCCTGTTTTCCTTTTGATTTGTTTAATAATTGCAAATAGCTTTAAAATTGTAAGCTTGTAAATTATAAGCACTCTTTAAGGCTTAAGACTAAAAATCTCAAGGGGACTAGCTGTAAATGGAGTCATCTCTTTCCTTAGATCTGTATCATTCCCAAAATTGAATTTTACTAAAAGCTATCACTTTGGTATCATCCATGTTTTATTCTTCAAATTATATCCTCAATAGTCTTTAAATTATATCCTGAATGGGAAACATTAATTTGTTTAAGAAATGAGCAGTTTTGATTGGATAACTGGAAGCTTTTTTGACTTAAGGTGTTCACTTTTTACCCTGGAGATAGCTGTGCAACAGTGTGTGTGCCTGACATGTGATGCATGCAAATGCTAAATACAGTAGCAGCATGAGGCAAGTGTCATTAACAGTAATTTATGTAATGAAAGCCACCTGGCTGTCTTTGTAATTAATTGCTTGTAAATAATAAATTTAAATATAGTTTATAGTTTTCTAAATTTGATTATATAGTTTTAGGAGCAAATTGTTTAAGGGAGTTTAGGGATTTATTTAGTTTCAAATTGGCACAAATATGCTTTTTACATACAGGCTAATTTTTTAATGTAAAATCAGCAGTCTAATTAGCTCTGAATTGCCATTCATTCATAAAAATAGTTTTCTAAAATTGAACATGTAGTTTGTTCAGGACAATATAGTTTTGAAGAAAAAAAAGCTATAAAGTAGAATTACTTTCCCCTTTCTCCACAATCAGTAAAGTTGAGATTGGAGTCTGAAAAACTTAGCTTGTCTTCTCTTGATCTGATTCTTTTACTGGTCAGAAGGGGCAGTAGTATGATAGAATTACCCAAACAAAATGAGGGAGGTGAACAAAAAATAAATATTTCAAATACTACTTTCCAGTAATAGCCTACTAAGTGAGTATTTTTTTTTAATGTATGGACTTTTGCCCTATCAGGAGGACCGATAACAAAGGTAAGGATAAGCCCCTGGTTTAAATTGTATCTTCTTTGCCTTAACTGCTTATTGAGGTCCATTGCTGTTGCATCCTGGGAACATGACCAACATCAGAGCAGCTACTTTTGTGCATTTATGTCTGATGATTGTGGTCCTAAGATAAAGAGGCCAAATTTGCAAACATGTTTTTGATACAGTCTTAACTGAAGTAAATTGAAATAAAGTGTGGATGGTGTACAGTTAAGTGGAAACAAGGAATTTGTGGATGTTTCACCTTTTTTCTCTCAGTTTCTCATGCTTCTGTATGCCTCTGCTTTGGGATGTTTTCACTGATTCTTGGATATTAAGAAGTTTCACTTCTTGCTAGGTAACTTGGAGTAGTTGAGGTCAAGGACATAGCAACTCATCTGCTTATGCTAGTCACAAGCATTGCTTTTTTATTTAGTTTTCTCAAAAAATTTAATGGTAGATTTAAAAGCAGAATTTTTGAGATCACTAGGAGATGGAGGTATGGAGGGCAAGTGCTGAGATAACAAGGTGCATGTGGGAGACAAAATCTATTTGACTCCTATCTGTTTCTTTTGTCAGTGGACTCTCTGACTGGGGAGGTACCCAGGTGGTATCAGGTAAGTTCTTTTATGTGTAAGGTGAAAATATTCGATAGTCGTTGAAGTCAGAATATTTGAGAGTTTTAATTTCCCATTTTAGTACTGACGTATTTTTTTAAGTCTTTATGGTAAATATATTTTGATTTTGTATTACCAGTGAAAATATTTTTCAGTTTGAAAATTTAACCCTACAAAAGAATTTTATACTTTTATAGAATAGACTTGAAACATTAGTGAAATAGTATTTAATTAAAAAGGTCTCTGTGGGTTTGACATTGGTGTAGATTTCAAACATTCAGGCAACAAGCACTGTGCTGTTTAATTTCAGAAAGAAAAAAAACTTTCAAAACAGTATCTTGGGCAAATTATTGGATATTTTCACTACTTGCTTACCATGATAATAGGACCAAAATTTGTTTGGGTTTTTTTTCATTTGGAAATGCTACTCTTCTATTCCTGTGTTTTAACCATATTATGTGCCTACGTTTATCTGTTGTTTAAGCATGATGTTGTTCTTCTCATCATAACCATATATATGAGAAAGGAAAGATAGCATCTTTATTCAGAATTATCTTTTCATGTTGGAAGATTGATCAGAAATACTTTGTAATAATTTGAATATGGTATATTTTGAGTTACACTTGCATTACTGCTGTTGAAAAATTTTTGTGGTGTAGGCAAAAGGTTTAATTTATCTCTGCAAAGAGCTGGCATTATTTTGTGATCATTGACTGTACTGGTAATTTGCATTTACCTCTGAATTTTGTTTTTTTCTCATCTGATACAGATTGTTCATAGTCTGCAGTTGTTTTAAAATACATTGACTGTTACAACAGACACCAAAAAATTAGGTGTCTACAGGAAGAATTGATGCTTAAAGGAACTTCTAAGTCTTTCTAAATGAAAAATCAAACAGTATCTAATACTGGCAATTTTCCTCTGTCTGCTGCTAGAACTTATTGGCCAACTAGGTCAGACATTATTAAAGTTCAAGTGGCCCAGTGGGAAAAGTAATGGCCTTACACTACTATGAATTTTAAATGCTGCCATTTCTATGTATTGCACCATCATCTGTTCTTGCACATCACTAAATTGTATAGAAGTTGTGGGACCAACCAGTGTCAAGGTCATAGAAGTGATGAGTCTTCTCAAGTAGCCTTCTTGGAGCTTTTTCATACAGTTATTCTCATAACCCTGGGTATAGGCAGCAAAGTTGTATGCACATGCCTTTTTATTGTCATTGTGTATTGTAAGCCTGCAATGCAGGATATCTTTTTCCTCAGAATCTTTACTTTGGGGTTTTATTTTTGATCCTACTAAATGTATGAAATTGACTTTGAGGCAAAGGCAGTTTTTAGTGATCTCTATTTAAATTTTTGAGTTGAGCTGTTGTACAGTTTACTGAAGTGGATATCAGAGAATTTCAAAATTGTTTACTGCTATCATTTTCCAGATGAGCTTGAATTTTTATCTTGATTTTAAATTTAATGGTAGAAAGTCAGAAATGAGCATATCAGCATGTACTTCTTGTCATATGTATATAAAGAGATACAGATATATACACTTACTGCACTTTTATAATAGTATTATATTGGTAATGGGAGTATTTCCTCAACAGCACTGTATTGACTTTGTAGTTCCCAAAGTAGTAGCTACTGATAACGCTTCATTGTATGGAGGGCTTCTTATGCAGAGATAATAAAACTAGTTTTGTATTCCAGACTAGAACTGGTGTAACTGGAAATCTGTAGAACTGGAAGATGGCCACTTTATAGAAGTTACTGTGTTGTAACTGAAGACTTAGGTACTTTTGTGTGACTTAGGTATTCTAATTCAAACTCATATATTGATTTAAAGACATATATTAACTCACACGTATACATAGACAAGTACATTGATTTAGCTTATATTGGTAATTCACTGACTTCCAACAAATCAATGTTAGATTTGCGAATGATAAAGTACAAATGTGTCCAGAGACAATACTCTTCTTTTTGAGAATTTTCATTCAGAGAAGTGACTACAAGCATACTAACTGTAAGAAAGATTGTAATATTAAAGGCTCCAGTGAAAAGAGGTTAAGGCTGTAATTATTCTAGAGATCAGTGTGCCTCCCTTGTGCTATGTTCTTCAATGCTTGGATGCATGTAAGCCTAACAGTTCCCAAGCTTTAGTAGGCCTTTGGTATTCCTGAACCTTCCTAGATCCTCGTGTGGAATCATTCAGACTGCTAAGAAGCCTTTTTCTTGTCCTGACAATCCTGATGCGTGGAAGAAATTCTGAGAATCCACTAGTTGTCACCTTCTCTCAGGTGGGAAATGGAGCATCAGATTGACATTAGTTGATTTACAGGTCTAACTGTGGTCCTTGTTACCTGACATCCTGCAGTTCTGGGAAACCACGGGGACTTTACGCATCCGTGCATGCGTTATGCATTTGAAACAATGCTGCTCAATCTATTTGTGATCCATTATTGACAGAGTTTTTCCAGATAAGAGTGGACTGGTTTGTATGTGGTAAGCGATATAAACATTGCTTCCTTTCGGAGTCCCTGTTCCAAAGCGTCTGCAGCACTGAAGATGAGAATTTGCTGGTTTGGGTTTCTTTCATGTATTTAATAATGTAACAAGGAAAATATATTTTAGACACACATTTTGGAACTTCAAGGTATCTATGAGGAGAACTCCTCTTTCACCACCAGTCATTTAAATTCATTGGGTATGTATCTTTCCTCACTTAGATTCTTAATCCAGCATGGAGCACCACACAGTTCTAGCCTTATTACTTTTATTTTAAAGCTCACTGTTGCATTTGTAAAAGTATTTTTAAACTTATACATGAAAAGGGGAAGTTCTTTTCCAATTAATAAAAATGAGAGGCTCCTGCTGTCTTCTTCACAACACATCATGTAGGGTATGACTAGCACTACATATTCACCCCGGAGACTGGGAGGAAAGAAACAACTTCTCTCCCTACATGAATTTCTACTTTTGAGAAAAGATTTGATACTGCTACTTTGGAACTTCACATGTAACATCTTCTGAATTTTGGAAACACAGTTCCTGCCCCTACACTCAATTTTTTAACCCAATATAGTTTCCGTTTTAGTGAGATGGAGTATTCCATTTTGTGAAAAGAAAGCAATGAAGCTATTCTCTCTGTATATAACATATTTGCCTCATGATGGACATGACTTTGCCCGTTTGTCTCCACTTGTGTGAATAATTCTGGATTAAATACCGCAGTTCATATTTACTCTTGATTTTTTAAATTTTTTTTTCAGGTCTCTCTAGATACTCTTCCTTTGTTCCATGGTAAAATACATTAAATATAGAGCTGCATTTTTACTCTTTCTAGTTTAGGCAACAAGTGTGGAGTCAAAGATGAGGGAAAGGAAACTAATTTAAAATAAATAGATGAAACAAGTTGAAACTTGGTTTTCCACCTCACCTAAAACTTCATGTTTTCAGTAATCTCCAAAAATAAAGTAAAAACCTGTAAGTTTCATTTTATCCCTAAAGAATTAATTATTTGCAAGGGCTAATATAATACTAGCTGAATTTATTATGTTCAGATTTTATCCTAGTGAGGCTGAAATAAGTAGCAAATATGAAGTTGGACAGCACACCAAATCTTGGCTAGATCTGCAGCTGTGCTTTGTTGAGATGATGACCTGATCCAATGAAATTATTTTCATCATTACTAGCTGCTTCTTAGTCAGAGTTTTATATCAACTCTAGTTATGAAGCACTAATCTTATAGAAACCAGTAGCTTATCTGTTACTATATTATATATAAATACTCACTGCAAACCAAAACATTTCTGAAATACTCTACAGGGATTATAGCATTTCTCCTCTACCTAAATCTGGGATTCATTAGAAGGGAACGGTCTAAATTTTGTCCTTTCATATTAAATGACCAAAAGGCATATTCTTTTTCTAGCACAAGACTTGCATTTGTCTTTTTAGCTTCACTGATCTGTAAGATCTTAGAGATAGTTTCTCTTATTGCTGTTCTGGATTGACTTTGACTGGGGCATCCTGTTCTAAATGTGGGATTTGTATGTTACAGATCTCTTTTGAGATCTCCTTTGAGATCTGTGATACTTTATCGGGTTCTTTATTGCAAGCAAATTTTTATATCACTTGGGACCTAGAAATTACACTTAATAAAATGGGTATTTTGTGGCAGATTTTAGATTTCACAGTTTTCTGCCCAAATCCAGTTATGTATTGACAAGAACACAAAGTACATCAGGCATTCAGATGGAAGTATGCCACTGACATCAACACAGAATAACAAAAGGTAAATTGATTCATTATGGATGCCAGTGTACATGAAAAAGAGGATATCTGAAGAGGGAAGCTGGTTGCTTTGAACAGAGCTCTGGGAGTTAGGTTCATTACCATCTGGAATTGCAGAAGAAAATGTTTCCAGAAAAGTGGTAACTACAGAACTTAAGAGGAAAATGTGCTTATTTTCCTGGAAAATAGATTTAGTTCTTCAACAGGGGTAACAAGTTAATTTATTAAATATTTAAACTAGGCAGTACTCAGAATTATGAGTTTGGGGGGTTTTGTTTGTTTGTTTCAGAAAATTAGCAAATCTTTACCTTGGCTCTACAGTTGTTTCTCAACAAAAGAGCTTGCTTGACACATCTCCATCCCTAGCCTTTAAGTAAACCATGAGGCTGACTATAAAGTTTAGTCGATGGAGAGCAGTAACACACCACTCAAATGTTATTTGAGTACAAAATATTTTCAGTGACAGGTTTGTTTTCCTAGATAGCTCAGCTATATTTGACTGCTCATTTCTTGCTTTGAAATTCTGTATAGAGGATGGATGGAGCTCTGGGAACGTGGCTGCTTCTGTAGAAGTAAGAACTTCCATAGTAGTATCCCTGCGGTCAGTATCAGCAGTGGCGATCATGGTGTCTGGCAATAGAAATGCATGTTCATAATTTCTGTCCTCTTTCCAAGTACATAGTACTGTCTTTTTCAGTCCTTTTCTCAATCCATAATATTTCAGTTTTCCCTCAATGGCATCTTGCTATAGGTGCTCTAGCTGTGTTTTGAGAAGCTATTTCATTTTCACAGGAAGTTGTGTCAATGAAATTGTAGCAAGAAAATACTGTCAGATAGTTTGTTTTCATGTTTGAGACAGAACTATGTTAACCAGAAGAAACATGGAAGCAGCCATTTGAAGATATAAATCCACTTCTGGGGAAGGAGAAAGATCATCTGGTAGCAAGGCTTGA
>JAOXXN010000065.1:33272182-33275340 GCA_026770055.1 Myrmophylax atrothorax | reverse complement strand
AGAAGATTGAAAATGAACATAGTATCTGTAATTATCTAAAAGGAAGTCTATTACAGTATGATAAAACTGTCAAAATAATGATTGAAGACTCCTACAAATCATCCAGAAGATCCATAAAGCTAATCTTACGTCATAGCTTGAGAATTTAGAAATTGTATTTTGACCTTAGTTCACAGTGGAGCTATTCAAAATATATTTAATAGATGGGTTATAATACTTTTTCTTAATTAAAAATTAAAACTGTTCCCAATTGTTTTCTCCAGTGAAATAGGGAACATGTTTCCAGTCTACGTGATGTGCATATTATTTTACTGATTTCTTACTCTTTTTAAGGAATTACTAATTGACCTTGATCTATTTATTCATGTACACAAAATTTGTGGTGATACCTCTCCCAAAAAATTCTTTGAAGCTTACCAACCCTGTTTTGGGTGGTTTAAAAAAATTCTAGTCCATTCCATATAGGAGCTATCCATTTATTCCACAATACCTAAATGCCTTGCAGTTATGTGTTAAGCTGCATGGCTACATCTCTTGTTCTATTCTTTTCTCCCAAGCAGAAGTGTATGCAGTGAAGGGTTCAGTTTGGTGGGTATGCTGGTTTTGGGTGGGGTAGAGTTAACTTTCCTCCTGGTGGCTGGCATGGGGCTGTGTTCTGGAGTTGTGCTGCACACAGGGTTGATAATACAGGGATGTTTTTGTTACTGCTGAGCAGGGCTTGCACAGAGCCTTTTCTGCCATACTGCCACACTGGCAAGGAAGTTGGGGTTGCATGGGAAGTTGGGAGGAGACACAGTTGGGACAGGTGACTCCAGCTGACCAAAAGAATATTCCAAACCCTATGGCATCATGCTCAGTATATAAACTGGAGGGAAGAAAGAGGAAGGAGGGGACATGTGGAGTGACCATGTTTGGCTTCCCAAGTAAATGTTATGCATGATGGGGCCCTGCTGTCCTGAGGATGGCTGAACACCTGCCTGCACATGGGAAGCAGTGAATTAATTCCTTGTTTTGCTTTGCTTGTGTGAATGCCTTTTGCCTTCCTCATTAAACTGTTCTTTATCTCAAACCCCAAGTTCTTTGGCTTTTACCCTTCCAATTCTCTCCCTGATCCTGCTGGTGGGGGAGTGAGCGAGCAACTAGTCATGATAGGTTTCAAAAAATTCACTGAGAATATGTTTCTCCCAACACCACCCTCCAGCAGGCACTTACAGATAACCTTTATCCATCTATCTTTTGTTTCCCAAAGAAATTCTTAAGTACTGACTTTTGGTTTTTATCGCTTCCAAACTGCAGATCATTTTTTGAGAATATCTACTCTTGCAGTTTGCTTGGTTTTCTTTTTATTTTGAATACTAACAATTCTAAGTATCCAGCATTTTTTAAATCCTGTGATGTCTTTGGCCCCGATGTTTGTAGCTATGAGTTTCATAAACGTGGTTTTGCATAGAAAAGACTTTAAATGCTTTTTTCAGAGTAACTTGAATGCCTGTGGGTGTTCTGACAAAACAGAAATGGTAAGCAGGCATCATCTGTCGTGGTGTCCCTTTTTTTGGATCTTCTGAAACAAATTTTTCATTTGCCCAAATATTACATGTTTTTTTAGGCCAACACTTATTCTCTTCTTCCTTTGAACCCCTAGTACTTGCAGTGGACGTTTTTGAGATAGGATGACAGAAATGAATGTCATGGTTCCAGGTGAGTCTAAGAAGGACATATCAGTTATAAGGAGTTTGGTAATATTTCCAAGCCCATTTCTTCTTATTCAGCCTAATTAGAGTCAGTTGTTAAGAGTATGCACAAGCTTGTTTCTGCCAATTTAGAGACTAGTAAAACATACAAATAATTGACCTCTTTCTTCCACTGTACATTACTGGGTGCAATGATTTGGGAATATTTTCTGTCTTGGATTCTACTCTAGTGTCTCTGAACATGTAACCCCCAAAAGTTAAGCCCAAAATTCTTCACTTTTCAAACAGTGGAATCCCATAATTCAGATTAAATTTACACTGGGGATAGTCTAAAGTATCTCTTCTATCTTTAGGAGATGCAATTGTGTCTATTCCCTGTTTTCTTTAGGAAAGCTAGGAACAACTGAAGGTTGAAGTAATAGAAACAGCTTTTTTAAAAAATTTTGAATCTCTAGCAATATAATTAATCCTAAGGTTGTTTTCCAGGCTGTAGAGTTTCTTTCCTGTCTCAAGTTCTTAAATCATAATTCCATCTACTTTACTGAAGAACTTTCTTCTTTCTCCCTGCTTCAGGGCTGAATTTTGGCTTTTTTCTCTGTGCTTTACCTAGCTGATCCCACGTGACAGAACTGTTTACAAGTATTCAGTATCAAAGATTGCTTGATTTACACATAATTTTATGTTTCTTTTCAGTTTGGTAAACCAATTCAGTAGACAGAATGAAGAAGCACACATTTCACTTAAAATCCTTTTGCTTAATCTGCTATTGAAGCATGTTTTCTTTTAGCCTTGTTCTTAAGCTCTGAAATTTTTTTCTTTTCTTTCTGTAAGTTAAATCGAGCCAGCCCTGAAAAGATACATGCTAGGCCGTCATGTGCTTGACCTGAGGTTTGCAGCTATGTGGAACTGCAGCTTTTCAATAAGTGCCAATTTAATCAGATTCATTTTCACTCAGGATTGTAATCTGAGTTTGGCATATTTGTATCCCCTGTAATCTCATCACTTTACTTTGGTTTGTAAGGAAAAATATCCTTACAGAACATTTGAAACAACCTGATTTTATTATGTGTTAATTTATATCACACCACTGCTAACTTTTGTGGTGAAGAAATCAACATGTACTTCTGCTTGTTCTCAGAGTCTAACCTTTGACAAGGCTTTGGGATTTTTCTTTGTTTGTGTGTGTGTGTGTGTGTGAGAGAGAGACTAGTGTGTTTCCTTAGCTGCTACTAATGAACTTCCATAAAGATTTTTTTAAGACAATTTCTTTTTTTTAGGTTTCTTTCTTATGACATGACAAAAAATTATAAGAGTTTAGTGATGTTTCAACCTTATGTAGTGGTATTGGTCATTCCTTAGTGTATCACAGTCATTTAAGTGCTTGTTACAGTGATCATTAAAAACATAATGTAGTGGATATACACTTTATTGTATAATTCCCTAATCACTGCTAACTTATCTAAGCAT
>JAOXXN010000065.1:33244682-33267182 GCA_026770055.1 Myrmophylax atrothorax | reverse complement strand
CTTTTTTTAACATTTTGTTATTTTTCCATTGTAATATCTATATCAGTGAGTAGAAAAAGATGTTAAATAGTCCTAAATTAACTTCCGATTTCTTTTGACTTTAATTTATACCTTTGAAAAAAAGCACAGAAATCTTTTCCTAGCTTTTAAACAGTCAGAAAAATATGTCTACACTGAATAAGTAAGTAAGTAAATAAATAAATTGGAAAAGTTAGACATTGAAATCATCAAGTCTTTATAGAGTAATTTTTAAAAGCTGTTTTGAATTTTTACAGATCTTATTCCTGAAGGTCTGATAGTATATGAAGGTTATTTTGAGTTACATTTACTTTATACTAAGCAGTTTACTTGGAAGCTGCGTGATGCTTCTGAAGCACAAACTGTCCAGTGAAAGTAAGCAAACAAGGGCCTGCTTTCACCCTGTGAATTAAATCCTTTGGTGTTTCAAGATTTTTAGAGTGAATTTTATTGAAGTGGTTAGGTAGCTATGAATTTGTAAGTTTGTAGTTGCTGGGTTGATAGTTTTCAAAATTATTAACATCATCAATATTTTCATTAGAAAAGTGTATTGCTATTCCTGCCAAGTAGATAACTGAGCTAACAGGTTTTTTGTATGTTTTTGATCTTTATTTCTCTAGCCTCCAAAACTCTAATAAATAGTATGCTACGGGACCCTTCTCAGATTCCAGATGGAGTTCTAGCAAATCAAGTCTATCAGGTATTAATCACACTTGTCTTGTTTTGTTTTGTTTGTGGGGTTTTTTTCCCCTTGGCAATGCTGTTATCTGCCTAGCAGAGTAAAAGATTTTAAACCTCATTTAATTACTGTCATCGTAAACTATCAGTGAGGTCAGGGTGCACCAGAAATGGCAATGCAATATTTGTGAGGGGAGCATTTCACTTTTTAATAGCTTGCTTTTATAGTGAATAAAAGCATACGGTTTTTGTTTTCTGTGATTAAATCTGAACAGCATCTGATAGTCTTTTTGAGAAAAAGTAATTACTGTTTTTAAGATACTCTTTAAGTATAATGGTTTTCTAGTTACCCATCAGTATACTACTTCTCTTATTTGTCTGCAGTGTACTGTGAATGACTGTTGTTATGGACCACTGGTGGACTGCATCAAACAGTATCCTTGCCCATAAAATTTTAGGTGCACAATTGACGAGCTTAGACTGTGTGGAAGAGATGTGTCTAGCTTTAACCTGACATAAAGTTCTGCTTCACAAAACACGTTTCATACTCCTCTGTTTTACATTCAGTGAGCTAGAGGGTCACTGCAGAGCTTTCTCTTATACAAACAAAAATCAGATGGACCATGGGAAGATGTCAGTTTGGTGGCTACACATTCATATGCCTGATTGAACCTCTTTGGTTTTGATTAGTTGAAATGCATGTCTGGTTTTCTGTTAGGACTAGTTGACCATGCTTTGAGTTGGACTAGATGATCTCTGGAGATACCTTCCAATCTCACTTATATTGTGTTTAATAAGCTGCATGAATAGTGTTCAACATTGTGGCTTTGCTGTATTATGAATAAGTTTTAATTGAAGTGTTTTCAAGTGCAATTCATGTTTGATTGACCAATTAGTATTTTTAAACTCCTATCTGACATTGCAGTCCAGTTCTTTCATTTTCTCTTCTTCCTAAAGGAAATTATACTAGCTGTATTAAAAACCCTATGTAGCTTGAATTTTCAGGGATATTTTTTGTAGTGTCAAAATGGTTAATTAGAGAGCCTCAGTGTACAATGAGTACATGGCACTGACTATTCCAGACTAGGATTATAATTTGTTAGGAATGATCGCTGAGACGCCAAATCTGTTTTAGTAAAGTACTGAAGGAGAAAAGAAAAATTTCAAAAATGTGGCCTGCTGTCACTGAGCAGGCTAGTAAGGCAGTTCCCTCCCATGTCCTGGAAAGTTGTTACACAAATCTGTGCATCTCTTTGGGGGAAGGCCTTGATTTCACTGTAAAGTCGCAGTATAGGAAAGCTACCATGATGTTACTTACGCATGAAAAACAGTACTTCTTGTACTTGTGATACATGTGATTGTCACTCCTTAAAAATATGGGGGTTTTGCTAGAAATACTTGTCTGATATCTACTACAGTCTCAGCCCTGCTCCCATTAACTTTAACAGCAGCAGGCTAGAGGCCTATTTTCTTTGTATTTTGTGCTTTTAATAGTAATTTTAAGTATTCATTGAGACTATCTTCAAGATTAAACAGAGCTCTCTGAAAGTAGATTAATAAATTGTACATTTTAAAAGGTTGTTGATCACTAATTTTCATAATCCAGAATTTTAAGATTAGTAATTTTTGAATGAGAAATCTGGCTGTAGACTTCTGAAAGTGTCATGTTTAAAAGTAATAATGACACATATGTAGAATTATGAACCATTTTCAAGAATAGTTTGCCTTCAGTCTAGAATAAACTTTTATATCCTCTTCAGATTCTGGCTCAAATCAGTTATTGAATACGCAGTGACATCAATGAGAGTAATGAGAAGTTTTTCAATTCCATTTAGGAACAGAAAAGTTTAATGCTAATTTGTGTGAATGCATTACTTCAAGTATGTTGCTGAATTAGATATTAATTTTGAGGTGCATAAAATAGTTAAAAATCAATTTAAAGTTAAGGTTTTAAAAGCATTATGTCTTCTGAAGGATTGCATATTGATTTTAAATATAACTATCTAATTGTATATGCATGGCCTAAAGTATGAAGTCAACCTCTTTGTAAATGCCAAGAGGCTATTTTTCAGTAATAGTTCAGATGCTTACGGGAAACTGGGCTGCTAGATTGCATGAGTAGAAAATGGCTTGTGAGGTTATTTACAAGTTTTGCCCCATGGTCATTGCCATACATCAATAACAGGTATTATTATAGACTAAGTGTTTCTGCTTATGGTGCATTATAAATTCTGTTTGCAGTATTTTTCTTACCTTTTTGCTGTTCTTCTGAAACTGCTAGTAGAGTTTAACATGATATATATAGTTTCAGTTGATGACAACTGTATGTGTACATGTGAAATGATTGCATGGATTTTTTTTTTGCTGTTCAGCATCAAGTATTCATATACATTAAGTAATTAACTGTAATGGTAAGGTGATCTGTAGTTTTAAGTTTTCAGAAGTTTTTCTAAACAGAATTTGGAACTTAACTGCTTTTAATATAAAATCTTTTATCATTATGTTCCTTCCATATGATTCTTCTTTAAAGCTTCCAGAACAGAACTTTGACCTCCAGAAGGATACATGCAAAATATTTAATGTGATGAATTTTTTACATACCTCTAAGAACAGTACATTGGATCAACAGGCCGTCAGTGAGTGAAAAGAACTTCACTATAAAATATTATTTCATCCTTCCCTGGCATATGTTCATGCTTCTGAAAAATCAATGAAAAGGTGTTTTTTTAGAGTAAGATGTTTCAGATGGATGCAGTGCCTATCAATTTCAGAATATTAAGAAAAAAAGAACAGTTTGGTTCATCCTTTGCTGAATTGGAGAACTGATACACTAGTCAGTAAAGAGCAATTAAAAGGTATTTAATTGCATGTTTTAAGATCACACTTTCTTTTAGAGGGAGAATAAACAAAAAATGGAAATATTGTCCTTAATTATACTAAATAAATATGGCCAAGTAACTCTTAATTCTGTAATATGTATGCTTTTGATACTGTAGTCTGATTTTCACAAAGTGATCCATGTTTCTGAAAATTCCTGTACGGAGTTTCAAAACTGGGAGTTCAAATCACTAACCACTTCTGAAATGCAGATGAAAGTCAATAAATTCTATGACGAATTACTTAACCTGTGATGTTTTTATGAAGTTGCTTCTTTTCCAAAATATTCTTCCATTTCTTAACCTAAAGCTATCAGCGCTATTGGGCATGAGCATGAAGTCTTACTGCGAGAAATGCTTTTGGAAAAAAATCTCTCTTTCATAGGTAAGAATCTATAGTAGAGACGAGCCAGTGTATTCTAAACTTTAAAGACGATAGGTGACTGTTTACTTAAGAAAAGAATAAGCCTCTACATTCCTTGTATTAAGTAGTAAAGGAAGAGTAAAAAATGATTGATGCTGTTCATGCTATCATTTATTGATTTAGAACTGAGCAGGAACTCAGTCACCTAATACCCTATATATACAGCACATGCACAGACTTGCAATTAATATTTTATAGAATAAGTAGCTGAAAAAAAATGCTTTAATATCTGCTGCAGTATTACTTTTGGTGTCATGAGATATTAGCCATAATCTAGGCCTTATGAGACTTAGGAGGAAGCATAAGAAATATTAGTTTCAGAGTGCTTTATGTATGAAAAAAATTGCTAGAGGATTCACTCACTTTTTTTTCAGTGCAGTTTCTGCTGAATTTTTGCCCCCTGCCCCCCAATCAATGCAAGTACTCTTTTTCACACTGCCTGTATTTAAAGTTATTTTAAGAATTAATTAGTTAGGAACTTATTTCTTTTTTTTTTTCCTTTTAGCCTGAAGTATGTTTTCTTTACATAAGTACCATTGAAACAAAGATTAGTTTTTAAGGCATCCACTCTCTTAATACAATAGTAAACAATGACTTCTTGAATCTTGGATTCCCCATGTGCTGTGACGATAGAAAAGTGAAATGCTATCTGTTGTTAATGATTGAGCACTGTGCTAAATTTTTGTGAATTTTCTGGTTTTATCAGGAACTATGATCTCTCCTGAAGCTGTATCAGGTTAAGATTTTGGAAACCTTAAACAAATTTAAGAAATTAAAAAGTATATTAAGCTTTTCAACAGATTTGTCTGTACAATTAAGGAACAGAATTAGTGTGCTCTTTTATTTCAGAGAAAAGTGAAAAAAGGACAGGAATAACTATCACATGCAAGCTTGCAAATGACACTACAAAAATGTGAAGCGGTAGATTTTTCTTCTTCACTGTAAGAGCACAGATACTGGTAATAGGCTTAAGCTGTAATTGCAGAGATGATGTTGAGTTAAAATAGCAAACAGTTCTAGGAACTGTAAGTATAAAACAAACTACCACAGAAGGTTATGGAATCACCTTCAATGGAAAATTCAAGTCTGGTTTTGACACTCATCTATCAAAGCTGGTAATGAAATCAGTCCTGTCACGATGCAAGGGAATGGACTAGATGACTCACTTATCCTCAAGTTAACAATTATAATTTTATTTGACTTGTGTAAGCTTGTGCAGTATACAAGTCAGATTTAAGTTTTAATGTTTTGTGACCTTAGATAAGCGTCAATTTTGACTTTAGAAATAAGCTCTAAGAAATTTGTGCTGTCAAATCAAAACATCTAGAATGGGTAAATCATTAGAATATGTAGATATAAATGAGAGAGCTTAATTGTGACTATAAATTGCCCAGTATAGTACTGGAGCATGAAACAGCTTTTCGGGTTTGGGGCATGTCTGTTTCTGGAGCAGTTAGCTTTCATCAGAAGTGGCACCTTCAGACTCATCCTGAAATTGATTGGAAACCTGTACACACTAGTGGGGTTACGTTTTATTTATCCACTGCTCATGAGAAGTGCATCATATACCATGTCTTCTCTTCAGCAAAAATACTTTGCCTGAGATTAAAATGATCAATAGAAGCATTCTCGATAAACAGGCTCACAGCTTCACACACCATACTGAAATGCCAGGACTTTTGAGGTTCTATGGGTAGATACTTTATATATAGATACATATTTTTATATCTTTATCACAAGTACATTAGCAAAGCTTTTAGTTATATGGGATGGTACTGAGCTTTATCCTCCTTTGGCTCTCACCATGATGTCCCTCACTAGTAGCCTGGATATAAATCATGAAATCTGATTGTGTTTTCCACTGTAATCTTAAATTTGCAGTTGCAGCTCATTCATGCACCAACAAAAGAATATTTGGCTTCTTTGTAATATCCAGAGGCTGGTATAAGAGCAATGCTATGTTAAATAGTAACAACTGAGGGTAAGTTATGGTAAAGATGAAGCTGAAGTTTTGTCGGAAATCTAAATTAATGGGCAATCTGTAGACAAACTGCTTATTGGGACTGTTTTCAAATCTGAGGATGCATAAATAAAACTGCCAGAACTGCTGTGGGCTGGCTTTCAGTTGTTATTCTCTTAATCCATGCTAGAGCTAAAAGATCTTTTGAGGTGCAGAGTGCTACCTCTAGTTTCTGGACCAATGTGAAACATACCCTGGACTGAAAAGCTAGAACATCTTTTTGATTGGATTATGGTTTAAAACAAAATTTTATTTTGATTATGAGGATTTCTGTAGCTATTTTTTCTTCAGAGTTATAAATCTTCAAAACACTTTAAGAAATAGTAATGCAAAGTTACGTTCCTGCACAAGATAGGCAGCTCGCATCAATAGTAAACATGCTTTTTAGTGTATTTTTCAATGTTTATCAAAAAATGTTAAGGGAAACCAAGTCAAGACATTCAAAAACAGATGTAAAACAAAAACCATGTTCTTTTTCAAGCCATGAATTAGTACCAAAATATTTCCAAAGTAATCAGGAACCCTTGAAAAAAGAATCTGCCGAAGAATATTGAAAGTAATGCTGAGGCAGGCTCCAGTTTGGAGATGTGCCAAGTTGACCCATCCAAACATGTTTGCGTCTCTCCGGGTTTTCAGTGAATTTTTTTAAGGTGCATGTCCCTTAATTTTTAGTACTAGCATATCTTAGATGTGAAAGAAAAGACTGACCTTTCTATTGCTATTGCTCTTGAATGATTCAGTTGGGGCATCCTATTGTCTATTCTAGATTGTTTTAAACAGTTAAGAGCAGGTTATAGTTAAACAGAGTTGGATAAGACTGGATTTTTTTAAAAATCAAGATTAAGAGATTACGTAGAACATTAATTCATTTTTATGTTACGGCATAAAACACTCTATTTATAGGTTCTGTTAAATTAGAACCTTCTTAACCTTAAAATCATTCTTAGTTTTAAAAAATAGCCAACAACCAAGTCTGTCTCCAAATCCTAGAAATGTTTTTCATTACGTGATTGTGTGATATGATAAAGTGTTGCATTGCAAATCAAAATTAAAAAAAAATAGTACAACTCTCAGAATAAACATCTATTGCAGTTTATACTGAAGTGAATATACAAATCTACTCCTGTCCCACTTTCAGAATGAGTTCACTGTATAAAATAATACTTCAGACTTAAATTCTTCAATAAAAAGGGTGGGGGAGTTTGCTTTTGGCACTTTTACAATATTTTGATTTCTAAGACTGTATGTTTTTCTTGTCATTACTTGGACTCAAACTGCTGACCTTTCAGGATATGCACAAAGTATTCAAAAACTGAGTTCTAAACATTGGCCATGAAACTACTGTCCTAACCTGATAAATGGATTGGAAATAAGCTACCCAACAGTGAGAATGGACCATTAATTTTAATCAAAGGTGATGTAGAAAGGCGAATGGGATGCATGACAATGTCAACAGCCCAGTAGGTGTTAAGGGGCTACACAGCCTTACTTGATACTAGGTAGTGCCATTAGTTAAGCTTGGGTGAAGACAGAAAGCCATGCCTGGAATTGAATGACCAGGTCACTCCAAATTCTAATGGAGAAATGGTGTTTCAGAAATACCAATGTAATGGTATCAGAAATCAAGGACAATAGTTTAAAAATATTAAGGGCTTGCTTGGTCCTTTTTTGCTTGCCTTTTTTTTTTTTTAAAGGAGCATCCTTTCTCTTTTGAGGTTTTATTTTGCTCACTCATTATTATTTCTTGAAGTATTCAACTCTGTTATCTGTAAGCAATAAAGTTGTATAGTAAATGTTAGCAGAATTTCTAAATCTTTGTTCTGAAATTGGATAAATTCTATAGAATACAGAATTCAAGAGAAACTAAAATTATGTCTCCTCTCTAATTTAAAAAAACTCCTAGAGAGAAGGATTTTCTTGCCCTTTTTTGACAACTTTATGCTAAAATTAGAAATAAAACCAAGAAGGCACCTACAGTATATCCACATTTGTGGTGTTAGTAGGATTAATCTTAACGCATCCAAAGGTGGAGAGGCTCTTCTTTCAATCAGTGAATATACCTCTTTACTTTGAATATTTGGAGGTTATAAAATACTGTATGACAGCTTGAATTAATGATGTTTATAATGAAGACATAAAAATGCAGGGATGACAAAGAAGCATTTTTATATCCATGCTTCAGGTTTTCTACAAAGGTTCATTTAATTTGACACAGCATTGCATGCATAAGAAAGATATATATTACTGCATTAGTAATTCTTACACTCATTAATTATGCTGCTGTCTACTTAATGGAATAATTTTATAAACAGTAGTTCTTATTTTCTATGTACAGCTGAAGATCAGCTTCGTGCAAAGGGTTATGACAAAACACCAGACTTTATTTTAGAAGTGCCAGTAGGTAAGTCTTTTATAAGAATTTTTAATAGTTTTTGTGTAGAATAGTTCATGCTAAAATATTATTACTTAAGTGAAGCATAATCTAGGATACTACAAATTAGTCTCTACAGGAGTTACCCCATAATTTTAAGAACTTGTGGTTTGGGTCAGAGAGGTTTGATCATAAGTAGGGTTCCCCAGTGTTTCCTCTTCAGTCTCTGCATGCTTTTATCTCATCAAAAAAGGGAAAAAAAGCAACAACAAGAACCTTCAAATCCCTGCTCACTCTAACGTACTCTACCCACTGGCTTTCTGAACTAAATTCTGAAATGCCCATAATTTTGTCTTTTGCTTCTAGACCAGATCAGTTCAAAGCAATTTTAAGAGTATTACCATTACATTTATAGGTCATTCCATTGTGCAGTTATTCTTTTGCCATCACTTTGCATCCAAATACAACTCTTCAGGTCTTCATTATTTTTTAAAAGCCTGAATAGCAGGAAAGAATAAGGAAGAAAAGTAGGTATAAAGGTCATTAAGTTCATCTACCTTTTCTGGTCTTGAGGCCATGTGAGAAGATAACCAGATGACTTAGTCACTGGGCCACAGAAGAAAAAACATCCAAGTTGTCCAAATGTAAGGGATTATTAATCAACTTTTGTAAATTGACATTTCTGCCAAAAGACTTCTGCTTTGCCTCCATAGAATGCTGCACCCATCTGTGCAGATATCTTTACTTTTCTGGATGTCAGAGAAAGTAAGAAGGCTGAAAGTACTGTGTGAAAGTCATATACATGACTAGTTTTTTAATTCATATTGACAACAGCTGGAATTCTTACTGAGATAACTGATTTGTACACTAGTATAGGAATGGAATGTGTACTATAAAATGCCTCACTACGCAGAACTGCTTGAGATACCATTTTTCCAGTGCAATCATCTGTTATCCAGCAAACAGCTATGTATATGAGAGTCTTCTGAAAAGTTTTTAAAGATTCCTTAGGTCAGTGATGTTTGTATACTTAATAATGTTTTCTAAAAAGAAAAATGGTAGTGAAGTTAATAAGAGGTTATATGTGCAAAACAAAAAGTACGTATTTGAAACAGTGAGATTTGTCATCCTAATCATCTACAATTCACTTATGTCAAGCCACACTTGGAAAGTTTTCAGTTAATTTCTAGTCCTTCACTTCTATACTTACTGTGAAGAATCTCAGGAAGCTTCAAGAACTTGAGGGGATGAGGGAACTGTTGGCTTTTGCCAGGTCTATAGTTAGCAGGGAAAATTGTGAACTTACAGAATTACAGAATGGCTGAGGCTGGTGGAAAGTTGGTCAAGCAGGTTTATCTGGAGCTGGTTGCTGAACACAGTGTCCAGACAGCTGTTGAAATCAACAACGAGGGAGAATCCACAACGTCTCTGGGCCAAGTGTGCCTGTGCTCCGTCACCCTCACAGTGAAAAAGTGGTTGCCTCCTGTGATTCAGTTTGTGCCTATTGCCTTTGGTCCTGTCACTGGGCACCACTGAAAAGAGCCTGTTTCCCTCTTTACCACCTACCCTTCAGAAAGTTGTATACATTGGTAAGATTCCCCAATAACGTGCTTCTTAGTCTAATCTCTTTTTTTTTTTGCATTCTTTTTGTGTTAGAATAAATGCAAGTATCTAGAACAGGGTGTAGTTAAACTGAAATTGATAAAACTATCTGTTCAAGTATTTTCTGATTTTTTAAATGCCATTTTGTGCATATTTGAAAGATAATTTTTACAAATACATAACTCTGTTGGAAGCATGAATTATGTGGTACATTGGGGAGTAAATAGGATATTCCCAAACTCACTCCTACAGGCTGTTGAGTCTGATTTTCAGTATTCCATTTCTTTTTTGCTGTTACCCTAGCTGTGGAGGGACACATAATTCACTGGATTGAAAGCAAAGCCTCATTTGGTGATGAAAGTAGCCACCAAGCCTACTTGCAGGACCAATTTTGGAGCTACTGGAACAGGTATATTTCTATTACTTTTCTTCTAGATAAATAGGACTGCATTTTAAAAAGAAGTTACTGGACAAAATACTAATGACTTGTATTAAGCTACATGGACAAAATACATGTTGCTAATCTGGCATTTTGAATGTCATAAATTACCATGTCAAACTGGAATCCTGAAATATTTTTTTAAAATTCAGATCCTAATTGTTGACTTTCAACAGATACGTATGGTGATTTTCAAGTGATGCTAGATGACAGAGTAAGTTACTTTGGTACAGAAGTTATATGTCAATTTTTTAGTATCTGACTTTGAAGGAAGATTTTGCTGAAACGTTTTGGAATACATCCAAGGAGACAAATTTGAAAAATCTTTGCATTCTAACCAGGTGGGCTATGTGTGTAAAGAACTTTATTGCTTCTTGTCATTGTATCTAGGATAATACTGTTTCACTGGTTTTTGGGGGGTTTTTATAAAGCATTTCTTTTGTATGTTACCTACATTTGAAGCAGTAATAACAGTTATCTTCAAGTCAAGGATGTACTAAGTATTTGCAGGAATGTAAGCAGGGAAATAGGTTATGTTAGACAAATTTTTTTAATGTATTGATGATATTGGTATAAAGATTTTTTCTTTTAAAGATGGTTGAAATACTTCTGCTTTATTCTTCTGAAAGTCATGATTGTGTATATTTATATATCTTTCCATAGTACTAGACACCTTCTCACTGGAGGATTTTTTTCCAAAAAAATCTTAAACACAATGCTTCATTGTTATGGTTTAGCTTGGCAAAATGCCAATTGCCCAGTACACAGTCAAAGGGCCCCCCTCCCAGAGAAAGGGAGTGAGTAAAAAAGCTAGAAATGGAACTTTGAAATGGCAAGGTTTTATATTTACACAGAAGAAAAGAAAAAATTAAAAACAGAATATGATATAATACATATATATAAATGTGAAAAGAAATAATAACACCTTCACCGAATCGCCCAAGTTGTTAATACAGATTCCAACCACTCAACCCCAGAAAACCTCCTAGGAACTCTTCCTGAGAAACTTCCCAGCAAAAGAGAAATTAACAAGATGTTCACCTCCCTAGATAAACAACAGCACGGATGGCAGCAAGGCCTAATCTTGGGAGGCAGAGCAGCACGTCCTCACGGGCTGAGGCACAGACCTAAAGAGACAGAAACTCTTCCTCTCTCTCTTTTTACACTCCTTGACACTTCTTGATGTTGTCAGATGATATGAAATACCTCTTTGGTTGCTTAAGTCAGGTGATGCTTGTCCGTTCTAATCTATGTCACATCTTTTGAGGCCTGCTAAAACTTCGTCTTCAATGCCATTTTCGTATGTGATACAACCCTAAGCAAGATAGTGAGTGAAGTAAATGGAAGTTTTGATAAAGGATTTTTTTTTTAAAGCATAAATTTAGAAGTTACTCGGTGTTCACAAGAGACCATCTGAAGGATAATGCGGAACATGGCACAAACATGTAAATGTAATAAACAGGGAGTGTATTCCAACATCAGAGGCAAGTCTGGTGACCATTAGTATTTCAGCTGAATGTGAGAAATGTCAAGGTGAAAATAGTTAGCATTACCTTTGGAAATACTTTAAAAGCAAATTCCATAGAAGGCAGCAGGGAAAGGGAAACCAGATCTTGAGAATAACATCATCAAAGTTTGGAATTATGCTCTGCAGCAACATTCTTGATTAACATAAAGACCTACTCTTACTTAACAGTCCCAGAAAACAGTGACTTGGAAAACTTAATCAAGGTAATGGGAACTTCAGGAAGGCTGTCAGTTGTTGGATGAAGATACTACAGGAAAGTTGTAGAAAGTAAATTGTGAAACATATAAACAGAATATAAAACTTGGAAAAAAATTTGAGTATATACAATATCTAGGCAAATGGTGAGAATGGCAGGAAAGATGCTGATGCAATTGGTGCTGAGCTGCAATTGGTGCTGAGCTGCACATCAGTGCAAATGAAAGGGAACAGCTCAGACTGGGAGGAGGGCATTAGATGTACTGGCTGGAACACTTTCTGAGTATAAATGGTGTGTTTGAAGGAATCTGTGATGGTATCTGAGAAAAGCAGCTCCAAGAAGTGAATTTTAAACAGATAAAAATAGATAAAATGAGCATAAAAATACTTACTAAGTTGAGATGGGGCGAAAGTTGTGTAGATAAGTAGGATGAAGGCACTGATCCATTTTTTGTTTGCAGTAAAATTGCCATTGCAAAGTTGAACTTTCTGGTTGGCTTTTTGTGCTGAACAAAGTATCTATCCACATTTTGGTTTGAGCTATAATAATGTGTAAAACGTTTGAAAGTAGTGTATACCATGTGAATCTGACATTTCCAAAGAAAACTTCTCATATGCTTTTATCAAGGAACGAAGACTTAGCTAACTTCAATTTAATTTCAACATGTACAAATTAATAATTCAGCTTCAAAAATGGAATAATACCTCTCACAGAACTGTAAGACGAGTATCTTTAATGTTGCAAAAGCTAGACTGAAATGATAAGTGGATCAATAAAACATTTTGCAGGTAGTTTTGAGATGTTGCCAAATTTGTGTTATAGCTCTTCACATTGAAAACAAGTACAAAAATTGTTGATTCTTACATATAGTGACTTTGCATTCATATAAGGGAAACTAGAGCTCTCTTTACTGGAATTTCTTACTTCCTAAATCTAAAATTTAGTTCTAGGTTACCTGTGGAAATTGGCCAGATTTCTGTGGTCTTTTTTTAAAGAAGAAATCCTGCTAGTCTTAGTTTTGGTACTGCTTGGCCACACTGACAGTGTCACATCTTCTGAAATGAGTTCTGAGTTACTGTTACTTCTAATATAATAATAGTTGGATTGGTGAACACACGTTGACAGATTAGTTTGCGTATAGGTTAGACCGTTAACTTCGTTGGTCTCTGAAACTATATGAAAGGACACAGGTGCAGCTGCACAAAATGTGAATCAATTTTGCATTGTTTAATCAGCCTATGCAGAGCTCCCTCAAGTGAGAACCAGTTTCCCAGTCAATTCACCACACCTTTGTGTCTCGCTTCTTCTTGACGGAAAAATCATTTGGAGAAGCATCAGTTCACAATAGAGATATCATGACACTCAACTGATAGTTTAGGGTTTTGTAAACCTGATGTGTTGGTTGAACTTAAAGCAGAAATGAAATTGGAGAAAAAATCTGTAATATCACCTGTTAGATGTGGATAGAAATACAAATCTAGATACTTTGAAAAGAATGGAAGTGAGAAGTTTTAGACCTTCAGCTATTCAGCTTTTTTATTGCCTTTCTAAAAATAAGGAGTCAGACTGGAAAAGTTTCTGGATTCTTTTCCCATATGTCACAGATGTAAGATGAATTCTACTCAGAATCTGACTGAAAGCTTTGACCATAGCTGTGGTTTGTTTGCTGTTATGTGTGTATTTCATTAAATTCTCTACTCTGTGCTAACTAAATCTGTGAGTGTCTTAAATTGGTCTGTACTGACAGGAAAGAAATGGCACTTTCTCATTTAACAGAACAGCTCCCTAGATGCAGTCAACCATGTCTGTTCACCTCAGTGCAAAAGAACACCTTTTTATTACTCTGAGTTCTGCAGGGACAGCTTAGCAAGGTTTTTTATGGCTCATACATCAATGGTATTGTTAAGCAATTTTCAGTTGCAGTGGTGCACTGCAGCCTCATCTTCAAATTAAACTTCACATTAAAAATGTACAAAGTGTACCTTGTCAGTGGGTTTGCACAGTTGTAATTTAAGATGCTCTTTATATATTTGAAATTTTTCAATAATAAAGAAACAGAAAAAGGCAAGTTTGGTCTTCTAGACTGGTTTTGCAGAGTGGTGATTTAGAAAAAAAAGGTTATTTTATATACTGGAAAAATGTAATATAAAATGATTCATGTACTTGCAGAATCCCTTCCTTCAGTATGTCTGTTCAATGGCATCCACTGAGCAGGCTGCTGCTTTCACTGCCAACTGCGTAAACAGAACAACTGCATGTGCAAAATAAAATTGCTTTGTGCACATGTAGTAGATACCACACTTTTCATTGTTCACTGGCCTACATTGGTGTATTTCTTGTAACCATGAGGATAAAAACTGTTGAATAGTCAGTGTGACCAAAGGTAATTTGGAGAGCATAAACAGGAAGTCATGCAGATTGCACTTTAAAACGGGGTCTGTGAACATGCTTTTAATTGTTTTAGAGTTTAGATGACTGTTGCTGTTCCCTTTTTTTTTTCCCTCAATAGTGTCTAATTTTATAATTTTTTCTAACTTTGCAGTCCTGGCTGTAAAAGTCTGTTAGTCAAAGCTGATAGGCACAACTGCTGTTTTTGAAAGAGGATATAAAGATCAGCAACACTCAGTTCAGATAATAATTAGTAGGTGCACTGTCAGTGACTTCCTGTAAGAAGATATAAACTCAAATACAGCAATTTGCATTTTTTATCTTCTGCAAGCATGGCTAAGGTTTATATACATTCTGAAATGTAATTTCTAGAGAGTCTCAGGAGAAAGCTTGATGTCGTTATTAGCTAAAGAAACTGCTACATGTGAGGAAGACCATAGGAAAATGTCATATTTGACATCGATATTAAGGGCAGTTTCACATAGTGAAAGAGAAGCATTTAATTTTCTCTTTGAATAAAAATGGTAAGTCATCTCTTACTAAATTCCCTCCCCCATTTGCTTGCATTATAAATGTTATTATTCCCGTACTTCTGCTTTTTTGTAAAAATAAATAAAAGCAAGTTTCCCATAAGTAATTTTAAAATAGTAACCACACTTTTTGGAAACCTAAATTCTTGATTCAATGTGTTGTTAATTAATACATTATGTCTGATCTTGAGATTTCAGTTTAAAACTAACAGTCATATAAAATGATCATAGAGTCTTGTAGATTAAAAAGGGTATTTATTTCAGTTAAGTGCAAACAGAAACAATGCAAAAGATTGTGTTTCAGTCAGAAACACAGATGGTGTGTATGTAAGTTTTTTGAGAAGTGTTCTGTTCAAATTCATTTGCAGTTTACTGTAAGGATGAGTTATGTGTAAGCAAAGGCTGAATCAGAACATAAGAATGATAGACATTTTTTGCTGTTCAGCTCCTTAAACTGGTTTGACATGTTACTGTGAAGACTACTGAAATAATATTTGTTGTCTGATTGTAGGTGGTAGGGGAGGAGGGAGTTTTGCTGTGAGTTTATGGTTGTCTGTTCTATTAACAAGTTCAGTAGTCTTTAGTTGCAGATGGTTTGAAAAGTTGTACTGGTGAGTTTTGAAATCCAGTGTTAGCAACTAGACTTGGAAGAAACCTTGGGAGTTGCATTTGTCAAGTGGCTAGGAAAACTGTTCATGCATACCCAGTATCCAAAACTTCATTGGCAGCCCAAACATAAAGAACTGAAAGGTCATTCTTCTTCTTGCAGTATGATGGTTTGTTGACATATTTTGACACATTGATACAATGCTGAAAGGTTTTGACCTTACAGTGATGCTAAGGGACTTAAGGTTTGTTTAGCTATCTAATGCTTGTAGATTTTCGCACATGCTGGGTTTTGCTTTGCTCCTTTTTCTCTCCCTTCTGGCTCCACTTGAATTAGTAAATTAATCTTAGTCAAAAATGGATGTAGATAGAGATTTTATGATGATTTTTACTGCTTAGGACTATATATAGTAAGTTTCTTCAAAAATAATCCACTTTTTTTGAAGTGAATTATTATGCCAACTTGCTAAGCTTTGTAGCACTGAGTAGATTACATTTATTTATAGAAGAGAACCAAAAGCATTGAAGAGTGCCATTTTCTACTTCTTTACTATTGTAGTAATTTACTTCATGAAGATGATAAAGTTCTGTGTTCTGCAAGATAAACAGATACATGTGTACACTCAGACATACATACACATATATGGGCATACCTGTGCACTTCACAAATGTTCTAGATATTCAGCTGATTTCCGATAACATTTGACATGAATTATTTTTTATTTATTTAATGACACATGAACAGCATAAAAATCAACATATAGTTTATGAAAAATATTCTTTTTTTACTTCTGTGCTAGTTTAAAGGTAAACCAGCAGAAAAAAATTAACTCCACTCAGTCAGGAGAGATTACAAGTCAGAGTTACAATTTGCTAAAAAGATTACAATAAATACAATGATACAGAGAAAAAAATACTTTTAACTCACAAAACTCAGATATATAACCCAGCACCCTGGGGCACAAACAGAATGGTGTTCATTAGCCCCTCTACTGAGCACTACGTGGTCCCCCGAGTACAAAGTAAAAGGAAAGGAAAATCTGTTGGTGAGGACGATGGTCGCAGTCTGGTCAGGAGTGGCAGTCACAGTCCTGTAGAGGTTCTGGTGCTCCTCTGGATCCGACAAGTGGTACCAGAACCAAAACCCCCAAGATTATATACACTCATGTTTAGGTGGGAATGCCCAGTACCTCCCACCAGGGTAGGGAGTTTCACTATGGGTGATTTAACTCTGTGTGTCATGGGATAGTTTTGGAATCTTTGGTGGTCTGGGTCATTGCAGCTGACTATTGTGCCAGTCCTTAATGGCCTGTTAGCAGACATGACCCCTTAGGCTGGGTGTGGAGGTGCTAATGCGTCCCTGGAGGGGAGTTATCACAGCTGAGTCACTGGTGTGAAGGCAGAACCATTCCTGTGCCTCCCAGGGTTCCCTAAGACCCAGCTTGTAGCCTGTGGTGTCAGATGTGCCGTGGGCAACTGTTGCAAAAGAACCATTATTAACAGTTCATCAGAAATTACATAGAGGGTGTAGACTACACAGCTTTGGTTACACCCACACAATGATAAACCGGTCTCGACTGCTGTAACTAGGACATTACTCTAGCTCAAAAGTAGTGGGTTTATATTTTACCACTCATGCTCTCTTTAACAATGTGGTGGACTAAAAGAGCATGAAGGCATTTTCACTGAGACCGCAACTTATGTCTAGCATTGCTATAATGTTAATTGTTTTGGTGAGCTTTCTAGGTTGTTTGATTTTGTATCAAACCTAATTCTTATCAAAGAAAAGAAAGAACAGACCATATTATATTCATATTAACATTTATATTTGAATGATTGATATTAATTAAATATATATTTTTATTCATTGTTCTCCTTAGATATTGTATTTAATATGGACATGAAACTGGAATTTTTATTTTAATTTAATTCTATTATGTAAGCCTCTTTCACCGCTAGGTTGTTATATTCTGAACTTAAAAAATAGTAAAGGAAGCAGTGTATATCTTTGTTTAAATTATTTTTCCCTTATATTTTTCTGTGCTGTCTTAAATATTCTCATGTCACAGGAGACTCATGTAGTGTAGATAGAACATTTTCGGCTTCCTTCACGTTATGGCCAGGCTTCAGCTTCAGTTTTCCTGGTATTTCTCATTTAGATTAGACAAGCATCTAAGTTTATGTACAATAAGAGCTGACAGCACAGATCCTACTATGCTTGCCAAAGGCCTGGTTGCAGACACTCCGCTATGTCAAAGAATGTCAACCCCCCACAGACCTTACCTTTCACAATTCCTTGTAATTTTTAATTGACATTTAGATCTGACAATTTCAATGTATTTCTTAGTGTTGAGTCTTTATCTACCTACTAATAGTTAAAACCAAACCAAAGCAAAAATAATCCCTTCCTGTAAAGTGTGATGCCATGTATTTTTTACTTAACGAGGTCGAGTTGCTAGCTGCAAGTCAAAAATGAGCAACTTTCCCTTCCTTCTTGTAACTCTGTAGGTGCTAGTCTAATCCATTTCAAATGACAATTGAGTGGGCTAGTAAGCATAAAAAATTGAAATTTAATTGTTGGTAGTAATGAACAAAGTATATTACTATGCATCATGCATGGAAAGGATACAGAGTCTTCTAGGAAATTGTAAGAATACTAATAGAGATTTTCCTTTGAGTCAGATACTTGAATATTGAAAGTGATACCTTCGTACCTGTATTCTTGTGACATATGCATGTTAACAGCTTAATATTTTAAATGCAGTAAAGCTGGCAAGTATGTAATTTAGCTGCATGTTGCAGTTTGTTGTGCATCCTTGCCTTCAGAAATCTCAAGTTTTAATTTGGGTTAAAACACTAAAATCCTAATAAATTACTATGAACATAATTATCCATCTATTAGAAGTTAGAATGAAGGACTACATGTCATGATCATAAATGTCATAAAGCAAAAAAATTAGAAGCAGCATTTTGTCACAAGTAATGCTGCTTTTTTTCCAATTAGTTAATTTACATTTTGCAAATTAAGGGCAAAATTCAGACAGAAGATAATCTAGTAGCATATCATAGCTTTACTGACCTGTATTTGTATATGCCAAATTTAAGTTAATTAGAAATGTAGATGCTGTTTGTTTTATCTGTCAAAAAGCTCATGTTAAAAAAAATCTAGACACACTTTTTTCTCCCAACATTTATCATCTAAATAATAGTCTTGCCAAGATGGCAGCCTCATAATAAACTCTTTTCAGTGGAGTGATGGGTAATGAAGCTTGCTTGTGAAGGCAGCGAAAAATGTTGTCTAGCCAAATGTGTGAATATGATGGCTAGAGAATCAGTGGACTTTCTCAGTCATCAATCTTTTTAGTAGCCTCTTATACATCTGAATATTTTGATAGATGATCTAATAATTGAGTTATCTATCTTTCTAACTATCAGAGTTGCATAAAAATTATTCTCACATGCTATTGAATATTATATATATTGGGCATCCAGTAAATTTTTCAGAAAAGATCCAAGGGGTGGAAGAATTTTGTTTGTTTTAAGCAGCCTTTAATATATTAAATGATAAATTACTATATATAGAATATAAAACTGTATGTACTAATATAAGGGAAAAAAGTAAATAATGTCAATAGCTGATTACAGACAGCTGATTACAGTAAATAAAGCACTTAAAAGCATGAGACTAGTGAGGTTAGTGCACAGTCTAAGAAAAAATTGAGGTATAAAACCAGTAGATTCAGTAGTCCCTGGACAGTTAATGAACAGGAATCACATTTCTACACAGTTGCACAAATTCCTTGTGTCTAGGAAATCTTGGCTTAGGCAAAAAGAAATGCAGTGTCACTGTGGAGTACAAAGTTACTGTTCAGCCTCTGTGAGAGCAGTTTCTTTTGGTTAAAGATGAGAATAAAATGTATATATTGAAATGAATATATTGAAGTGCCTACATTTTATTTATTCTGAGCAATGGTGTGGTATGGATTTGTGTTTCCAGAGCACAGAATCTGCTTCCCTTGGTCACCAGTCTTGCATTTGAGCACATGATCTTACTGAAGTGTGTCTTACCAGAGCTGCTGAGTAGCAGAGCAAAATGATTGTTGGTGTACTTTTTTTAATGCTACAGTTAAAACATAAATTATATCATTCTTGACTTCAATTGCGGTTCTGGTCAAGTAAAAATTGTTTTATCAATAGGAAAAATATTATTTCATTAAGAATATTTTTAATTCAAATGTGTGTTTTCCACCACAGTTTCACCAGTTTATGTTCAATTACATATTTTTTGTATAGATCATAAAATCTTCTTTCTTGTGAATTTTTGAAAACTGTATGATGTGGACTCATTTTTTTAGTTTGTTTTCGTTGTTTAGTACTTGTTTTCGTAACTACAGCAAGGTAAGAACAAGTATGTTTGATGCATAGTTCTCCAGTTAGCAAAGAGGCTTTTCTTTCTCTGTTCCAAACTAGAGTGACCAGGATACTTTCTTGAGGTAATCAAAAAGTTGCTTACTCATTGCAGAATTTTAATGGAAAAGCATCAGAGGGATTTGGTTTATAGTCTCTATCTGCTTAAAGGAGAATGAGAAAGATGGATTTCCAGAAGTTGCATGTTGTCATAATTTGACAGTATTTTGTGAAAGTATCACTGAGCCTCATTGGACCTTGCCACTGCATACAGATCTACAATGTAACAAACTGTCTCACTGGCAGTGATTGTGACTCTCATGCTGAGTAAGCAGGGTTGATGTTTAATAGTTCTTGCTAAACATGCATAATTAGTTTGATACAGTTTGGGTATGCTTAAAGCCAGTCACTGAAATAAGATTACTTGAGTATCAAAAATGTAAAAGCTTACAGTAAAATTTGGCTCTGAAGTTCCACATTTATCTTGCAATATTGCATCCCACTGAAACAGTCTACATTTTTGTTTTCAGCAATGTTTACATTGATGTAATGCAATTTTAAGTTGCATGAGGGTTATTTTACAGAAGTATAATTTAAACCTAGAACTAAGGCAGTAGGAAAGAAATTACACACACACACACACACACGCACACACACACACACACACAAAAAGAAGTTAAATTATACTCTTTCATTACTTGATGAGTTTTAATATGAGAAAGTTAAAATTGCTTCTAAATATATAAATTCATAAGCAATTAACTGGAATTGATCAGTGTTTGATTTTCTTTACTGTATGTGACTTCCTCTGACTTCAAGTAAATTGGCAGTTATTCTAGTTAACATTTGTAACATTTCTGCTAGAGAACATATCAAGCTGCTGTGTGTACAGAGTGTGTTATAAACACTTACATACATATTTGTCTGGATACTTTACAAATGTTTATATCTTTATTTAGGAAAGGGGTCTTCATTTCCCTCTGCTAATCAAAATAGTAAGCACCTGTGTCCCTTCTTGTCATTTGATTAGCATGCTCTCGTCCATCACTAGTCTTTGATATGAACATCAAGAAATCATGTCCTTTTGTTTTAATGATAAATGTGCCTTTGTCATGAATACTTACAGACATTCCAAGATTTACATCTGAATTGTCAAAGTGTAACTGTACAACTTATCTGATGTGTGACATTATTGGGGAAATAAGGAACTTTGAATTTTTTACAGCTAGGCCTTAAATATTGACACTGCAAGGCTGATTTGGTTGGGATGCCACAAAAACCTTTCCTTCATGCACTGTTTTTCTAAGATGTATTGTTTATCAACAAGAGACAATCAACTGCATGAGAGCATCTGCAGGCATTCCTATTTACATGTTCCAACACTGTCTCTCCATGTTTCATTATTTAGGTCTGATGTCTAGTTAGCTCTTATCAAAACTAATACCATCTGAAGTACACAACCAACATGAAATTTTCTTCAGTCTGACTAATGTTATTAGAGACAGTATCTCTTTAAACCTGGCCTTTGTTTCAGTGTCTAGATCAGTTACATCTTGCCAATTCATTTCAGTTAACGATTCCCTGCTTGTTTCAATAGATGAAATAAATCTCAAATTATATTCTGCACATTTTAAAATATAAGAAATAGTGCAAATACAAGTGTTTAGATGACTGACTTCTCATTGTTGGAATAGTACAGTAAGTTAAAATGTTCTAGAAGACAGACACCTAGATGGGATTGTGTCAACTATTTTATCATCTCTTTGTAGCAAAAAATTAATGTTTCAGGCAAGTAGGCAATTTAATTATAGTTCCTACAGAAAGCAACTGTTGCTTGAAATCTCTGGGTTCACTTGCACATGAGAAAACATTTTTTTCCTATATATCTTTTCTGCTGTATTTATTGTGTTCTGAGTTTACCAGAGTTGAATTCATTTCATGTTTTAAGTGCTGAAATGCTGAAATTAAATCTCTGAAATTTAAAGTTTCAACATACTGCAATTTATAATATTTGAAATTTATGAAATAGTTGAGAGCAGAATTTAGTGAGGGATCCCACAAAATTATTTAAGGGCCCATAATTAGTTTACAATTGCAGTATTTGGTAATATCGTATATACAATACACTGAAATATTTAGGATATTTCAGCTTTTTATTGTTTACCTCAGAGACTTTGGCCACAACATTTTTTGTGTAGTTGAGTTGATTTGATTCCAAAGTTGTTTAAATTATAAGGTCATAAAAAATTGATCTCCTTGTTTATATCTCTTTATTTGGAAAGTGCCATTTATTTTAAAATAATGAAAATTATACATATTTCAGACTCTCTGTAGAAGAGTACTTTTGAAAGTCTGTTCTCATTTATTTGTTTCAAACAAATGAAGTGAGATTTTCTGGTATGCGAGGGACGTCTGTG
>JAOXXN010000065.1:33185620-33204019 GCA_026770055.1 Myrmophylax atrothorax | reverse complement strand
GTGCTAACTTTGATGCCCTTAGAGGTCTACAAATCAATAATGTTCCTTTATCTAGCAATCTAGCAATTGCATGGCAAAGAATTAAAAAAAAAAAAAGAAAACACAGGAATATGTAGTCCAACTTGTCTTCCATTATTTTCAACATGTAATTTTATGAGGGAAAATGTTAATACTATGCTATTTTATCATGTTGCAGACTTCTGCCACAGTTCTTATCAGACATGGATTGTAATATGTCACTGGATAATTTGACTAATCTGCTGTTGCTTTTAAAATTTCACAAGCAATAGAATTTTCCTCTGATTCTTCCTCTTTCTGGGCTTACTTACATGGCCATGTACATTTTTATATTTTCCTTTTGAACAGAGTTCTGTACCTTGATGGTGATCCCAGAAAGGTATGGTGCAGAGTAAGCAAAGAAAGCTGAAATTAAATTGTTTCTAGTGTTGGTATATACTAAGAAGGAACAAATAACTTGTAAATAATCTAAATAGCATGTATTTTTCAGAAGGTGCATGCAGTAGAGCTCTGTGTGTGTCTGCATGTGTGTGTGTAAGTAGCAAAGGAGACAGAAGGCAAAAAAGGGAAATAGATTTCTTTGCATGTCCCCAGTAATGCACTTAACTTCACTAATAATGAATGTGACACTTCTACAGATGACCTTGGTGGTCTCCTAAAGTCTCTGGAACAGTCTCCAGCTTTCACCATGTGAAAATCTCTCTTCAGGGAGAGTGGATATTATGTAGGTGATACATAAGATTTGTGTATCACACACTCCTTTTCTAAATAACAACTAAGCCCTATGTTGTTTTCAAATATGAAGTGGGGCAGAACCAACTCAAATTAAATAGACACTGCATATACGGATAAACTGAGAGACAAGCTGAAGAGCCTTAGGCGTTAGAAAGAAGTGAGTGCCTGGCACAAGTAAAGTTTGCCAGTGAATTCCAAAGGCAACAGGAATATTCGAGGTCAGAGGAGGTGTTTGCTTTTCTTCTGGGTGGGCACCAGGTGCCACAGTAATGGGCAGCAGACATATCACTTCCTTTTTCATCTGTTCCCTGCTTAATGCAGATAGGTAACTTACATTTTGAAGGACAGTAAATTTAAACACAGCATTACATATAAAATGATTCTGCCTGTCAATTATGCACAATAGTATGTTTAAAACTTAGCCACTAAGCAACATTGTGTGGAGATACTCAGTGTGATTTACTATCCAGTCTTGGACTAATTCTCTGATCTGGGAAGTTGAAAGCACAAATGAGCTCTCCTTCATTGTTTAATTCATCTGTTATATTGTTTGTTTTATTGTATATTTGCGTGTAAGGATTTGGAGATACAGAATTGTCTAATAATTCATTCAAAATGTCTTGAGATAGCTTTAATGGTGGCTCCAAGATTTATATGCAGCAAATGCTAAACACACAGCTATCTAGTGCCTTTATTTAGCAACATATTTGCTATCAAAATTTTCTGAACATCTTTTTCTATTAGTTTCATTCTGTTTTACAATAATTATTAAACAAAAATCAATTGCTGTGAGAGCAGTTTTGCCTTCTCGGTTAAATGCACTTTTGACATGGCCTATCGTTCCGACGAGTGCTGACACCAAATAAACAGCTACACAGAAAGAAAGGATTGCTGCAAACTATGAGGCACTCACAGATTTATTCAGATATCATCTTGCACTGGCCTTAGGATGGCCTGTTACTTTCAGCCGTAAAAATAAACAACTATTAATCACCTAGTGGCAACATGAGTTGACCAGCAGTTGGGGCTGCCAGGACTTCAATCTAACAGTACTCAAAAGCTTTTCTCATGTTTTCTGTCACCCATGATAAGAGGTAGTTTGCAGCCAAGAATTCCTTTGGGAAGACTGCTGTGAGTTTAACAAAATGTTTGAAATAACCTCAGTAACTCTTCTCAACACTGATCCACAGCTTCAAATGTGCAGAATCAAACAATAGCAGCCTTGCATCGACGGTCTCTGGAGAGCGAACTAATGACATAAGGTTTTCTCAGAGAAACTGAGTAACAAGCAAGTACCTCAGGAAGCACTATTCCTTGCCTGGATTTAATCAGAAAGCAAGGCTTTGAGCAACAATATATGGAATAGTTCTGCAGTGTAAACAACCATCTTTGTTCCCTCTTTATTCAAAGGATAGAAACATTCTTGCAGTGTCTTAACTGGTAAATACAAGTAGCACAACTTAAAATAGAAGCAGCATAGCTTTAGTCCTCAGATTGCATGTTGTAGGATGGAAGAGGAATTCTTTTGAACAGGAATACATTAATGGACTTGTAAAACAGTGGACAATAAAACAATATGCTAACCCTGAATTATAAGACAAATATATAGATGCCACACCTAATATAGAATAGAATATTAGACTTTCTTGATCAGAATGGAGTTTATTAAGCTTCTGAAAAAGAAAGTGTAAAAAATTTTTAATATATTGTGCCTTTCAGATTTGAGATTTTTTTGGTTGAACTTCTTTTGCTTAGTTATGACCATCATCCAGGGTGCCTGAAGTCACTTTGCCCTGTATCGAGATGGTTAAATGTAGAATCCTTGTATTTCCAGGAATCTTTGACCTATCTCCCAATTACCAAGTAAGGTACCTGGAACACTATCTATTATCTCTTTTAGACAGATACAGGAATCATCTTCCCGGGCAGCCAAAATGCATTGTTTTCCAAAATGCATACCGAAGTGATTCCCATTAAAGCCAGAAGCAGCCAACAGTGTGCACTTGCAGCCCAGAAGACCAACCACACCCTGGGCTGCATCAAAAAATGAGTGGCCAGAATAGCGAGGGAACCCCTCTGCTCTGCCCTTGTGAGACCCCACTTGGAACACTGCATCCAGCTGTGGAGTCCCCAGCACAAGAAAGATGTGGACCTGTTAGAGCTGGTCCAGAGGAGGGCCAGGAAGATGAAAAATGGAATGAAGCACCTCTCCTATAAGGACAGTCTGAGATAGCTGGTGGTGTTAAGATTGGAGAAGAGAAGGCTCTGGGGAGACCTTCCAGTATCTAAAGAGAAGTTATAAAAAGGAGGGGGAGGAGTTTTTATACAAGTAGATAGTGACAGAACAAGGGGCAAGAATTTTAAACTGAGAGAGGGCAAATTTAGATGAGATGTTAGGAAGAAATTCTTTATTCAGAGGGTGGTGATGCACTGAAACAGGTTGCCCAGAGAGGTTGTGGCTGCCCCAACCCTGGAATTGTTCAAGGCCGGGTTGGATGGGGCTCTGAGTAACCTTATCTAGTGGGTGGCATCCCTACCCACAGGAATCGGGGCTTGGAACTACATGATTTTTAAGGTCCCTTCCGACCCAAACCATTCTGTGATTCTTAAGTAAAAACTTTGGCCATTATTTCCGTGAAAAAGTCCAGCAGTATAAGGATTAACAATTTCTTTTTTAAAATGCTGATGTGAGTTAATTAACCATGTTAATTTTCAGTACATCAAGCCAAATTCTGCAGTGCAGGGTCACCTTATAGTCTGTCTTTACAGCACAAATCCTTACGGTCTGATGTGCAAAGAATGCATCTACCTGATTTTGAACATGCTGAGACTGGAAGTAAAAAAGTGTTTTACCTTAAGTGCACGCAGTCACTTTGAGAGTTGAGCATCTGGAATACTGCTAACAGACAACAAAATACTGTATTTCAGTAGAAGTTAGGACATGAACCAACAAAATTTGAGTGATTCAAAGTTCACAAAAGTATCTCCTCTCTTAATGAAAAGCTGCCTTGAGCCAGTATGTGTTTTCTTTCTCACTCACTGCATCAGTCTTCACTTGGAAAGCCTTGATCCTTGTAAATCGCTGTAACCTCAATGCTATTTAATCATAGTTTTAAATGTTAATTTCCATGAGAACTGTATTTAAAAAAAAAGCCTAACTTGTCATTGAGGATTATAAAAATCCTTTATTTGCCTGGAGAACAGCACTCAGATCTGAATGAATAAGTGCAAGTGAAGAATGTGTTTCGACAGTTTGTTTATTAAAAATGTATTATGCAGCTAAAAGTTATATTGTATTCATACTATTTTAATGGCAGTGACTTACAGAGTTTCTGGTGCAGTCTATTAATATGCATTTTAAAACTTTGCTATGCAAAATTCTGAAATATTTTAAATGCTCCATTACGTACACATAAATATCATTTGATTTGTTTTTATTTCTCCAAATGCCAAAAGCAATTAAATCATATTATAAGCCTGATGAAATGCTGCTGTTTGATTGAAGCCTTAACAGTCTCATTGCAGAGATAAAAAGACAGCTAGTATAAGAAAAAGCTTATTAAGATTTAATCACATCCAAGTGAGATGTAACTATAGAAAAAGATGCTTGATATTAGTTTCCATCCACTTTTTTTCATCTGACAACTCTAACTTCCACATCAACTGCATATAACATCAGTATCTGGCATTCATGGAAATGCCTACCTTTCTCAGCCCAAAAGAAGTTCCCACTTTTGAGTTACAACCTCCTTGGAAATGAGAGTATCAAAGAATATTAAGAGACTGTGATCTTTTTCCTTGTCTTCGGTAAAAATAAGACTTCCCCCAACTACTGTGGTAACATCAAAGCTTCAAGCAGATTAGGTTTTACTTACTTAATTTTCCTTAAGCAGCATAAACTGGATGCCTGGATCCTTGAAACATATTATGCTTGGTAACTTCTGTGTGTGAGGCGTGATATATAGTGCTTGTTAGTACCATGGACAAGTTTCATGTTATCTTTAAAAGTATGTTTTCAGAACTTGTTAAACTTTCTTGAACCACATTTGCAAGCAAGTTTATTTTTGTGCAGTTGCTACGGCAGGAAGGTGGTGTTAAGTGGCTTAAGGGAGTGGGACACAAAAATAAAGGAAAAACTGTCATTCAGTTACTTGATTTTAATAAGTACTGGAATTTTTTTCCCTTTCTTTTGGCCAGATTTGGTGAAGTCAAAGTAATACAGAGCTATGTGTGTGTTACTGGATCACAAAACTGTGTGGAGAGTTTGAAAACTGATGGGAATAATAAAACCTCACTATTACCTTTAAATTACATTCAGAGTATTTAAAGGCACCATCTTCATACACAAGTACATTTATTTGATTTTAAAACTGTGTAAATGAATGTTAGAAAAAAAATCTTACTGTAAACTATTCTGAATTAGGATTGCAGTAGCTGTTTAAGTGGAAAATTTCTTGCTAATTGAAGTAAGTTTCTGAGCTGAGGTTACTAAAAGTTTGCCAAGATACTGCTGTGTCATCAGCCGTAATGAACTGGTCTAGATCTAAGGAAGTTGGCTCACTGATGCGATTGGTCTTACCTGAAAATGTAGTGTGTGGTTGTTGCCTACAAGCTTAGCTCTGCCAGTCTGTAAATCTCCTCCACTAACATAAATGAGACTTGTACAAATACACTAAAATAAAGTTGAGATTCCTTAAACAGTAAACTTAATAGATATTATAGGGGAAGTTGAGTATTTTATCTCCAGGGTTTATTAGTACTACAAGTAAAACCTGTTTGCTCACAACTGTGATTCTGAAGAACCATGTTAAATTGACTTAAAATGTAGTAATTTATTTGTAAACTTTTGTAATTCCCCTTTCCCAGGAAGTGAGTAGTGATGTATAAATGGTAATGCTCCAAATTTCTTCATATTTAAATAGAAAAACAAGAAAACAAAGCCAGCTTTTTAGCTGACATTGAAAAGTGAGGGAGACCAGAAGGCTGTCTTCAAAGACATGTTCAGGTGTGATCTTCATAATTAAAATCACCAACCAGGGAGACTGTTATGTTTTCATAATATTAATTATTGGCTGAATCTGTTTGATAAAATATTTGTTTAAATGCAGGCATATTAGAAAAAATAATTTATATGCCAGCATTTTATTATAAAAGTCTCCTGGAATTCAAATTGTTTACATTATGCTGAGATGCATGCAACCCATCTATAACAAATAGACTAAGAATAAATTAAGTGTACATTTTTAAAAAAACAATTGCAAGTTGTTTTACATTTCTTTTCAGTATCAAGCAATGTGTTGAAAATGCATTTTTTATAAAACCACATGCAAGGCTTTTTGATGGTGAAAAAATCCCTTCACAACAGCCACATGTCTAGGCAAATCTTTAGAAGTTAGCATGGACCCCACACAGACATTCCAGAAGAGAAGACATTACTAGAAAGTAGTTTCTCTTGAAGTGAAGTAGAATATGTGTGAGCCTCCTAGGCCACTTTGATAAATAAATAGAAGTCTTCTTTCTATTCTAGCACAAAACTGGTTCAAATGGAGAGCGAGTCAAACCCAGATTCACATTTTACTTTTCTTCTTTTCCTTTTTTTTTTTTTCAAATGATCCCTTCTTTGGTTTGTTGTTGTTTTGTTCTCTTTGTTTTTCTTAAGATAAATAACCATTTGGCTTTGGTTATCTGAATTTTACCTTCCTGGTTTTTCAGCATATCTCTGTGAAACTCCTTTCCAAGAAAAACTCCTTTCCAGTGTCCCAGGATTACTGATGTACTCCTTTAACTATGGGTTTCTTTCAAAATTTGTGTCATTAAACCACTACAAGAGTTCCTCTGAGCAATCTGAAATTAGTGCAAACCTGACTTATTTAGAGCAAACAGTATAGTCAAATGTAAGTTTTATTTAAAGAACTCGTTGAGCCCTGCAACTATATTTAAGTATACTCAAACTGTGTTTTACTAATCTCCATCATCTATCTCAAATGCTTCAGTTGGCTCTTTGAAAGACACTGTCTTCTGCCTTTAGTACAAATACTAAATTTAGTCTTCTATATCAAGCCTAAATGAGGTCTAAAATAATCCATGAGTTTTTGTAATGCTGCTCTAGTCTTGCCATGCCTTGGGGTCATAAGCTTGCTTTGCTTCCCTTTTAGCATTTCTGGTACTCAGACCCCAAGTACAGCTCAGTTGCCTTTGGCTGCCCTGTAGTCACAACTTCTAATGTCAAAACTAGATAATGACTATACTAGGATTTATATAATGGTAAATACCTATTTGGTGGTTGATTTTTCAGTAAACTGGTGCAACTTGTTTGAACAACTTTGGCTTGCTATGTTTATTATGTTCTGAAGGAAGCTTGCCTCTATATTGACTGTTTATTCTATTTTCACTGCAGGAAATTAACCAAACCTTAGTTACATGGATTTCTTTGCAGCTTTAAAAATAATTCCTTTATAAAAGCAAAGTTCTAAAAGTAAGAGTTTCACTGGAATAGCTGAATCTACAGTTTTGCGTAACTTTTGGACACACTCCATCACACCTAGGCTTTTCGGGCTAAGAACTAAAGACGGGAGGTATAATACAAATTAAGTACCTTTTCAGGGATTTATACGATTTTTCTGAGCAAGAAGAAAAGGCATAGGAGTCCAATAGTTTGATACATTGTAAGGTTGGTTTTCAGTTTAAGCTTAAACTTTCTCCAATGTGTCTTTCATATGACATGAGATAACCTGGCCTATCTTGTATCTATATAGCTTTAGAACCAATTGATAGTTTGAGTTTTCCCCTCCTTCTCGAAGCTGCTGAATGTTTCCTTTTGTGTAGCAGTACCAAATAAGCATTCTGTCATTTTAGTTCATTGTGGTGTGTAAACCGCAGTTAGTCATTAGCTTGTTAAATGTTACAATTGATGCAAGGAGTCAATTTGTAGCTTTACTTTGTAATTCACAGCACTGACTTTCGTTCTTTATGGTGTCTTATCTGCACTTTAGAAGGACTCAGATTAAAAAGGATAGTTCTTATTTTTAGTTACACTTCCCTACCTCATCCCCTTACACAAAAAGGTTAAATGTCTTTTCAAATTAAGGCAGAAGTAATTAACCAGTGGCATTGTTTGTGATTTGCCAACTCTGGGCGTTAATGAGTGAGAAATTAGCACTTAGCAGCAGGAGTTCCTCATAGTCAGTGGCAAATGCACGTAATGTGCCAACAAGTTAATTTTGGTCCTAAGTACTGCACTTAAGTGCTTTAAAACAAAAGTATGTCGTGGGGGGGTTTTGTGATCATACACGTGGGGTTTGTGATATAGAGCTATTAATAGAAGGAATGACACAATAGAGTTGAAAATGTGCAACCTAAGCAGTACAGGGCAAACACTTTTGCTATAACACCACAGTCCAAATCAGGACTGATGGATGTTTTCATGCTGAAGATGTATTTGCTCCTGCCATTAACAGTCTACAGATATTCTTGTATATAAATTTTATTATAAAATTTGGCATTTCTGAACATAATTTTTAAGCATCTCAAAAATTGTGCTTGAGCTGAGTTGACTGGCTAGAAAGACATAAATTAGCCTTTTGAAGTGTCTCAAAATACTAATTGTATCTAAAATTATAGTTTCAAAAAAATAACAAGAAATTACTTAAGCACAGTGCCACATACATTTTAGGATGAATAGGGGAGTCAGACTGCCACACAGCAAAATGAGCCCTTCAAAACTCATGTGAGCAGCTGCTCATTAGCATCAGGATTTTACCTGGTACATGTGCTTGTAATGAGTAATTACTTAAGTACATTTCATAGCTTCTGCCTTGCACAAAATAGCCCATTAGAAATTTAAGGTCTGCTCCCTATCTTCCAGGGATTTTGCTTTTAAAATAACTTTGGTTAATACATAAGTACATCCCCACCCAATTATCCCATTTCTATGTTTGCTTGATGTGGGAACAGATACATACCCTGTAAAATAACAAAAGTAGGGGCCCATCCTGCATCATCAAAATGCTGTCTCTCACCAGAGGCTGGGAGCATCAGTCCTTGGCCTCACCTGCCACTGGTGCCTTGTTTCTGATGGGCTATCTGGCCTCCCCACTACAGTGAGGTTTTGCATCTCTTGGCCCCACCAGAGCTTGAAACAAAGGACAACGGAGAGAAGATCGTAGAGACAGTAGAAGCTGAAGTTGTTGACCAGCCAGAGAAAACTTGGGAATTTTGTGCAGTCAGCGTCATCCTTCGAAATTAGCCACTTTTTAGTCTGCGCTGTATTTATAGCCAAACATGTTAGGATGTGTTATCTAGTATAGCCAGATTTGTCAGTTTTAACCTTTCAACTTTCAAATATCTTTCAGTTGCAAAAAGCACATTGCCAGTGTGGCCTCAGCTATGCTGAGGGGCCACTTACTCTGCCTCTGAAATGTGGCCACTTCAAGGCTGAAGAGTAGTAGCCATAGACCGAAATGTTACAACGCTCTGCAGCAGTTTCACGCAAAAGACTACCATATCTAATTGAATCTGCAGGAGGAAGCCACAGGGGTTTCTTTTTCCTTTGATGCCTATTCCATTACATGAGCACATCAAATAGAGGTTTCCTCCACTGCTGAAAGAAACCATCCTCATGAAGCCGGTCTGGCACTATCCATAGCTTTGAGTGCTTGTATTTTCTTCTCAGTGGACATTTAGGTTACTGTGGCTTCTCCCATCACATTTTTATTATAATTAAACAGTAACAAAAATTTTCTACCATATTGTTGAGTCCTGAGCAGGGCTGTGCATATAAACCATTGCATGACATTCTATTGAACTTTTTCTTGTACAGACGGTATCTAACAGCTCATCCTGCACTGTTGGTTTTGGCAAGTTCACTACAGCATATAATAAATCAAGGAAGAAAAAGCTTTTTGGCCTAATGTTGTACAGACTGCTGTAATGTTAGACTACAGAAAGCAGTTCTGTTTTTAGACATCCTTTTACTAACCCAACATTCATAATTTATGATTCCACTGTAAAATTCCTGCAACACTACACCAGAAGTAGTGCTGCCCTTTAATTAAGTGCTCTCAGTAGGAAAAACGTGAAACTGATGTGCAAAACATATCGCAGTACACAGTGATTGATAGTGATTACTTCTTTATGAACCCAGCCTGAAGGTCTGAACTTCCTGATGGGTAAAATAGTCCGTGGGGCTACTTCCTGAGTTTGCCTAGTGGGGATCAGTCAGAGTTAGCAATATCTGAGGAATTTGTGAGGCACATTTCAGAGACATTGCAGCTCAAACTTTCTGTTTCTTCTGAGTTGCACTTTACATTAATAATTACCTGAATAATAGCTCATTGTAGAGATTATATTTTAAGGATTCATTGTTTTCTTCATGGTGTTATAATTTGCATGAACTGGGATGTGCATAAACCCTTGTGCTTTTGATGTCTACACTCCCAAATCTAAAAAAGCAGAGTGCATGGGAAGAGAGATTTCCATATGTATCAAAGTTACTGAATGTTATTTATTATTTGATACATAGTTTTTTTTTTTATTGATATGTGCATAGTATTCAAAGGAAAAGAAACTGTGATGAGGTTTGTTGGAGTTTCCAAACAGCATTTTTATTCATGGGATCAGGTATTACTGACATCTGTCAATTGAACATTGATCAAAACTTGAAAATTAACTGGATGTCAAATGCTCTCTCCAATTTTGCACTGAAATTAAAAGGTTTACTTCTGTTGGAATCACAGAGGTGGGAAATTAAAGTTCTCCTAACACAATCACATAAGCTCACTTTTCTTTTTTGCTTGATAGATTTGGCCCTGGATTAGTCATTTACTGGTATGGATTTATTGAAGAGCTGGACTGCCATCGTGAACGTGGTATCCTGCTGAAAGACTGCTTTCCTACTGACATTGTGACTCTGCGACACAGCATGGCTCAACACTGATGTTGGGAGGAAGAGGTAAATCCGGAAGCAATTTTACTTTCCTACAGTGTAAACTAATGGCAGCATCTGCCCTGAACTTCAGCTGAACTCCTGCTGCCCGCCCTTATGCTACTGCTGTTTTATACAAATATATCAGGAGTTTCTGTTTTGCTTCAGACCTCTGTTGTGATCAGCCAAAAAAGACAGACACAACCCACTCATTATCAGCAGTCCTGTCTCTGTCAAACAGCTAGTTTCTAGATACTCATAATCTTTCTTCCTTCCGGATGGCTTCTTCTAACATTCCAAAGACAAAAATGAATAGGCTGAAAGGTGGAGCTTTCAGTTCTTATCCCTATTACAGAGTCATCTTTAAAATTATGTGCTTTTTATGGTTTCACTCACAAGTTTATTCAGTGCCAGTGAAGTGACTGAAACATCTATGGTGATGGGGAAATTTGGTAAAGACTGTTGTTTCGGGGCTTAAAACAATATAATGCAAAGCTCATGAAGCGCAAGTGGTAAGACGGGATCATGGCTGTTACAGTAAATAGTCAGATTTAGAGAGTTTAATTGGTATATGGGTTTCATCACTATCTGATTGTAAAAATCAACAATGGAATACCAAGTTAACAGTTAAAAAATAATCTAAGATTTTTACAGGGGGTGAAAGTGAAGAGCACAGATTTTATTTTATGTATATAAGCCTGTGGGGTTTGGGGTTAGTTTTTCAGGGGGGTTAATAAGTATTTTAATATTTTAATGATTTGAAAACAACTTGTGTTTTGTCTTTTCCTCTCCCCCAGCCCCAGGGAATTTATTCCTAGGAGTTTTTCTCTTAACTGACTTTAAGGAGGAAATCTGTCTTGACCCCTGTAGGTATCGTAGCATGCAATTTTCTGGCATTCTGAAGATTACCATCCTGATGTTCGAGAAGGGGAATAAAAAAAAGATAGAACAGTGCTTCATACTGGATCAGTTCCACAAGACAAATAAAGCACACAAATGGAAAGAAATTTCCTGTGTACGTGTTTTCTTGTAAGAGTCTTGTTTTCCTCTTGTTGGAACTACCAGGATCAGAAGGACATTGAGATGGGTGTTAGCCCTTCTTGAAGTTTTAAGTTCAGTCTCTTCTATTTCCATCCACGTCACTACTCAGGTTTGTGCTCTTAGTTACATGGTTTTTAATGATAGCAGCTTACTGACTTGACACACTCCAGTACTTTTTTCTTTGCTAACTGGTATTTAGGAATGGACAAAATATTTCAAAATGTCAGTGAGAGTTTTGCATGTATGCTCATCATGTTCAGATTTTTAGAGAAGCAGAGGTCTGTATTCTGTTGTAGAATTAAAGGTAGAACAGTCTCCTTAAAACACAAGTTGACAACCTTTTCCAGAAGGAAAGGGTCTTTAAAACATTACAGTGCATATTCATCACCTTTGTTCAGATGAGATGATTCTTTGTGCACCTGTATGATTTCAAGAATCACATGCAGACTTTTTACAGTCTTGCCTTGAGTTAAAAGAATATTAATCCTATTCAGTAATTTTTCAGCTATAGTTTTCAGATGCATACCCAGTATTTTTATTTCCAATTTTTAGTTCTGACCTTAACACTTTCAGATAAGTTTCTGGCAGGAATTTATAATTTTGAATAATCTTTCATTCTCAGCAAAAAAAATCTCTTTAGTCTTTCTGTACTCTGTCCCTTGCTGCAGAGATAGGCTAGTATAGCTCCATTACGGTGAGTATTGTTATATAGAGAAATTTTCCTGGATTTGAATGTGTTATAGTGAAATGATTTGTTTAAAAAAATTATTCAAACACTTATAACTCATTTTTGTTCAACTATTTAAGGTATTGTGTTGAGCTTATTTTACCTGACCACCTTTAAGGATCTGCCCATAAAGATACACAGAAACAATCTGTGTAGTGTACCTGCCTGATGCTACATAGAAGCTGCATTTAGGGTGTTGCTGCCCCTGGGACTTCTAACTGTGGTTTTGGTTGGTGAAATGTGTAAAATCAAGAAGCGAATAAAAAAGAAGAAATAACTGAACATTATCGTACTGGAAAATTCAGAAGTAATGGTTGTCTGAGTGAAATGGGTTTTAAAGGCAAACTGAATTTGTTTTAGCTACTGCATGTGCTTTCTGTTGTATGAAATCATTTAAATCAGCTTTTACATGATGCACTAATGCTGCTTTCTCTTTTTGAATAAATTAAATTTATCTGCACAGATGTTGAAAATTCTGCTCAACCTCCATCCTTTGCTTTATTTGTTTCTACATTAAACAAATTTATGGGGAGACACACAGATAAATCAGGTTAGGCTTATATTTGTTTGTTTATTCCTCTACCTAATGGTATGACATAACAGGTTGGAAAGCAGTACAGCTGTCTTTAATCAAAGCTTTGACCTTATCTTCATATATTGCCCACTTTAAGGGTCTTCATGTTAGAATGAAGATGAAATAAGCCACAAAAGCGTGCCTACTGTACGAATTTCATTACTTGCTATCAGAAAAGCTTTGCCACCACAAAATCTATGCTGTGTTACGATTCTTAATGCTGAAAGCAAAAGATTAAAAAAATTAGGACTATTTTGTTATTCCTACTTGTATGCTGCAAAAAACCCCCTTTTGGGTATTTTCTGTTTATCAGATGTAAACATCAACTTTATTATTAAAGAGGAGAGAGTGCTGTTTGCTTGTTTTTTGTTGGTTTTGTTTTCTTAAACAATGTTGTAGTCATTAGAACCTTAACATTAAAGCCAAATTCAGTTTTATGGGGTATTCTGTAGAGTGTGCTAATGAATTATGCCAAGCCAGAAAACAGAAGTGTGCATAAAACTGAATGATGTTCTCACTGGCATACACAGACTTGCCAAGCATCTGCTCTTACAAGCACTGTAATAAGGCCTATTCTGAGCTTTAGGAATTGATATAATTGTGTTAAACACGGAAGTAAAATTTCCTTATGTAGGTGGAACAGCACAGTGGTGGGTCACACACTCTAGCAGAAGAAGAAAATGGTTTGGGTTTTTTACCATTCCTGTATTCTGGAGAGATATTATTAGTATGAGTTTAATAATCTTTCCCTAAAGACAGTTCAGAGCAGAATAAAACTTAAGATCTAAAGCTGAAGAAAGGGGACCAAATGTCTTACTTCATTAATAGTAATAATAGTATTGGTAGTTCATTAATGATTTTCATCCTATTTTACTATATTGTCTCATTCAAAAAGTCATTCTTTCCTGATACTTGCTTTTGGATTTCCCACCATCTAGACTAGTACAGAAGACTATTCATGCCTCTTTCCATTTGCCTTTAAATCCTCCTCTTTTAATTGTCCATCTTATTTTAACCATTTCACATTTATTTATTTGGTATCCTTCCATTTGCTCATGTGTCACGTTTGAAAATTCTATTCTATGTTTTCTGCTGCCTGCTTCTGTTTCTTTTCCTACATCTGAAGAGTGATGTTTCCTGTTCTGTATGCCTTTGGACCGTCCAACCATCTCAAGCAATTTTGCTCTGACTCTCATTTAAATAGCAGCCTTAGATTCCATGGAGACTGTCCTCAAATTTCCACATGGCCTTGTAATGGGAAAGTATTGTGATGCTCTTCATCATTGTCTTGGTTTGAAACACTGGTTATTTCTGTAGGCCAAGAGTGTTCCCCAAGCAGAGCACTAGTGCAGAATAATCACTCACCCTGTATTGAGAGTACAGTTATACAAAGGACTAAGTTAGGAATGCGTCTGTCCTACTGGAAAATAGGCATAGGCAATATTGGGAATTTAGCTGTTACAGCTGTCTCTTTGATTAAGGAGACTTGCTTTCTGCAAGTTCATGCCTTGCTTGTGCAATACTTCTGCAAGGAGATCTGTTGAAGTCAAAGGTTTTGCTTTTCTCCTGTGCCAAAATGTACTTGGCTCAGAACAGAAAAGGTGTCTATCTCCCCATTTTCACATCACAGTCAATCTGGCAAAAGCTTGTACATCATAAAGGTTGTTGTTTAACAGTCGATAACAACTCTTCAAGGGTCAACAAAATGTACACAAAATTGAACTCGATTCTTCCTGTTGCTTCATTTGATGTAGTCTTACTATTTAGATAGCTTCTTCTGAAGGGATCTTCTGCAGTTAGATGGTGAATATTGAGCAAGGGTAACAGTTGTTAGAAAAATACATTAGTTATTTTGTGGATGAGATTAATTATATCAAGACAAATGCTGCTCAAGTGTTGATTTAATACTATGGAATAAAATAGTAGGCTGCATGGAAAAACAACCAAAAAATTCATCCTATCATATTATTCTAAGTCACAAAGGGCCATTTGTTTTGGATTTTCAGGTTATTTAGAAATAAACTCTTTATTATGTTGACAAAAGAAGAAACCTCAAGGGCTTGCTCTTTTACAGTGGTGTGATAGGAACCTAAAGTGTGCCTGTTGAAAAATGAACTAGCTAACAATGGGAGCTTGGCAGCAACTTCACCATTTATAGAGAAACCGTCTATCTAGTACGATCTGTATAAAATAGACCTCGCATAGGTTAGGGAAAGGTCACAAAGTTACACAAAGTTTGGATAGTCTAAATGCGTTACTCAAAACTAACTCTCCTGTGTATAGTAAATATTAATTGAACCTGTGTTATTAAAAACATGCCAGGATTCAAAAGATTAAATAAGGAAGATGTAATTATGAGCTAAATAATAAACAGAGCAGTTTTAGTTCCCCTTGTATTTTTCACTTTCCTGCTATTGTTTCATACATGGCTGCTATACAAAGAGCAGATTAGGTCAGCTACTATAAATTATGGGGTTTGTAGAATAGTAATCTACCAAAATTATTTCAGAGCTGGATGAAAGAGCTTCAAAAGACTTTTCAAAAACTTCTACACATAATAAAAACACTTTTATTTTGATGCCCTATTTTTATGAGAATTTCTTGATTTAAAGTTGCATCTTACTCTATTCAGCTATTTGCTCATACTATTTGTTGATGTTATGATATTGCAACAGACAAGATTTGCATAATTTATTTGCAGCCTCAAATAAGTATTAAATGGTAATATCAAAAAAGCTGTTTATAAATACATTACCTGGTGCATCTTTCAGGCTACATTTTTAAGCTGATCTAAATCAAAATATTTTTGTTTGTTTAAAGAAATGAGCAAGATTTCAAGTGCAATTCGATATTTTTCTGTTTACAAATATGCAACTCGTATTTATAAGGGTAACAGACATTCACAATGATAACGGTAATTCTGTGTAATAGCTCTCAGCTGGCATCATGTCCCTGTGTAAGATGTTGGCCTGCCCTCGCTCCTGGCCAGGCTTTCACCTAATGTGAACAATCGCATGTCATCTACACAGATCCATAGATGTGGCACCGCAGTGTCAACACAAAAATGAAATGTCAATGCAAGTGTAGGGAGATGGAGTAACAGTATTGAAACCACGTCAGTGCATATCTACAGAGACCACATTACTCTGTCAGTGTGATTTTAGGAGGATCACTTTGAAATGTTAAAATGAAATGAAACTAAGTCAATTAGGTAATAACAATTGAGGTTCAGGGATTAATTGAGGGCCTAAGGTGAGGCCAATGGCCATTAACCCCAGCTAGTTATTAATTTTAGAGAAATAGAGAAATATCCTTAGCTGAGGTTATTGTCATTATTAAAGAGTTGGGAGGCTTTTTTCCCTATATTGTGAAAATACTTTTTGCTCTTGCTTTTAGTATTGATACATAAAGTGTGGTATTGAAAAGCAGTAAAAGGCATATTACTACAAAGTTAAGTTTTCTTAGAAATTGAACCCACCTGATACCAGAAAAACACTTTTTATTTTTTTAACACAGACATTTAACAATTTATCTTGATGTCCAGCTGTCTGTAAACAGATAAGACTTCCTGTCATGCATTTACCTCTGAGAACTTGCCAAATGAAAATAATATAAACATGGAGAAGTATTTGTTTACACAGCAACTAGTATTTGCATAGACCAAGTATTCATTGTTAACATAAAACAGACATGTAAACGGGTCAAACAATAACAATATTAAACAATTCTTTTTGAAAATACCCTGGGTCTCTGTCCTAAGGAGAGAAGACAGGAGACTAGACCAGAGGAATACATTTGTTTTCTTTTTACATATTTATTTATATAAATAAATGTATATTTATGTATTAACAGGTGTACATTTATATATAAATATACCAAATATACACAAAAAATTATTTTTGCTATTAATAAATACCAACTACCTTTTCGCATACAGAAGTCCCTGTTTACATGTTTGCTGTATATAGGTGTATTGCTGGCGGTCTTCAAGAAAGGGCAGTAGCTCAACACTTATCCCTGTTGTAGAGGACGTTTAAGTGTTGACGAGAGCAAGGAGACATTTCTGCAAGTTGACAAGTGACAGTGATTTTGAAAGAGCATGACAAAGGAGAGGGGATGAGCTGCAGCTGGAGGAGGCCAGACCCAACCCTGCTGAGAGCCAGCAGCTTTTAGAACTTGACCTGGGCATTTTGGGGCTTCTGTGTCCAGTATGAAGCTGCACAGTTGTGGTCTTGCCTCCCAAAGTGCTAATGGGGTGCTAAGAAAATTTCTGAAAGAACTTTGAAACTCACAGAAGAGTACTGTGGAAATGAAAGCTTTATTATCGTAAAACATTTGCATTACAAAAAGAAGTATTGGATTAAGTTTTTTCTTCTTAATTTTTTATTTGCTTTTCCATACTAAGAATTCATACCACACTCCATTTTGTATTTTGCCTCAGCATGATAGCTCCACAATGGGTGGAAAAACACAAAAATTAGTTTGATCTGTTTATTTTCATATGTACTTTAAGCAGCCTTATTTTAATGTGTTTGGCACTGCATTGCATACAAATGATAAAATACATTTAGAAAAAAAATAGCCTGACTACACATCATGAAAAAAAGTGTAGGCACAGTTGGGTCTCAAGACATACAGTTTCATCTTTCCTCTGAGGCATGACTGTCTATACAGATGAGCTTAAATGTCTGTCTAATCTATTCTTAAAAAACTCCAATAATGGAGATGGTTAGAAAGACTATGAGAATGCCCTCCCCTACCCATCTTTATTTAGTTCGAAAGATTTTCCAGTGTCTTACATAAACCTTTTTTTGCTGTATTAAGCCTGTTACATCTCATCCAATTATAAATACATATGGAGAATAAAGCTGGTGTCTGCTTTCTTTTTCTGACTTTTTCCATGCTTGAATATTATTTGCTCAATGAAACACCAAAGGTTCTTGCAAATTTTTTTCATAGAAAGGTTTTAGCTTTATGATTATATTTGTTACTTTACACATGTCTTGTTTTTCAAAAACCCAGTGTCTTGTGCAAAAGATCCCTGCAAGTACGTTCCTTCAATGACAAATTGGTGGCTTCTGTTTAGACTGGGGGGCCTTTATACTGCCTACCTCCAGATTCATCACAGATTCATCATTTTTTCATCCTATTACTCTTTCCCTTCCCGCACATACTACTTGCTAGTGTGTTTTTAGTTTTAACTTACTGTTTTCAAACTGCTTCTGTGGTCTGTTTAGCTTGAATTCTAATTTCACCCTTTGGTGAGATTCACAATACTTGGTGTGGTTGTCTTAGTTTGAGAGGAAAAACCAAATTGTTTACCCAGAAATGGGGAAGGAGAATTCCTCCACAATAATCACACTACCCTTTATTAAATTTAAG
>JAOXXN010000065.1:33168954-33181282 GCA_026770055.1 Myrmophylax atrothorax | reverse complement strand
ATATGGATACAGGAATACTGCCAAATTTTAGATGTATCTGAATGGCACAAAGTATGCTGTATGGTGGATGAGCATACTGAAGATACACAGGTTTGTCAAGAAATAAGAGGTAATAAAATTACCTGTGTGCCATTGTTCATTTTAATGAAAGGGAGCATACAGTACTACTTGATTTCAATGACAAAAAGGAAAAACACCACAGACTTCAGAGATGTAACTGATTTGTTCCAGAGTTGCTCACTGGCTGATATACAGCATATTGTAACATTATTTTGTTCATGTTTTAAAAGATGTGTCTTCAGTCACCGAACCAGCTCAAAACATAAATTTCATCCAATCACAAAAATGCTGAACAATTTTCACAGGAGTGAATAAATGTTGATGATGGGCTGTGTGTGAGACACAAACCAGCCACCCTTCCATGTTTGTAAACACACAGCTAAACAAGCTGCATTCCCATGGACTGAGTATGGCTGACCTGAGCCAAGGAATGAAGGGAGCCACGTGGCCTATATTCTCACTAAATTAAAAGAAATCTCTTGGACAAAAGTGTGTAGTTATTCTCTGGATGTTAATTTAGGGTACCAGAGAACCAAGGGCTTTATGAGGGTTCATATGAGTGAAATCTTTTGAAGCCTGAAATTAAGATGTACACCTGGCAAAGCTGGACCGGGTTGTAACACTTCACAATTACAGCAAAGGTAAGAGACAAGGGGAAAAAAATAGAGTACGTCACGAAGGAAAAAATACAAATTGCCAGGAAAATAAAAATTGCCAGAAACTAGGAGGTCAAGACAGGCAGAGGGAGAAGCCTGGTAATTTAATCAGGAAGTCTGGTCACATGACACCTCCAAATTGAAAAGACTCCCATCAACTGTACAGTCTGAATATGATGGAGTTACATACCAAAGGTGGCAGGAGGACTTTTAGCATAAGGTGTAAAATGGGAAGACGAGAATCCGACCAGTGAGGTCTGTCAGAACCTATAATAAACTATCTATTAGAGATTACTTTTCTAATTGTGAAATTAGCAGACTTTTCACAGAAGTAGTTGAGGCAGAATGAATTCGGAAACTCTACACTTCCTGAGGAGATTTCTCTTTAAAGGACCTGGTGTATCTCTGGCTAACCAGGTGTCTAGACAAAATGCCCAGCAAGCATACAAACTTGGAAGTTTCTTGGAGCAGACTCCAGGTGACAAGACAGTAAGGGATCACAGCACACAAAAGCAGACCAGTGCAATTCTAAAAATAATCCCATTACAGCAATAACTAAAAACTCAGATTATATCTACCTGCCTCTGACCTCAAAAAAAAGCTTGGATTCCTCCAGATGTACAAATCTCTTGCTCAAAAGTCCTGGTGTTCTGGCTAGTATTGTATAAGGATTAGTGAATTATACTTCTGAGACAACTAATCTAACAATACTTGTAAGATGTTAGTTTTCCCACTACACGTCTGACACAGGTAAACCAAGGTAACAAAATTAAGTTTATTACCAAATACTGCACTAGAAAAAACAATGCAACATGTGGTACCTGAGTTTCTGGGTCCCATGTGCATCTCTGCTTCTATATTGCTATGTTTGGGGTTTTTTGTTTAAAAGTTGTTTGAGGTTGGGGTTTTTTTGGTTGATTGGTTTTGTTTCCCATATAACATTCAAAGGCAATCTCATGCTGCACAAACCAAAATACCTGCAGTATGCTTTTGTTCTTGTTGTGTACTCCGACTAGAGGCAAAATGAGGTTGCTATATACTGAATCTGAAGAGGATTTTGCAGGTAAGTCAGCACACAGATTTGTATTTTCAATTGCCCCATGCAATTCAGTGCTGCTAGCAGGAAAAATTAGAAACTTAAGTGTTTTAGGTTTATCTCAGCTCTGAAAAGTCTTACACATAGCTCTTAGAAGTAATTTACCCCTACCACTGATGTTCAAGGAAGAGTATTGGCCACTTCATTTAGAAAGGCAAGAACTACAGTTTCTAAGCACTATTTGACAACCTGTATACTACAACCTACAAGAGATACCTCATTGTCGTATCTTCCAAGAAATGAATTGAGAAATCATTAGTGAGATTTTCCTAGTGCAATCAGCAACAACTTAACTCATTGCCTCTAGGCATCACTTACCAATTATTTCAGAGGAATCTAAGTCAGTTGCCAAACACTCTTGAAACTCCCTGTCTAGCTTTATAAGATTTCAATTTAAACTGAAATGCAGCTGTATTTTTTATTTACTTTTATTGTAGACACAGTTACATGGATGCTTTCAATCAAGGAGAAGCAAGTTGGTTCTATATCTGATTTTTTCTGGTATAAAGCTGATTTTTCTTTTTTTTTTTTTAATCCAAACTATTATTTAGGAGGAGATTAGTAGATACTAAGACAGGATCCCAGTGGGATGTTTACTGTTAGCAGAGCATTTGGAATAGTTCCCAACAGAAAGAGCTTTAGTCAGTGATGCGTATAGGAACGTAAAGCAGGTTTTACCAACTCAGCAAAGCTACAGAATCCATAGTATGAATTGCTGCTGAGCTGAAACAAGCACCAAGCAGGTGCTGCAACGATGTGTTGTGCCACTTAATTGTTCAAAAGAAAGACATTTTAAACCTTATTTGGGGATCCCAGCTCCCCATGTCATTCATTGAAGAAGCTACCACCTCAGAAGGGGCTTTTGAAACCACCTCCAGACTGAACCTGAAGGTTGACACAGTGACTCCAGCAGGAACAAACTGGGAAAAACTATATGCAAATGCTTTATTTTTCCCACCTGAAACAGGAGTCTTCATTAAGGGCATAGCTGTGTTTCTACCTTCTTACAATCCAAAGTCTTAAATAGAAGTGCCTACAAATGCTTCCTAAAAAATACAAGTCGCGAATTCACCCAAAAGACAGAAGACACAGGCCCCTCTCTCCATACATTTGTGTGGAAAGGCAAATGGATACAGCACCTTTTTTTTTTCTTGGGATCAGAAAGACGCAAGTGGGAGCCCAAATCTATGGGCACAGTTGACAGTCTCCATTCTGATCTGTCACAGTCATTCTGATGCAGGAAAAACTTAAGCTTCATGGGCCAGAAAGTGGGAATGAGAATGAACATCACAGTTCTATTTTGGATGTGTCTTCCATCAATCTAAATCAATCCTTCATACAAAGGAGAAAAACTAAATACATATTGATGCACTTACCAAAATGCAATTGTATATGAGGGGGACAGTGAGGAGTCCCATATTTGCTACATAAAAAAAAAGGTTTCTATCACTGCATTTCAAATAGAGATTGATTGACTCACCATATGTAAGTTTGCTTTTAGATTAAGATGCTGTTGAAACCCCACAGAGACGTTTCCCTTACTTCTGGATCCTTGCCAGGAAAAAAGCCACAACAAGCTACCAAGATGATGGTGGTACAACCAAGGTGTTTCAGAGCATGGGGGGCAGGAGAACTTCAGGCTTGTGGGAAATTCTGGGGTCAAAAGCTAAGTCTTGGTTTGCCCTGGACACCTGGGAATTGAAATGCTGTACCTGGGATCTGCAGGAAGGGTGTTCCACATTTAAGCATATAAATTATGCCTTTTGGATCTGACCCATAAGATTAGAATAGCAGAGACCCAAAATAAAAGCTAATAAAACCAAAGACAAATAAGACTGACTTATCTCACTAGCAATATAGAAGAATCTTTCTTGCATGCTGAGCTACCTAATGTTTCTTATCATACAGATGTTTCTGAAACCAGTGTATATTTTAACAATATAAAAATCAAGCGGAAAGACTAATAGAGAGTTTAGGGAATCTAATAATCTCTCTCTAAATCTCAAAAGGACATTATTTTTCTGTAGTCTTCTTCAATGGCACAGCCCAGCTAAACTGGTTTATAAAACTCTGAAGGTCCTTAGCACAAAACTAGCGTTAAAAAAAAAAATATGAGAGAAAGACAGATAAGAAATACCCTTGACACTAGTATCTCATTTTCACGGGCTGAAGATGGACTTTCATGAGCATGCTTCAGTCTTCTGGCTGGGCTTTTTTAGTTGATGCCAAATATACACAATTATAGACTCCAAGTTCCCCCCCTTCTGAGATGTGAACTTTAAAACCAACATTTCTTTGTCATTCCTTGTCAGCTATTTTTGTGTAAAAACCATGAGGTAAATACTCTAGTGATTTGCTGTAGCCTGAGTTCATAAAGAAGTTTCATTCAGGAAGTGCCAAGCCCTCCAAAAATTATGCTAGTAGTGAAGGCATTTAGGTACTAAGAAATGGGGGGGTTCCAAGTTTTGCATGAATTAGCTCTCCACAGCAGTTATTTGGGCCAGAAGTACCCTTTTACAGAGCAGCCCATGTCAGGCAGTAGTCAAAGGATCTTAAGCTTCAGCTCCTACTGTTCTGTGCATTTCTTTGCAGTGTTCCAGCCCTTCTAGGTGCCATACACTGAGATGCAAATTCCATGTGGTGCTGAACACTCCCAATGCCCTGGTTTATCACCATAGCTCATTACAGAACAGGCCTTGCTGCTTTGACAGACATAAAGATCACAGTGGAACCTATGTGGCATTGTCTGAGTGCACCAGAAGGCTGAACAGAAGAACCCAACTGAGCCAAAACAAGTCTTGTATGGTATAACAGAGTTAAAGGAAGGCACTATTCACTGTGTAAGAAAAAAAAATGCACCCCAAAAAAACCAAACCAAAACACAAAAATAAAAACAACACTATAAGCTTGAAAACATTTGCTTTACTGTTCTGTGGTTTGAGAAGTGAAGTCTAGCATGGCAAAACAAATCAGACCTACTTTTAATCTGGGAACAGATCTCTTGATGAAATCTGTCATATTTCTGGCTTCTTTTGTTCCTTGAGAAAAGAGCAAAAATGTTATTTTTCTTAAAGACCTTCCAAATGTTTTCTCTTTAATAATGTTTCTATATGATACAGTTTATCACTGCAGGCAAATATGTCTCATTCATTACTTCTTCCATCATCAAAACAACATAACCTATAGTTTCTAACACCATAAGTCTTGGACATAATATAGAGATTCCCTGTGATGTACAGTATTATGTCTTCTGATGTATTTGAAAGGCTGGTCAAGACTGTTGCTGTAATCAGCGTAATACTCTGTATTGACGCAGTCAGCCTATTAATGGCATTTGAATTTTTGAGTTGCTTTTGTCACTGATTGTGGTTTTCCAGATGGTAAGAAATTAATCCCTTGGTTTAAATATTTTTTAATGCTCTTTCTGTGAGTTTCATGTTTGATGCAAGATTTGGCAAGTCCTCTGTAGTTTGGATTCTTAAAGACACAGCCTTCTGTCCAAAAAGCTCAAGATCCCTATTCCATGCTACTAAATTGCAAATAAGAAATAGAAAATTACTTGAAGGGAGAAAAAAGCAGGGACATAACAGAAGTGATTCATAGTTTAATTTTATACAAAAATGGTAAGCAAAATGTATCTAAGTCTTCAAAAGATCCAGTTCAGGAAATATGGTCTCTTCAGACCTCTTTAGAAAGATTTATTCATCAGCTGTCATTCTTCCCTTAAGTGGGATACACCAAGAAAGGTTGAGTGCTGCCAGCACCTTATATACACATTTAGCAGAGTTGATGCCTTTTCTTTGAGGTAATTTGAAGAGCACAGAACTAAAGCACGTACCAGAGTGCTTCACGTGGCTTTTTAATTTTTTTATTTTTGCCCTGTTAATGCTGCCATTTTTGAACTTGACTGGGGAAAGTGGAGACCACTTAAGTCATTGCTGCATCTGTACATATTATGGGATCATTTAAAGGATCTAAAAATGTGCAGATCCCATTTGTTCTGTTACATAACTATAAACAGGTCTAACACCCCAGAAAGCAGTGCAGCTATAGAGCAAATCACAAGGGGGAAATGGGAAGAGACAAGTGCTCCAAGTGATAGGCTTTTATGTTGCAAAGCAATAAGTTATCTCCTGCAAATATTGAAGTCAGAAGAAGGGAGTGAAGAAGAAAACACAATGGGCTTCAAGTGTTAAAAACTGATGATCAAAGAGGCAGTAGATCACAGGGGAGTATCAGTTTGGAATTGTGCAGTCCAGTGCGTCAAGTGCTTTGGTTCTAGTGGAACAAACACCAGTTTGTGGTAAATCAGCTCCTTAAAATTATGTTCTTAAACTGGCCAGAGACAAACCTCAGCCCTCTAGGCAGCTTTTGGACATTTGTTTTCCTCTTGGCTTACCTGGCATTTTCTTACCAATGCCTTCTCACCAGTCAAAAACATGAGCCAGAGTTCCATCAGAATTGTCATTGCTGGCATTCCCTACATAATGACTAACCTGGCTGAAGAAAACAGGTAACAAAGTAGAATAAAGGTATTATTGATTTTTTTTCTTGTTGACAACAATTGTGACAACTGATAGCTATCACATTCCTATAGCTGATTTTGATCAAGACAGCATATTGAATGATATATTACAGGTTAAACTTAGCAGTAACTGGGTTCTTTGTTTTGGGTTTTGTTTTCATTTTAAGTTAATACTACATTCTTTTTTCCTCCAGTTCTTCTCTGCATTCTTTTCATCCTCCTTGCCAGGACGTTTTTCTTCATTTCATCTGATTTGCAGTTTAGGAAGAACATACCACTGTAGAGATCTGAATACAGTTATGTTTCCTTGCTACTATGCTCTGCATTTAAGGAAGGTCCTTATATCATTGGTGTTGCTATTCCTGATGTTGTACACATGTGTAAGATAGCTTCAGTTACCAGAATTTGTGAAGAAAAAGAAAGCTTTAGTCAACCCTAAAAAAAAAAAATTAAGTAAAGGAAAACTAATGTTCACCATATGCACTGCCCTGAGAATTCAGATGAACTTGCTGTGCTTCTCTTCTTTTGCTTTGGAAAAATGTGTAAGCCATAGTTTTAAATCATTTACAAACTCCTTTGCTTTAATTTATTAATGTAGGCTGACTGCACAAGAGCACTATTTTAACCTTAAACTGGAATACTAATAAAATCCCTACACAATACCAGGTATGTTTGATTTCAACTTTTATTGCGCTATTAGCCCAGTGGATCCCGAAACCATCTGACTGAAGTTACCTTAAAATTTCTGCACTTAAATTAGGTACAGAACAAAAAAACCTCCACAGATCACAACAACATTGAATCTTTGGAAGTTCAGATCTAGATCCAGGGTTTGCAGCTGCATTCCATCCCAAGCTTAAATGCGACTCAGAATCAAAGAGTGTTGTGGCTGCACACACAGTTTACAGGAAACATTCAATTCAACATTTTTGGTAGGTATTTCAACCTTTGATTACTCCCAAATTTCTGCCCAACTCTTCATACCAATACCTGAATTTAGACTCCTGCTCTCTGTCTGAACTGACTAACGCCTTAGCAGACGTATCACTTCACTACAGAATAAACATTGTGGCACTGATTTGAATCCAAAATTCTCTGAACAACTGTTTCACATCTAAGTAATTGCACCAGCAGTAGTGGGGTCACCTCCTTGTTTATATGGGGGGGAGAGAGGGCGGTTGGAATCGCAGCCCATGACTTTATTATACAACATAAAAAGCCTCTGGGCTATCTTCTCAGCTGGGATAAATAATCAAAGCTCTATTGGTTTCTGGGTGAATGAGATTATAATTTAAATCAGAAGTGTAGTGTTTGTTTATACCATAACAAAGTATCACAGAAGTGTGTATCATAAGCCTTAAAACACTGCATTCAAGGACAGTAAAACCCATGAGTCTGAGCTTAGGTTTCAGTGACTCCAGTGAAGTTATGCCTATTTATTTCAGTGCTGATGTGCACCAGCTGAGAATTTGGCTCTTTAACTCTTAGGTGACAGCAGAAACCCTCTACAGGGGCAGGGAGAAGGGGTAGGTGTGAGAATCAGCTTGAGTACAGAGCCGTATCACTTATTAATGGGTATCAGCAATCTCTTAAAACATACAAGCCCGTTTCCTCCTAAAATGAAACTAGAGAATTAACAAACGTGCAAAAGAATAATACAAAGGATATGTTTTCTTAAGGAATTTCAAAGTCTGTACTATACCTTACATTCCCATACAAAGGATTTTGATAGTGAGTAACATTTCTCCAGTTACTCATTTCATATGCTTGCACATACAACCCTTGTGATTCAAAACAAACTCCTGTGCATTCCTTCAAAATAACCCATCCAACCTATGATCACCAAAAACAAAACTACCCTTTCTTCCATGCACCTCAAAAGAACCCCAAACTAGCCAGCAGTAATAAAGTAAAAGGGCAATTTCTCCTGGTACCAGCTCATCCCCGTGGGAGATGATGCAATATGTAACATTACTATGTTTCACAACAATCATGTAAGGGAAGTCACATGTGGCACAAATGTATAACAAAGAGCAGAAGCATATGTTCATATAACAACTGGTTATGTCAAAACTAATAACTTGTTTACTGTAGTGAACTCAATGATAACAGGTCCAATGAGCCTAATGACTGTTACCCACTCCTTTTGCTCTTCGCTGAGCAGGCTGAAGCTGACTTTTTTCAGGAATTATGTTTATGCAATCCAAACATATTGTTATTTGCTACTTTCTGCATGATCATTTTGGCATTCTTATGAGAAGACGATGATGGTTCTGTCTAAATGTTTGGGAGGATTATCACTGACATGGGAAGTTACTAGGTTTGATGCAATACGGAGAACATTCACAGTCAGAAAACAGCATCTTTCATTTTTAGGAATGGAGGTAATTGTGCTTTGTGACAGTGCACATCCTTAAGATGTTATGTATCATTGCGTACTTAAAAAAGCAGTACACTTTTCATTGATCTTTCAGTTTCATTTTGATTTAAAATGCAGATCTTTCTCTCCATTGAAATCTTAGCATTTTTATTTTAAAATGTATTGGGAAAAAATCCATTTCAGACATATGCAGCACCATAAATTACTTTTTGTGGTTGAAACAGTATTCACTTATGTCACGGGTTGAACATCCTCCTTTATTAGAATGCTATTTATTGCCACCAGCTGCAGTGCTTAGCTAGGAAAGTTCTTGACACCAGCAATTGCTTTTCAGCACCAATGCTTCCGGCTGCTAACGGGGGCTTCTATTGCCAAATGTAGCCACCCCGCTTAAACTGTTCCTTCTGGTATACAGACAGCTCCTGTCACTGTTACCCAGAGCAGAAGCTGGGAGAAAGGGATCGGATCTAAACTCACTGCTATGTAATCTCTTTAGCTATAAATCTCCTATAACTTTAGAAGGCCTTGCCAAGTACCACTAGCTTGAAAGCTGTCAAATGTGTTCAGGAAATCTACTCATCAGTAATGGATTTTTTTCAAAATTAAGATGCAAGTTCACTTGTGAGCAAAGGACATCTGCATAACTAGCCTCACATTTAATAAAAGCAGGGGGACTTCTGTGTCCATCACCTGTGTATCCACTGGTGTCTATTTTATTAGATTTTTAAGCAGGGAGAAACAGACAAAGGTAATTACTCTTCTTCTGTTAAGGGCTGTTATTACTCCTGCATGAACAGTTAGCACTGCTTTTTTCTTTTGCCTCTGCCTATAGTAGCCAGGAAAACTAAGCAGGAGGAGTATAAAAGTGGCGGTGTCAACAGCTGTCCTACTGAACACTAAGTGTACCTCACACAGTAAATCTTCAAAGCAGTAGCATGTGTGCTGCTCCTGTGTATGCAAATCCTGTTATTTTATTGGTATCATTTGCACACATGCCTTCTTCACAGCTGAACCCTTGAAAAGCCATTACATATAATTGAGCTCAACTAAGAAACAGAAGTAATCAGTGACAAGAGGAGACTGAACTCTTTTAACATGGGAAGAATTCCTTTCCTCCCTAAGAAGAGAAACACACAGTAGGTCAAAGAGAAAGGTTTCTCTGCAGTACAGAACAGACAAGCCTGTTATACAGATGCCTGAACCACTGGAATCTACAATTTAAAAAAAAAAAAAAAAAAAAAAAGGCAAGATCTGAGACCTCAAGATCACAATTTTTCCCTTTGCTTAAATATAAAAATTATCAATGGTACACAATTTTGTCTATATATATGTTTAAAATCCTAAAACATTCAAACCAGTGTCTTTACAGTGTTAGGCTTTGTCACATAAGATAACTTAGCTGACTAACATTTTGGAATTTTTTTTTACTCACTCTAGGTGTCTTGTTCATCTTACAAATGGACTACAAAAAAAAAAAATCACTCTTATGGCCATAAGGAAATTCCTTTACAGATTCAGAGACTACAAGATATATCTGAAAGCTGGAGTTATTTATGGGTCAAAATATAATTGTTCTTTATTTCTTATCTTGTCCCTGCAAATAACTCAAAACAGTTGTTAGCAAATTACTTTCTCTTTCATATCTTTAAACTAGAGATAAGAATAAGTTTCCTCTAAATGACTCATAAAAATAAACTGGCATAACAGTTGGACTGCAAGTGGTATGTGTGACTGAGCAGCCTTCATAAAAATTACTATTTTCGTTCCATCTGTATTCTCCTTGGGTCAGAGACAATCATATGCTGCCCTACACTACATCCTCTTATAAAGCCAGTATTTACTTGCCCACCACTGGAAGAGGTCTACTTCATTACACCAATACCATTCTAGTCTTTTCTTTGGGAAGTGCAAGATGAGATATCATAATGTAACATCATGAAGAAGGGGTCTCTTAAACAGCTTCTCTCCTCTGTTCCAGCTGGACCTCATCCAATTCAAATGGATGAGTGAGGGCCAACAGACATATTAGTGGAACCCTGTACTTAAAGCAAAATTATCCTCTGAATGACCCTCGAGTCAATTTATGGATGCAGAGACTAAGGTACAATAGAGTTCAGAAATACTCTGAAGCCTAGCTTTGAAAACAGCTTCACACAAGCCACTAGGGGGACACTCCGAGGGGGAAGGAAGAGGTAAAACATATATGTGCTTTCCATGTTTGTCCAATGTCCTATTTTGTGATTGTTTTTTTAATTTCTTTTTGCAACTTTGTGATTTAAAAAAATAGAGAAAGCCCCTGTAAGTTCCCATTATACCAATGAAAATTAAGCCTACCAATTTTAATTCTTACTACAGCTTAGAACAGTAATTAATCTCTGCAGAGTTCATAGTTCAGCAACTATAACTCTTCCTCATCCCTACAGATGTGAGAAATACCCAGCTGCACAGTGCACAGTAACTTCCATGCTAGCAATGGCAAACAGTAGGACTCTTAGTCCTCTTCCTCCTAAGGATCTTCCTGCATGATGACACTACCACCTTCCCTACTAATTATTTTCTATGCTGTAGGGTAAGTAAGACAAGCAAGCAGAAAGAAAATATGTATGAGTGTTCATTGCCTACTCCTTTCATGCACCTGGGATATTTTAAGAGATCAGGCAGAAGAGGTTTCCAGAATATAGGTTGCACAAATTGTGTCTGTTTAGTTGGCCACCAGGGTACCTGGAAGTAAACTCTCTAGGATGCGGTTCTTGGTTTCCACAAAATTTGCTTTGGTTGAAGTTCTGGACAGCTTTTTGTAGTCCTTCCTTGGTGTAGAGCAACCCTTCTCAGTATTTGGTCAGGGTTGGGCTTTTTCCCAAGTTGCCCTGCTCACTATAAGGTTTCATTCTCATTGCTTTAATTTTTATTTCACTTTATAATTATCAATGACTTAGATTAAGCTACCATAGAAACCAAATAAGCTTTAATCAGTTCTCCCAACTCTCCCCAAAATCTAATCTCAGAAACAACTCAGATTTTCAAAACAGGTTACTTATAAACACAAGCTCACCAAAAATCCTTGAGTAACAAAAAAAGGTGTGCAGATGAAACAAGACAAGTAGGACCATGGATGACATTTTTATGCCCAAGTGTCTTAAATGCATCTTGAAGCAAGCAAAGGAAGACAAACATGTAGACCAGAGCAGATAGCGAGTAACTGTTGTCACCAGGATGAGGGAGTTAAAAAAAGAAATCAACCAAGCATCAAAGTGAGTTTAGTATATTTTACTGCAATTTCAATAATTTTAGTTATGATTCTATAAATGTTATAGTTATGACAGTCAGAGAGCTTCCTTGTTGTCTGGTCATTAATTCTACTTGCTTTGCAATTATCCACAGCTTTTCTCTCCATGTAACAATGTTTCCCATATAAACATACTGCTTTAGTGTTTTAATACTTGAGACTGCTATTGTGCATTACCACAGGAGTACAAGTCATACCAACACCAACAGATGACTGGTACAGCAAAGCAAGTGGCCAGGTGTTGACTTCCATGCCACTGACTCAAAAAGAATCAGTAATAGTATCTGGAGAGTTAATTTACAAGCCAAAACCCTTCAATGATCTC
>JAOXXN010000065.1:33135929-33143089 GCA_026770055.1 Myrmophylax atrothorax | reverse complement strand
TAATTAGAAAATTTACATCATTAAGTCTCAGGGAGAGAAAAAAGGAGAAACAAATCTGTCAGTCATTTTAAAAGAGACAGGCCCTATTGAAGTGTGAAGAAATCGGCTCTAATTCAAAAAGGCAATCGGGCAGAAAAAGCCCTCAACATTACCCCGCTAGTTATTAATCAGAAGGGGTTTCCCCCTCTCTCCTTTCCCTGTGATGGCAAGAGCTGAAGCACATCGTTAGTTTCTCCCAAAGCTACCGCGCAGTTTCCATTCAGGTTTTTTTGCCACTCTTCCATGTCCCATATTAACAGCGAGTATTTGTCCATTCAAGGCTCATAGATTTGAAAATGTTTCCGAATTGGAAATCCGCAGCTGCAAGGAAAAAAAAGGGGGAAAAAGCAAGAAAGAAAGCAAGAAAGAAAGCAAGCTCCCTATCTCCGAGCTCCCGCCTCAGCCAAATATTAGGGCTGCGATGCCCCGGCCCCCGCCCCTACTATCGTGAGGACCCAAAGCAAACCTGGTTTGTGAGAACCCGGTTATGGCTTTGTTTTAATCCCTTGCCCCGCATTTCTAAACACAGGCAGAAGCCTGAGAGTGGAAAGCAGTCCTCGTTGCCCCCCTCGTTCCTGTTTTTTTTTTGTTGGGTTTTTTTTGCGGTTTTTTGTTTGTTTGGTAGTGGGTTTTTTTTTAAGGTCTAGCTCTGTTTAGTGCCACGCACCAGGCTCAAGCAGAACAATACAAACTTTAGTGAAAAACAGAGCGATCAGGTTACTGATGCTGGGTCCTTAACTAAGTGGTGCCGGACGCTGCTGACCGGCGCGATGAGCGGAAGGACGAGCTGGCGGTCCCGGTTTGGGAAGCGCAGCTGGGGTGGCGGAACAGGGAACTCGGAGGGCGGGAGAAGAAATGAAGCAGCTTGGTCCAAACCACAGAGAGGGTTACATTTCTCTCTCATTTTCTCTTGTCTCCTCTTTCAAACGCGCTCTCTAATCCTCCCCTTCCAACTGTTCACAGCGGACTATAGTATAAATAATAAATACATCCTACTCTGCGTTTTCTCTCTCCTAATCTCGAAGAATCTGACAGTTGCTTTAATCAAAGGAGTTTGCACTGGTTCTAAAGGAGTTTGCACTGGTTCTTCATGGAGCTAATTTAAGGAAATTTAAACATGCTTCGGACAAAACCAGGCGATAAGGGCCTATTTCTGATCTCACTGCCCGGGGACGATCTCTCCTGCGGCTCGAGGAATTAATCCCGTGTAGATGCGTTCAGGATAGCCTCCTGATGGGGATTTTACTTGGCAGTAGCCTGTGAAGACACAGTATTCTGGCAAGAAAACAAAACAAAACAAAAGCATCTCTGCCAGCCCTATTCCGGCTCCCATTCAGGGAGTTAACTTGTAGTCATCTCTGTAAGCAGATGTAAGCAGAGCTTCCTCACCAGGACTGGACATGCTCCTTTACTAGCGGTAGATCTGCTTAAAGAGTGGGTGCCAGCCGGGCAGGTGGGCAGGTTGCTGTCCCCGCCGGGGAGCCCCGGCCGCCGCCCCGCCGCGTCCTACGCTCAACACCCACGGGCTTTCCGAGGGGAGAAGCGACCACGCCGAAACAGGTCATCCTAAACTGAAGCATTTGTCCGTTCCTCCATAAAACCAGATGAAAACCCGCTCTTGAGCCCGGTGAGAGCGCGGTAAGGCAGAGCTCCCTGACACATCGAGAGGAGCTGATGGCAGCACGAAATGGAGAGGGGAGGGCACAAGGAAAAGACTGCGCTCCCCCGCCCCTTTGCAGCAGTTTGTCTTGCAGTTATTCAAAATGATTGACTTTTCTGAAGAAGGTCCTTTTAGAGAGAGAACAAAACCAGCAACAACCTCTTCCCCCAAAAACAACATGAATATCAACCTGTCCACTGGCAGAGCTTCGAAGCTTAGAGGCATTACAGTAAAATTTATGGCGTCCTTAACAACTCCCAATAAAGGCATTAAAATTCCCTTTAATTGAGAAAACATTGATTTTTAACTCTGGAAAGAACGAACTCGTAATTTAATTGCAAGCTTTCACCGACAGAGCAGCATCTCAGGGAGGCCACATTCCATGTTTAATAGAGCCACTTTATGAAGTGATAAAAACAAAGAAAACCTGACAAACAGAGACAGTTCCAATTGCGCAAGAAAAGTTATCTGCCTTCCTTTTCCCTCTTCTTAGCTCCAAACTATCGCGCTCTTCCCTCCTCCTTCAACCCCAATCACAAAACATAAGTGTAAAAGCAAAGGGTTTGGGGTTCAGGGGAGAAGCAGTAGTTAATATTTTAAATGATTATTTGCTCTTACTAGGCAAAGAATGATACCAAGAGGTTTAAGGGAACATTTTCATAAAATGGTAGCCTCTTCTGAAAAGGAAACTAATCGCATAAAACTTTCTTACTTTCCCTTGTTCCTTACAAAAATCATTGTTAAAGAAAAGGAAAGGGAAACTCCACCCTTCCTTTCTATCTTATTTCTGTATCGGTTTTTGGTATTATAGAAGAGTAAAGAAGTTTTTGTTTGGTGGTTTTTCATTGATCAGTCACTCTGAGCTAATGTAATTATCCTCATCAATAGAAGGCTGCAGAGAGAATCATTATGTGGGTGACATTGATAAATGATCACCCAAGAGCTGCCTTTTCTCTTGGGCACCCCCACATATGACCCTCCCACATACACAAGGTAGCCATAGAAACACCTTGAGATCCTCAAACACTGCTGCAAATGAGAGAATACAGAGAAAGCGAGAGAAATCCAACTTCACACACTTTCTGTCCCTGCTGAAGTCTTCCCATAGTACGGAGCCACCGAGCCGGGCGCCGCTCCACTGTCCTGCACCGTGGGTGCGCAGCCCGGTCCCGGCTCCGTGCCGTCGCACGGCACCATATCAAGTAGTGGAGAGGATGAAATGTCTTACGGGGTTTGCCTGTGCTTTTTAATATTTTTTCAGACTTTCTTTCTCTGTAAGTGTTAAGCAATGAGGTTGAAGGCATCATACATATTCTACGCGCATTGTGGAACCCCCTAGTTTGAAAATCTCTCTTGGAGATGCGCACGCACAATAGTCACACCATCCCCAGTAATGTGGCTCTTAGAAAATGGTTAAATCCAAATTGTTAGCAGCGATTTTTTTAGTCACAGGACTATACAAAAAGATTCTGTATTTCTTACGACGGCAAAGATTAATTTTTTCCTCTGGCCGCAGACCCCCTTTGTATGTAAGAAAAATCTAAAATATTGAGAGCAGTAATTGATTCGTAATGATCCATAAATCGATACAAGGAATGGGGAGAGGGTGTTTTTGGTTTTAGTTTTTTTTGGTTTTTGTTTTTGTTTTTTTTTTTTTTTTTATTCCTAAAGCTACAAGTAAAGTAGGTTTGACACTGTGTGGGGATGAAGGGGAGGAGTTGTTTAGCCATGCAGGGTCATCTATCATCACTGTCACAGAGACTCTGCCCAGAGAAGCAACCTTCCTTCTGTCTGTCTCTTTCCCGCCACCAAAACTATTAATATTAAAACCTTCCTGTAAACCTTGCCCCCACCCTCCCCTCCTCTAGCCCGGTCCTGCTCAGCCCGCAGCGTCTGGGCTGCCCAACCTGGAGCTGGCTCGCTTCCGCTTAGTGCCAGCGGGGTTGATTTTTCCCTAGTGCTATCAGGAGAGTTAAAAACCCGGCCCCGTTTCCTCTCGGCTGAACCTAGGGACGTGGTAGGGGAGACTTGTGGGGCTCAGACACCCTACAGCGCAGCGGAGCCCTCTCCTGGCCCTCCGCGCACCGCGGGGATGCCGTAGCTCCTGGGGAAAGATTCGTGCGTTTTCCGGGCTTCGTGGGGTTTCTTCCCAGAACACGCATCGAGGGTATATAGTGGTGATAGTGGCTCCGGATCGGCCCCCACAAAGGCGCCGCCGGAAGACCCTCACTCCCCGGGAAACATAGGGAGCCGCTGGAGGGATGGACGAAACCTACCGGGAGAGCGGGTCCTGCCTGTGCCCCCGCCGCACCCCTTTCCCTGCCCGTCTGGGCCCCGGCCCCTCCCCGCCCCCCCCAGCCCTCGCAAACCTGGTCTGGGGCATTTCTCTCTCCCTCGCTCTCTCTGCGGCTATGAGTGAAAGGCGGGGAGCGCCCGGCTTCCCCCGACATCTCCTCTTCGGCCCCGCGGTGCCCGCTCGCCGCGAAAGCAAGGCTCAGGCGGCAGCGCTGCCGGAGGTGCGCTCCCCTCCTCTCTTCGCTTTAAAGGCAGCAAAATCTGGAAGAAAAATCCCTCGTTTATGGTGACTACAACAACCAACCCAGACCCGCTCGGCAAAATGGAAATTTGGGATTATAAACATGTGTGTATGTAAACAAAAGGTGTTTCTTCTGTTACCCTTCGTTTCCCACACCATAAGCAATTTTTATTCAGACTCGAGTATTTTCTTTAACACTATACCGCTGTCAAAACATTATTCCAGTTTTGTTTGCTTTTGACAGCTGAGCAGTTCTTAAAAATACCAAAATCGGAACCTTCCATGCTAAACAGTAAATCTCAGATGGAGAAATCTCTTCACGATATTGTACCTTGGATTTCATCAAGAGATCTCATGGAAAGCACAGCCCAAAAGGGTGAGAAAAAAAGATAAAGGGAATAAAAGACAGCACAGCAATGCACGGGTTTAGTTCATTATAAAACCAAATAATCTACTGTGGATAAATCCTTCCCTGTCCTTCTACCAGTGTGAAGACATTTTCTGACATTTCTCCTCAAATTGTAGAGAAAAGATCTGGAAGGAAATAAAGTACTGATTAAAAAAAAAATAATTCAACCCCCTTCCTTTTAAAGTGGTAACACAAACAATCTTGCCTTTATATTTTCCATATCCACAAAAATCAGAGAACTTGGAAACAGGAACCCAGGGTGTGCTCTTCTTACATGACTGAAGGGTCGATGTGATATTAACCAGGATGGAGAGTATCAAAGCCACGCAGGGATTTAACATCTAAATTTCATATGAATGCCTTAGATGTCCACAGAGCAGGACCTGAGTGCTAAATAAATTCTCTCACCTATTCCACTGGCATCTTCCCTTCTGTCGCAAGCAGCGTGGGTACATTTACTCAGCTCAGAAGTTACACGTTAACTATGAGGCTGAACGTCTTTCCACATTCCAGAGGTAAACGTTGTCACTCAAAGTTTTTAATAACACCGCAGCCAATTGGAATGAGGACGAGGATGAAGGAGAAGGGCCAAAAATTTACAGATCTTGAAGTCAGTAACTTTTGTTTCCTAGAAAGTTGAGGTAATTACAAGCCCTATCTCACTCCCCATCTCCCAGAAATAAAGGCAGAGCTTCTCCCTGCTCTTTGGGCCCCATCCTGACTTGCTGTCCTCACTGAGGACAGTGAGAGGCTGCTGTTTCTAACAATGCTCATGTCTTCTTAGTTCAAACATTCTTTTAGTTGCTTCAGAATGGCATCAGCTTTTGTTTAAGTAAAACCAAACCTTCACCCATTACATATAAAATGTTAAATCAACGTTTTCCCCAATCAGCTGATGGTTTGTTGTTTTGTTTTTGTTTGTTTTTTTTTTCTTCTGAAAACAGCAGAAGACAAGAAAAGGAGTAAAACCCTCTCAAAAGCTAGATTACACTATCCTCACACAGGAAAAAAACCCCATTAAACTCAAAGTTTCTTTTCTTCTCCTAAAACTTCCAAACCTACTCCTGCAATAAAGCCATTCTTCACCTCTGAGTTAAATACCTGGATTTAAGGTCTGCAGTGGTTATGAATGCACACACACATACCTGTAACACACATGGGATTAGTTGTCTCATGTCTGGGGCTTCACTACTCCAAGTCAGCTTTTATGTTATTAGCAGAGAGTACAGATTTAGACATATCTTTCTGAAATGCAAGCTGGCAAGACAGTATTTCAAATTTTGCTTAACCTGGCATAAATCTAGTATCAGTAATCAGCAGAAATATGTAACTTCAGATGTTATTTCATTCAATTATTCTATTAATGAAATGACAAGCTTGCTTCTGATTATTCCAACCTTTCCTCTCAATGGTGGTAAGAAATGAGTTTGAGACATCTCTCATGATAACTTCAGATTCTTCTAAACATGATTAAAAACACAAAAGCCTAACAAAAAATCAAAAATGAAATATTTATTACCGCATTTTGTGACTTAACACCTTTTTTTTTTAAAACATAACGTCACAGTCCTCATACAAGTATTTTAATGTAAATTTTGACAAAGCTTAAAGGTAACAGCATTTTCTTCTAGTGAGGAACACGTGCTGAGAAAGGAAGAATTCATGGACATACAATACCAATTCCACAGCAGATCTGATACTAGCAAAAACATTCTTTTTTTTTCAATTGAGGTAAACACATAGAATATCTAACATGAAACAATTAATAGACCGAACTCTGTACGAAGTTTGTTACAGTATTCTCTTGGGGTTTTTTGTTGGGTTTTTTTTTTCTCCCAAGCTTTGAGTTCATGATAAAGTCCTAGGTTTGGTGCAAAGACCATTAGTAACTTCTTTCATTTAGGAAAGCTGCCCAACTTTTAGTTTTGTTTTGTCCAAAGCCAAGGCTCAGAACTACTGGAAGAAGCTTCTGCTCTGTCTGTTCTGTCTTTTAAATCTTCACCTGCAAGCTCTTTGAAGAAGAGTCCAAAAAAAAAATAGATGGGGAAGGAATGGGGAGAGACTTAATGAAGCACAAACTATTAAGATCTGTTTGAAACTAAAGGACACATTTTATGAAGGAACAAAATGAGGGAATAGCAAGGCCTTCTCGGAACAGTCTTCTGAGTGATGAGAGACCCAGCAAGACTTTTGTCTTCATCTTCGGGGTAGTTCTTTTCTCACTGGCCAAAACAGGTCTTTCATGGATAGTGACTTCACTGCTGAACCAAAACAGTCATTCTTTTGGGAACAACACACATAGTGTGGAAAACAAGGATTTTTTTCTTCTAAAACTATTTGAGGCAACATAACGGAGTGATCAACAGAAATGTACAAGTTAACTTAGTTCCTATGTTTATACTACAGTAGTTATAACTCTTGGAGTCTTTTTTTTTTTCAGAGGATCTGTACATGGACATATTCATTTCAGTGAGCCCATGATTTCACATTTGTGTTCTTGTTTCGTTGGTCCTCTG
>JAOXXN010000065.1:33123429-33130929 GCA_026770055.1 Myrmophylax atrothorax | reverse complement strand
GTGCATTCTTAAACAAAATTAATAATCTGTTAATATTTTCTGGCAGTATGGTACCATGTCACATTAGTAGCATATTGTGAATAGTCAAAGCAAATGAATGGATACAATGAGTTCTACAGCTCGCCTTCCAGAAGTGAAAGCAATGCATACACCAAGGAGTTGTGGGTAGCAAGAAAATGAGATTGTCCTGCTGATTGGATGCAGACAAGCAATGAGTAATTCAAGAGCTCACAGTCAAACTGCTTGTGGCACTACTACTTGTACCCAATTACCAATTCAGAGAGAAAATAAAAAGCAGTTTCAGTAGAGTCAGGGTGGGAAATCTCCAATTAGCACCAATTAGTGAAGTTGCTTCCTACAGCAGAATTCTGGGGACATAAGAAAAAAATCTCCCAGAATGCCTGGTTGGAGCATTTATTTACCAGGTGATGGGACTCCCGAAGAATAACTTGATGAGGATTTGCGCCTGTGGGACTTGAATACAGATACTACTTGGAACTTGCCTGCTCGATTTGACTGGTCAATCATAGGCTGTACTATTCTTCTTCTGGCATTAATAAACCTGCAACAGAATACAAAGAATAGAAGTCCTTTCATCAGCTTGCTTCTGTGTGTTGAGAACATCTCTGCTTTAAAAAAGACAGGATTTTAGTGTGGTGTGGAAATCTGTTTTGCTTTGCGTTGCTTTTTTAAAAGAGTAGAATTTCACTTTAAAGCACTTTCCTCTGAGTGCTCAGAAATTGTAACCAGTAACATGCTCATCTTACTAGCCAGCTTAAAGCTGGATTTGCCAGAAGGCTTTGACTGAAAACTTGTGTTAAAAGACAATTGTTTCTTTAACTTCTTCTAAATGTCTAAGATCCTGGTTAAAGTTCACAGGCTGGGAGACTTTCTTTTCCCCTTTCCATCTTAGGGATCCAGCTCCCCTTGCAGCTGGCCATAAATGAGGACCAGGCTTTTCCACTCCGTGCTTTCACAAGGTATCGTTAGGTCAGCAAAGCCATCAATTAGGCTGTCTGAAGTTTTATCACCAGCGCAGCAGCAATAAGTGCTGGCCCAGAAAGACTTCTGCTCTTCTGCAACTCCTGCTAGTTGGAGCCTGTAAAGGCAAGGGTCGTTTGGAGGTCAGTGCCAGCTGGGGGCCACCTCTGCGTCTGAGCGGGGACACTCCACACAAGGCGACCGCTTGCCTGCCCTAAACTCAGGCACCTTTCAACTCGTTAGAAACCCCTAGTCACAGGTACATGTGGTTAATATTAGGCCCAAAATAACTTTTTTAATCTCAAACTGGGGTGGTTGCTGAGGCTTTTGAGCACTGGTAAAAGCAGTTAGTTGGTTTTGAAGCCTGGATTTAATTTTGCTGGTAATCAAAAAATAAGTGCTTGCGTATTTCTTATTAGCTTAATGCTTAGCTTACTCCACATCAGCACAAAATAAGCTAAATTAATTTCGCTAAAATACTTTTAAAACTTGCCTATTCACAGATTATCTTTCAAAACAGGGCAATTTTCTATCACTCAGGAGCCACACTTGTTTTTGTCCCTGCTCTTTGTGTTTGAAACACGTTGGAGCCTTCAAACAGGTTTTGTGTGCTATTTCACAGCTCAGGCTTTCGGCTGGTGACCCTTAAGGAGTGCTAATGAAGTCGAATACTAATGTTTAATCCTCTTCAGAAATACTAACATGCCCATCATCCAAAACGGCCTCCAATAATTGCCATTGGGCCTGATCCAATACCTAGTGACGTCTTTCAGTCAGTTAACTGAAAACTAAGTCCATTGGCTCATTTAGTAAATTGCTAGCCTTCATATAGCATCAACGCTGTAAGGCCTTTTATCGGGCTTCCCTCACTCTCTCCCACCGCCCAGTTAAATTCCTCCACCGATAATAAAGGACAGTGGCACACCTTCGATTGCACCTCCTGTAATCACAGTCATGGAAACTTATTAGACAGATGCATAAATGCTACAGATAACACTAAAGGGCTCTTTTACATCTCTCTGTTTACATCCAGAAGACATTCTTTATTCTTTAAGAAAAGTATCATTCAGTTGTCAGAAATGTCACCCTGCCGCAGAATTAGTCATGACTTCAGGTATTAAAATAAAAACTCAGACATAGCCAATATGATTGTTTATTCCCTTCTGACTGCAGCACATTGAAGAAATCTCCTGCCCCAGTGCTGTGATTTCAAGATGTGTTTCCGTCCTCAAAGACAAAGGTTCCTGATCCTGATAGGACTTATTTGTTGAGCTACTTTCCAGTAATGTTGCCACACTGACCAAATGGAGCCTGACCTGAACCTCCTCCATCCAGTACGCCTTTTATCAGCTAAAGTTAAGGCCAATAGAGATTAACAGGAAAGCCTGATAAGACTGTTTTCTCTTCTCCTATGAGCTTCTAATGGTGTATACAGATGGCAAGGTTTAAAGAATGGAATGAATGCTTATTTAGGCCTGTAGAAAATCACAAAAACACCCCCTCACACACACACGCACACACTTACCGTCTTACTAACCCCTTTTCTTCAATCAGGCCACTCTTCAGGGAAACCAAATTGCTTTTTCGTTTTTTTTATTTAAACCCCAACCACTTTTATTATTTACATCTGGTGGTCCCCTTATTTATGTCCCTCTCCACTTCCCTGCACACAGCCCCCTGCTCACAGGGCTGCGAAGCATTATGGGCTTTGGCTCTCAGCAGGAGAACTCCACACTGTCTTCAAACAAATAATTAAGGGGAAGGTTAAAGGTTCACCTAGAGGTCATATCTTTGGATACTCCTCAGAAAGTTTACATTAGTAAGAAATGAGTGCCCTCTGAAGTGTTCTTTCAATGGGATTGCACAACAAGACAGAGCATTAAGAAAATTCTACATCCTGAAGGGTTTCAGGTGACATCTGCTTTACCTCCGACCACAGATATTTGGATACTGTGCTCTAGCCTTACATATTCAACAGTCACCACAGAGTAAGCCTTTGGAACGGGTGTGGAAAACCCAGTCTTGGCCCAGCCTTTCACTCCCAGAAGAACCAGGCCTTATTTTGTCCTGCTAACGTGAATAAAGCCAGCCTTCCACTGCAAACTCTACCCAGAGGCAGTTCACTAGTTGTTTTGGAAATGGGAGTTCAAGCTCTAATAGTGAGTCCCCTGATCTTTGCTTCCCTACAGGTAAAAAAAAAGCAATAAAAGTGATCTCATTTGTTCAGTTAAAACTTGAGAAAAACAGCACTTCAGTTTGATTTCTGATTACATTATTTCTCCAGTTTTCTTTTGCACACCTGTGTAACAGCAGGTGCAAGTGATATCCTCTAGACCAGCAATACTTTGTTTGGAGAGAAGACACCCTGATATATACTTAGAAAGATATAGGAGCACAGAGGCTTTAGGCATCCAGGTAATTTTGAAATACCATTTTGATAGCTCCTCTGAAAAATCTTGTCCATAAACAGCATCAGTTATAACCACCAGTGGGTATGTCAGAAAAGTGACACAGGAAATTATTTATATTTGCAAGATTGCAAGTGCAAAACAGACATGCATTTTAGGTGAAGCTAAGAATTGAATTCTAGTTTCATTAGCAGTAGCTGTATCATGTAATGCATCAGCACAATTGGTAAACAAGGGCACAGAATGCAGTTTCTGCATTACTATTTATTCTTTATACTGTCCCATAAACATGCACAATGCATAACAGAGTTGTAGAAACCACAGTCCCCACTCTAGCCTTTGCATTTTTGAGGGCTTTTTTTAAATCCCTCAGGGAGCCATATCCAAGGCCAAAGAAAAGCAAAATACAGGCTTTTGCACAGCACTTCAGTTTGTGTGTTGCAGAAACATTCCGATGTTATTTTGGCAGAAATGTCTTCCAAAGGCTTTAAGAGACAGGTGAAAAAAGAGAACACCAATGCCACTATTTTCACCATTATTTTGAAGCCTGTAAAAGAAGAATTCACAGCTCTGCTCCTGACACTAATTGCTTACCTTGTTCATCCCCTTCTCCCAGAGGCCAAAGATTGAATGGCCTGAAAAGATGAGTAAAATCTATCAAGAAGACACGTATTTCTTTGTTACCCTGCTGTTAATAGTAATTCCTATTATTTGGATGATAGCAGCAGTTAGAGGATCCAATGAAGCTCAGTCTTACTCCACCCCATACTGCACAAGCACACTGTCCAAGAGAACTCAGTCTGAACAGATTTCCAGGCAAAGCCTGGGGGAGAGGAGAGACACCTTCTCCCTGTTTGCAGAGGGGAACAGAGACAGAAGGAGATTAAGTGACAAGGCCAAAGTCATACAAGAGATCTTTGGCAGAGCCACACACCCAACATAGATTTCCTCAGTCCTCCTTCAGCGCTCCTACAATCTGCTATCCATATGCTATCTTTCTTTTGTTCCCCCAGCTTTGCAGTCAGGCACACTGGCAGGGGACTGCAAAGAGAGCTCACATTGCCACTGTTTGTGCCTTACCTGCTGTGTAGATAAAGAGGGGTCATCAGCCTCCAGGGCTGTGAGGCAATACCTTCACAAACTCTGCATTCATATGGTACTTGGTCCTCATTCCAGAATGATAAATGAGGTGTGTAATGTTGAGAAATACATGTCATTGACATAGTAGGTTCAATGAAAATCTCACTTTCAGTATTTTACAAATGACAGATTACGAACCTTGCTTACTCAAACAATAGCCATTTGAATAAAAAGCAGGTTTTTTGCATCTTGTACTTTAATTTCTAGCTAAAGTAGCAATACCTATTTCCTATAGCCAGAGCTTGTCTCTCTTACACAAGTAGTTCTGGTAACTTTTGTAGGACAGTTTATGAAAGCACAATCAACAAGATCTGGCTCAAAATGTTCAAGATGGACTTTTAAAGGAAATAATTTCATTTTTATGTGCTTGCAGCAAAAAACAGTAGAGCAGTAAAGGTATGCTAGTGAATATGCAGTGTAGTCTGATGATTTGGTAGCACTATTCCTAATTGGTTCCTACCACTGATAATTAGCATTACAATATAACCTAAACATATGCATTTAATCACATCTCTTCAAATAGAGACTTAGTTTTCTTTGTCCAAAATAAACATGTATTCTGTATTTTATAGGAAGCCCTGCAATTAATCTTATTTATATATTTATCATATTTTATCTCAAGTCATATCAAATTACACTAAACACATTTACAAAATACATTTCATTTTTATAATAAATAATGCTCAGACAAAATCACGGGAAGATATTTCTGGAAACTGCAAAGGAGAATAAATAGGAAATAGAGATATCTTAATCTACTTGTTCAAATCTGGCACGCTCAAAAAAAATTTTGTTGTTTTCATTGTCTTTTATGAATACTGTACATGTCTTTCAAAACACTATGACCACTCCATGAATCTGTGTAAGATTAGTTCTTGAAATGAACTATTAGTGACTGTGCTGATTGGTACTCAGAAACATCTCCAGCTTTACTATATGGCTGTCATGGAAAATGCACTTCAAGTACGTAGGATCACAACAGGTCTTGTTTCAGGAGGATGAAGTGCATGAATGCTTAGGAAACTACAATGCATTCCCATCTTGGGGTATAATCTGAACTCAAGCAGAGAGGTATATTTAAGTCCAGTCACTTGTCTATATGTCTAATATCTTCCATCACCAAACTGAACAAGTCCTGCCACAGCAGAGAAGATTATTCTTCATGAGAAACTGAGGAACAACATGGAGCCACCACGTACAACGCAAAATTTCTGTGTCAATCTTCAATCTGGATTTCCAGTTAAAATATCCATCCCAGAAAATGAGGTGTTAAGATACTGAATTTATTTAACAAACCAGCCACTATATAAATGGGTTCTCAATTCTTTATGTGAAAAGCAGAGAAATAAATGAATTTTGGAAATGAATTCAGAATCAGTTCTCTAAAAGGATGACAAGGAATGTTTTTACTCAATTTTAGCCCAAGAAGGCACTTCTGCTCTTAGAATTGAAAAGGACAGAGCTACTGAATGAACAGTGCTGCAGACTTAGTTGTAGAAATAATAAAAACACAAGTAACAACAACAGGAACAATAATGTGGGATTAGAATTGTCTAATTGGCTAATCTGTCATTTGAATTAAAAATCCTCTAATATTCAAAATTTTTAGGTGCCCAGAGGAACAGTCTTGCATGATTTTTCAAAAACCTGCCAAACGTAGACAACAAGTTCAGCTTTTATTAAATGTAGGTAAATGGGAGCTGAGCTTGAAGAATAAATGGGATTTAAGCACCTGCCTCAATGATTTTACTGACTAAGAGTCCATGGATGCATTCTAAAAAATAATCCAGATGTTTTCACCTTGGATGGGGAAATAAATCTCTGCCTAAATGATATTTCAGTATTTGGACTATGAACACGTAGTTTAGCTCAAGTGTATATGCTACACTGATCCCTTGTTGCCTAAGCAAGCCCTAATTTTGAAGGAAAAATAACCAATGAAATACTATTTTCAAGTGACAAAAAAAGTTTTCGTAAGTAACCTAGTACTTCTTTCCCAGACAGAAAAAAATAATTTCAGAAGTCTTGAGCTGATCAGAGCAGTCTGAAAGAATGGATTAGAAAAGACTAATTTGCAGAAACACTTTTATCAATATCCAGCCCCCTGCCTTTAGAGTATCTTTGTCTATCACCTGAACTTTTATCTGAGCAAGTAAAATCTATTTATCTTAGTTTATTTAACTTATCCCTCCAGTATGTATTATAAACTGACAGAATTAGGTTTAGGCGTCCTTCAGTACGTGTGTGTGTGTACAAAAATAGTTGAAAAAGTCCTTGTTTATGCTTCACTGAATCTATGCCACACCTGGTTACCAACTCATATTTGCAGAATTCCTTATAGGAAATTGAAAAAGCTGAGTTAGTCACCTGGAAATGAGCCATTTAAATAAGGCTTACCTAAGTCATGAATATTGAGAAATGTAGTCACGAGATTGCTTTGGAGAGGAAGGGGGAGGGACTGGCAGGTTTATTCCCTAACAAAGCTTCAACTAGTTTTGGACAGCTTTGTTAGAGAAGGCGGTTAAGGGCTGTTTAAACTGACTTTCTGGAGCTAATTCAGACATCTCACAACTGTCAAAGGCGTGATTCAGAGGGACTAAGCATCCACCTTTGGTGAAGAGCATGATCCAGAAGATGACAGAAGCAACTTCGCTGGGCGCCCAAGGCAGGCGCTACTATCCCAAAGACTTCTGACACATTTTCTGTGTTTGTGTTGGACTTCATAAAAGTACATTGTGTCATTTAGAGATGCCAATTGTTAGAAATCGTGATTTTGCCCATCCTTTCACTGTGAGACTATCCTAAAAAAAATCAGACATTTAAACGGCGCTCTTCTCAGTGTTTAGTTTGTGACTTTTTCAGTCATTGTGCCACATTTTAAAAATGCTCGACTTGGCCACAAAATCTACAGATTTACTTTAAAAGACTCCCACATAACCATTGTGCCCTGGAGCTGGGACCTCCGGTTAGC
>JAOXXN010000065.1:33101411-33113995 GCA_026770055.1 Myrmophylax atrothorax | reverse complement strand
AAAGCAAACCACACAATAAATTGAGGGGAAGAGAGTTGTACAGAAACCCTTTCTGAATGCATGTAGTTAGAAAGGCGAGTCAAACAAACTAATCAGATTTTGTTTCCTACTCAGCTTCTCGTGAGATTTTCAATAGACAGCATCAAAGTTTTTGGGGTTATGTCACCTTGATAAAGGACTGAACAGCACTGTATCTGTTTTATGTCTCACATCTAAAATGTAAAGGAATGCAACTTTATTTGTCTAGTGCAAGTTTGCTTATGGTCTTTGAAATTCCAGAGCAGACCCTCCACAAAAAGCTTAGCTATCAGAGAGGTGCAAACAACACCAGAGTCTTGTGTTCTCTTATGTTCATCCCCTAGGTTATGGTGCTAGGTTAGCACAGGAGCTGGGGGAGGCAGCAGGGAGGATTGTTGATTTTACATGAACTTAGCATTGTGAATTACCGATTCTGCTTTCCACACGTGCTTTACTACTGCACAGTGTAATGATTAACACTTGAGGAATCAACAATTTTCAGAAAAATTGAGATGGGATGTCTGTTTAAACAACCCCAACAACTTCAGCCAAACTAAAGTCTGTTCAGTATAGAGATGATTTGGGTGAAATTGCAGAGAAAATAGCTCAGACTGAAGACTCTAATGGAGTCTCCCTCTGATCTTAAACTGTTTGCATTTATGAACATATAAAGATCATCCTGTTCACTTTTCATTAACTAACTTATGAAGTTTTGTCTTAACCATCAAAACAAATTCCAGCTGAAATGACTTTCTTATTAGATTACTGGTTACTTAAAAATAAATTTCTATCCCACAACAAAAAAAGGAAAAATATCCCGGCATATTTTTTTTCTTTTCGCCTGTATTAGAAGTATGTAGCTAAATACTCTCAGCTTCTTGCCAGTCACAATACAAAGAAGTTTTAAAAGTATCCAGTTATTCTGAGTGTCTCTTTTATGGGCATTTGGTTTAAGGTACCCAAAATAAACTTACAATGAAAATGGTAGCATTCCTTTTAAGCAAAACAACTCTTACATGTATTAAAAATGGTTTTTGCCTTATGCTACTTCTGTTGCATGACAGCACCCTCATTGATTACTGTGGAGTTACATTAGTTTAAAATTGGAGTAACTAAGTAGTGGATCAGGTCCTATAGTCAGACATATGTTTTCTAGTAGATAATGGCTACTTATATATTTATGAATTTTAAAATGCTTTTCAATTCAACTATCATTGTTACTATGTGCAGGAAGTAAAGAAGTAAATTGCAACCAAGCTTTCAGGGGTTTATTCCCTCATGAAGCACAAGCACTTGTATTGCAAGTGTCAGGGGAGGGCAAATGTATAGTGCCCTCTACATAATAAATGCCTTGGTTGAACATTCTTAAGGTAATGCCTGTGTGCTTGAGGTTTTAGGGACAGAGCTATTACCTGTTGGATTTTACATTCTTAAATACTGTGCCATCATTTCTTTAACCCAGCTTCACAGAAAGTTTTAAGAAAGTACAAAATAATTGGTTCTCAGGTCTATTCTGTCCTGATCACCCCTAGAAACAGCAAATACTCACAGGGTGATAAACAGCTTTCAGGCAAATGCATAACTCCAGTGTCAATTGGAGTTATGTGCAGACGCTCAGAGCAGAAATAGTATATAGCTCTCCATTCCTTAACATGACAGTCATAATAAACCTTAACCTCAACATTCCTTGCTTTCCTCAACCACAGCTAAAAATGCTACACACATTTATACCATCTAATGAACCAGGCATTAAAAGGAAACCACCGATCTATAGCAATAGATTATCAGGAAGAGAAGTGTGAAGTGAATACTTGCTCATTACAGTATCATGGTAGTTACATGGAGGAAAGACCTAATACATCAATGTCATCATCCTTCAGCAAGAGTAGGGGATCGTCTACCAATGGAGGTCCCACCTGCTACTAAAATAACTGCTTGTGAAGTGGATAGTGCAAATATACAATGCAGAGTCCTTGGGGACAGGAAGTCAGACTCACTGTAGTGAACTTGGAAAGGAATGATGGATTCTTATTTTACTCTTATTTTGTGGCAATACAAAGGAAGGGCAGACTATGGATTGAAGTAGGGCTTTGGGTTTGAGTGAACTGAGTCTCTTTATTAACATGTATAAACCAATTAATAGTTGATGACCCTGAGTATGAAAAGAAGAGCTAGGGTATAAGACTTGCTCTTTCAGGAGCAAGTAAGTAAAGAAAGAGTAGGAGTGAGTGGAGTTTAGAATTAACTCCTTTTCCACCCACACCTCCCTAAGGGGGAAAAAATCCAGCACTGAAGTGATAGCAACCTATAGCAAATGGTGGTCACTAATGAGCAAAGGCAAAGTAGGAAACTCTGCTGTTGTTATTCCTCAGAGACATCTTCCATGCTATTCCTATAGTTTCACTAATAACCCAGCCCCTAGTCTATCTGACACTCAGTTTCCTCTCAGTTAATTAAATTAATAATTAATTCTTTTCCATCTCACCTTTCATTTTCCTTATTTTGATATGATACATTTTCTATTGTTTTTGAGACATTTTGACAATGAAAGGCACAAAGGTATCTAGGTACTAATATATCCATGCCTGTACATTGCACTGGACTTACCTTCCTCTGATTGAAATTCCGATGATGGCTGAGGGCCTGATTGCACGAGCTACAATTACTAGAGTCTGGTTTACAATTTGTTCTGCAACTGTTATTCACATGTAACTTTTCAAAAGTCTTTCTAAGACTATTTTTTTTTATGTGGATAATTAGACTGATATTTAAGAATTCTAATCTCATATAAATGCTCAATCAAAACACATATTTTTCTGTGAGCTAAAATTGTCTGGATTTCAGTTTTGATTTTCAAAAGAATGTTATTGTTCCTGCAGGACGTGCAATGGAACATAAAAGAGCACTTTACCTCACCATTTGAATTAGATAAATTTTTTTCTCGTCTTTTTTTTTCCCCTTTATTTTTGAATGTTTAATTGATTATTGTTGCCTAGGCTTTTTTTTTTCTCAACATCTTTATCTTCTCTAGTAAATGTGGATTTACTGCTTTTAGAAAATCTGCAAAAAGAATGTTGTTCTCATTCTGTGCTTTTGATTCTGTATATTTAATTTCTAAATAAAAAATAGACATTTTCAATTTCGGAACCAAGTCAGTCTTAAGGGACTACCAAAGAGAATAACAAGTAACTCTAACTGCATGATGTGGATCCCAAGACCCACCAATTCACCTCTCACAAGCCACAAAACAAATGCCGGGAATTGACTTTTGGCAATTACTGATAGGAACTGGAATAAAACTTAGGGCTGAAATAGCAAACATTTTGGCATATGAAATACTTCATAAGATAAACACTGTACCAATGTGGCAGACAATTTACTATGTCCTCAAGACTCTCTAGGTTAATGCCTCCCTCAGAAAAGGGGAAGAAAAGGAAGGATTAAAAAAAATCCCAATAAAGAAGTGAGAATAAATCCAATCCAGCAATCAGAAAGAAAAGACAGCTTCTGAAAATGGAAGGGCAGAATGTACAGATAGAGGAGGAATTTACTGTATTTCTACAGTGTGCACAGAAAGGTGGGACAATTAAATGTCTGGGTTTTTTCAAATATATATGTGGGCAAACCTAAATTTTGTGTTGAGGAAGGACAACTTAAACCAGAATATGATAGAATGTGGTATCTCCACTCTCATGTTTCAATAAGACTTACTAGAGCCTCCGGTTTAAAAAGGAGAAGAATGTTGATATAGGCTTCAGAAATTGTGACAGCAGGCAAAACAACTATTTTCATCTGCTTATAATGAGGAAATATGTAAGCTTCTCTGCATTTTGTTTCACTTTAGCTCTATTTAGTTTTTATCCAGGCCTATTTTCATGGATTTCTTTTAGATACATTTTCTATTATGCAATTAAACTTGAATTTTTTTGTAACGTGGCTCATTTGAAAACAGATGCCATTAGCTCTCTGATGAAGTGAACACCATGAATGGAATAGCAAAGTCAATTCACTTTGGCTTCCAGTGAAACAAGCAACGTGCTGGAGGTCAACAAAAGAACAAGAGATGGAAGTTCTAAACTGGCACTGGAGGACATGGTTTAGTGGAGAGTATGGTGATGATGCTAAGTTGATAGCTAGACTTGATCATCTTAGAGGTATTTTCCAACCTTAACAATTCTACAATTCTATGATTTCTGAGTATCAGGATCCTGCAGTTTTCAGGGACCCAGTTCAATGCCCATCATAGGAATAGTAAGTCTGATTTTCCCCATTTTTTGCACTATGTAAAGTCTCTCAATGTCAGCAGTTTCTCTTCATTTACTTTGGGACAAGCAGGATTGTCATCAGACCAATATCTCCCAAAATTTTATATCATATGGGTCCCTTCCAACTCAGGATATTCTATGATTCTATATTTTACAGGATATAAATTTCAGGCCCAGTAATTACTGGACCCTGGAGAAAATTTGTAAGTAATAAACGTCAATGCATCCATTTTCATTTTCCTTTAAATAAAACTGTTTTATATATTTGAAGATTATAAATAAACAAGTTGATTAAAACAATCTTCATTGCAATGCCATTTTTCTTAACCTGGAAATTCATTGCAGAAGACAAGCATGTATGCCAGAGCACTTTCTGATTTCTCTGTCACTGATGGTTTTTGCTTGTTTTACAGTGGATGGAGGCAAGAATCTTTATGCCCTTTTCTGAACATTCCAGTGTAAGCAAAGAGTACTGTGTTTACACAGAAACAATTCATGTTTCAGGTATCTTGCATTCCCTGAAATAACTGTTTCTTGAAAGTAAGTTGCTGTGCAAAGACAGGGTCAGAGTAGACTGTTAGGGACCTAGCATCAAGAAAACATGCTTGAGAGAAGTCTGTGGGAATAATAATTCCCCTCTATATCATCTCCACAGTGGCATCATTTAAATTTATAAAGTCACCACATACACCAAAGACAATTCATATTCCTTAAATTTACCAGAGTAAACATTCATAAAATCTGTGCCCCAAGGTCAAGATAAACTACATATATCAGGTACACATTTTGTAGTATGGCTTACAGATGCCTCTCTGTGATTTCATATGGTGGTGAACAGTACTGAACCTATAATGCTGGTGAAGGATATTGAGGGCTGTAACACCTCTGTGGTGACACAGGTATTACTGTAGGTTTCTTCAGTCATTTGCTATTATCTCCATGTCATGACACATGACAAAAAAGAAAAGAGGGACACAAATTGCTGCAGTTCTTTGCAGGAAACTCTGCCATACCTCTATGTGTCACCCTGCAAAAGCTGTTTGAATAAGTTATTTCAAATGGTATTTGAGGACTGATTCAAAATTCAAAATTAAAATCTGTGGAAAAACTCCAGCTCACCTTAACAGAATTTGAAACAGGAACACAGACAATCAGAAAGAGAGACTAAAGGAATAAAACTACTTTGAAAACATAATCTGCCAGTCCCACAACCACTGCCTCACTTACATTACCTACCCAGTACCCACAGTCTCACTTTCTGGGTAAGTCAGAGAATGAAGCAGCAAAGTGCATTTATATTTAGGAGAAAAAAAAAAAATAAAAAAAGTTCTCATATTATGTTAATGCTTTTCCACCTAACATATTTTAATGCTATTTTTTATGCATTTTTAACTAATGCTATAATGTAATCATATAACACAAAAATATGTTAGTATGATATTCCAAGAACCAGCTTTTGAAGTTTTTCACCAGCTTACATTTGTCGCTTCAGTGTTTAATTAGTTGCTGTTTGAACACCTCTGTGGAAGCCCACAGCTCCATCTCAGTGCCACATTCTCGTAACTTCATCCTGTTCACATGGTGAATCCACTTTCTGACTGCGCTGCTAATACTTATTGTCAGAAAGGCTGTGCAGATTGTTATAACCTTGTCAGGTGACTGAATAATTTAGGGACAGGTTTCCAAAGCTATCCATGTACATGGAACAGACATGTGCGTTGTGGTATGTATAAAAGCATGTGAGAGTCATTTGAAATTGACCCACTACTACATGGATGCTGCCTACAGTGAGCTTTGCATCTCAGCTGGAGCTTCTAGGAGCTGCCTTAGTATGACTAGTAAGTCTAAAAATTAGGTGTCCTGGACTAGTTCTCAGAAAGAGGAAACCCAGAAATTTCTGAGAGGAGTAGTAGGAAATACTTGCAGTGAGCACAATCAAATAGAATTAATATAATACTGGGTTTCAGCAGAAAAGACAAACCTCAGCACAGGTTCACAGTGTGATTCTGGACTCATGTTTAATTTTGCTTTGCCATCATGTTATATTTGTTATATTTAACTGATGGTTAAACTACAGCACTAGTTCTGCGTTTGTCTACGATTTTTAGAGAGAAAATTTTATATCTAAGTGGGAATTTTGACATGTACAAATAAACATTAAGTCGTGTAGCTGAGGAATAAAGTTCCTCCTCAGAATTACTTTTATGCAAACATGACCCTCCAGAACATCGATGAGCCAAAGACTATTGAGATTTGCTCTTCCTGATTTAGCAGTTTGCTTAAGAGTGTGCCTGTCTATAGCACATGGATAACTTCATTAACATGACTGAGAGTTAGGCAGGTGCTATGACAGCCTAATGGAGTTAGGCCTCATCTGAAGAATGAGTTCTGAAAGTGTTCTTGAATCATTCAGCCAACAGTCATCTCATTTTTTTTTGCTGATCAGACTACTTTGTCCTTTGTATCAGTGGCCTTTGAATAAACTTAGCAATGGGATACTTAGCAAGAGTGAAATTGTTTGGTTCTAAATAAAATCATTTTAGTTCACTATAATTAAGGGCATGAATATTAATAATGAATTTATAAAAATTGCTAAACTAATGATTCACTTCAGGAAAAACACGGTATCTATGAGCAAGATGGCATCTGCTTTTCATTCAGAAAGAGAGTAAAAATCTGAGAAATGAGGGATCAAGGATAAAGCTAAAGGTACATGAGGCAACTGAGAAAAGGCTTATCTTGAGCGGAATGACTGGCTTTTTCCTGAGTTTACTCCTCAGACCTGAATAGTGAGAATAAAGAGAACTTAAAAATTAGCAGTACTCATATCTCCCTCCAGAAAGCAATGTTGTTCTCCCATGTAGAAATGTACTCTGAATTACTGTGCTTTCATTTCTCTCCTCCTTTTATATCTCCTATTGACTAAACTACTGGGCTTTACTAGGCACTGAAAAGTTAAAGCTGAGAGAAAGAAAGACATCCTGGAAAACATACATGGACAGACCTCACCACATTCAAGACCTTCAATGAAAGAGTACAGTGTTAAGAAAGTTTCACATGGTTTTAAAGTTGATAGAAAAATCCTGATTTATTTTCCAATATAAACCCCAGAAATATTCATAGTGTCTTTCAAAGCACTTACTGCTTGCCTTACAGGACACTCTGCCCATCAACGTCTAATATATACATTTTTGAGATATGGTGTTGCTTTTAAAATGTTGGTTTTGCTTTGTTTTGCTTTTCAGCCTCCATATAAAATGGCATATTCTTCCTACACAGAGAAAATAGTCTTTATTAAACTTGTGGGCTTACAAATTAACAAGGCCAGACAATGTAAAGAGCTGTAGAAACTTTTTTGGGTGTTGATTTATGTTGAAACAAGCAAGTGAAAAAACAGCATATTTTATATTGTCTGATAAAAGATGGTTTATAAAAAGCCCTTCAAAATGCAACATTTTGAAAACTGCAATGAAAAATGAATTTTGATAAGGCTTGCCTCAGTGATAGTCTTGGCCAATAAGAGATTTCTACTATGCAAGTTCAATATCAAATTTTGACTTGAGAAACTCTGTATGGACTGTATTTTACATCAGTCATTGAATTTAGGTAAGGAATACAGAAGAAAAAGAAAGAAATTATAGAGCCAGTAGATATCAAAGAATGATTGCAATCTATTTAAGGCAAGAAACACATTATGGACTATCATTTTCCTTATGCTGCATAAATGCCCATCCAAATTTTTTAATCTCTTTCTGCTTACATTGGTATTTTGTAGATGAAACAGTAAATCTTCTAATTTCTCCCAGTGCTCAGATTCTTCTGGAAATTGATCTTTTATTATTGGTAACATTGAACTAATGAATTCACCATTCCAATTTTATTCTCCAAATAACTAAATAAAGGAAGACAGCTGAGGTTTCAGAGAGGTGTAGAGAGGTTTATCATCCTGGATTATTCACTTTTGTGTACTTGTCATTAGACATGACTGTCTCTTTGAAAGTTCTGACTTGGGAAGATTTTTGCCAAACCAGAATTCCTGATTCTGCACTGCCCCACATCTTGGGTACATACACCACTTAATACAAAGGCAGTATAGGATACTCTTGTTTAATTGGTATTGTGGGCTTTTGTATGCATTGAGTGTGGAGGTGATCACATAAGGTGCAAAACATTCACAAATCAGCTTTAGTGATATCTTTCTGAGCAGAAAGGTTTTATCAGAGCATATGCTTTTTAGAGATCTTATGTTTTTCTGTTAATCCTCTTCACTTATTTTTGATGCTAAGTGGTAGGAAAAGGTAATTCTACCTTTACTGTTCCACTGGGTCAGATTTTCATTGGATATAAATCACTTCAGTTTAGTTATGCTGATTACTATTATGATATTAATTTTTGCTATATTGCTGTTCTAGAAAGCACCTATCATAGCAGTGCACTCTCAGATGAGCACCTATAACTGCTCAATTCCCAGAAAGGGAATTGACATTGCAGAGAAGGCTGGTTTGGTGCACTTGTTGCCAGGTGAAAAGGGGACAACTTCTTAAGAGCATACTGACATCATGTTTCCTCACACCTCATCCCAGACCAAAGTATGGGTTAACTAACAGTTTAGGAAACCAAATTACCAGATTTCCTTATTGTATGACATTTCTCCGCTGGCAGCACACCTTGAATTAATTCATGCAGTCCAATGTGAGAAGGTTTTGAAACTTTTGAAAGTTCACATGCTGCAGTAGTCTTGAACTTCATTTCAGAGAAGATGTGAAAGTGTGTTTGCCACACTATTGTGAACTCTAGGGGGAAATAATGTTCAGTGCAATAAGCATAAGCCTTTCTACCTCACAGAAACTTGTGGGAAGACCAGTAGCAGTTATCAGCTAAAAATGTTCAAATGGTGCAGACCCACTTACTTTACTGTGTTTATGCCAAGGATTAATTTGACCAGTAAGTTTGGATTGTATCTGGATTTTAAAAATTCAGTAGATCTGTGTTGTTTTGGAGCCAGGGCCTTTGGTTTGACCTAGCTCAAAAATGCAAGTAACAGAAGCAATTAATACTATAGCTAGTATTTTAACAGCCACAAGAGCCTGGTAAAGGTATGGTATTTTCTCATCAGTTTCCAAATCGTCTGTCTTTCTTTCCCTATGGTTTCCAAAATTACAGTTTTGTCCTGCCTTCTTCTAAAATGTAAGCAGGGTTGGTTGTTTTAGGATTTGGGGGAGTTTTATTTGTCATTTGTTTGTTTGTTTGTTTTTATCAATGGATCTTTTTGAAAAGAAAAGCCTAAGTCATACATAGAACTACAGTTCTTAAATAGCAAATAATACTGTATAAGCCTCTCTTCCTATGTTTTTTCCTTAGAAGTCTGGGGGAGAAGGGGGAAATGCAAGAATTCAGTGAAACATAAGCAGCAAGTAAACCTTTCTATCCTCTCCAATTACACAAAAATAGGAAGGGAGCATCATTTTCAAAGGAACAAATGTTACACAAGACATGCCCTTTAAATCCTTTTTAAGGCTCCGTGACCTGTAAAACTATCTGCAATATCAGCAACAGAAAGCCTACCACAGAACAAATGCTTATGTTTTATGTGTACTGTATTTGCTAATCATTAGTTCATAAGCAAGAGCAGATATACAGTGTGCTATAAATAATGGCGGGAATGTAAAAGCGAATTGATCTGTCTGGCTATCTAGTAATACTGCTGGCAGAGAACCAGTTTTGAATGGCTGCCAACTACCACAGACCCAGCCAGGGATTTGTCTAGGGGTCTTGCCCTGTCAGGCAGAAAACAGTCTTAAGCTGAGCTCCCAGAACTGTGAGCACCGCCTACTGCTCAACAATGAGCATTTCCTGCAGCGTCCCCTTTACCCACTTAGTTAAATAGCAGAAAACATGCACGAGTTACCAAGCTATGAAACCAAGCATCTAAAAATATTAATCACTGGATAGAGAGGTCAGCGTGCTTGTGAACTGAAGTGAAATACATTGTTCAAATTGACTATGCACACGGAGAGTGAGAAACTGGAAGTGAGATCCACAGAGGCACAGAGACAAGCACAAATACACTAAATTTATTCTGTTGCCAGAGCCCTTAAAGCATTCCACAAATGTATGGTAGCTACTGTGCCGAAATCCTCATGGGTGAGGTAGCAAACAGGCAAAGGAACGGAAGCGTTTATAGTGATCTAGATATTTTTAAGAGAATAATTATGCTAAATAATGTGATTGTAATAGAAACAAATGGGGTGGGGCTTTATTACAGGAAAGAAAGGAGGTGGCTCAGGAGCAAGTCCTGACACCAAAATTATTTCCCCATCTCTAGTACAAATGGAGCAAAATGGTGGGCTAATTTTCCCCTCTTCTTTAAGTCAGTCATGCTGATCCACTTACTGCATTGCTTGAACTAGTTTTCCCTGTGTATAAACATGGAAAGACAGCTCAGGCAGCAAACTCACCTCGGGATGCCTTGCAGGGATTCAATAATGTGCCTGCTTGGCACTGTTTCTTGTATCCCTCAAGGCTGTCTCCCAATCTCTTTGTAAGATCAGCCCTGGCTCAAAAAAAAAAAAAAAAAAAAAAAGGAGAAGAGGAAGAAGAAGAAAAAAAAAGGAGTCCCATCAAATGATGCAGTTCAGCTTCATGTAATCTGTCTTTGCTAGGTGATTCTGATTCACTGTTTGGTACAGAATCAGGGTGCGTCCATGCATGCATGTGTGTATGAGCGCATGTGTGCAGGCAGACTGATTGTGTCTGTTCAGTATTTATATTCCTATATAAACCTATATATTATCTTTGCTTACAAAGAGAGGACAAGTTGCTAATTAAGTACTGGTAAATTGAATTTCTTCAAAGTGAAGCTTATAGATCAGAGACCATAGGATTTGAGCTGCTGCTTCGGTTTTGAATTTGGCATTGCTTTATTGAATTTTATAAATACCAACCAAATTCAAACAAAACTGATTTAGATTTCACCTCATCACTTAAAATATATTTTGTAGAGTACAGCCTGTGCAGTAATCCTCTGCTATACTTTAATTTGGTTTTAATTTTATAGGCCCTGTTTTAACTGCATATTTCCAGACCTTTATTTCTCTCACAGCTCTTAGCAAAATGGTAGCTCATAAACACAAGCTCTGCTGTATAGACTTTGCATTTCATCCCAAAGTATTTCCTTTTTTATAGCCATGGTCTTTCCATCTTAGTGCTCTGAGCTTGGGTCACAAATCTCACTGCTATTCCAGTGTGTGACATCTTCGCTCGTTTGCCGCTGCTCATTAACAAACAATACTGCTGTGAAATTGGTTTAATGACAAAGTAATAAAATTGCTATTCTGCTCACAGATTGCCTGAGGCACTTTGAGCTCCTACAAGGCTTACTGTGGGTGCCAAGATACATTAAGCTGCTTATTCGTAAAAACTGCATCATCCGTTTTTTTCACAGGTTTTTTCCTTTCCCTATCTAGCCCCTGCTTCTTTTTATCTTCAAATAAAAAGATATATTTGCTTATGTTCTTCCATGCTGTCAAGTTTTTACTTTCATGCATATTTCTGGAAAATGAAAGTGTATTTCATTTCATTTTTCTCTTTAAAAGGTCACTCCGTCTCTATTGCAAGGTTGTTCCTGGACTCCAAACCCTTTGCAACGCAACATTAAGGGAGACTTATTTTAATATACCATATTATGTAATTGGGATTCTAGATAGAGTTAGTCCTGTTTTAGACAGTTGGATAAGAAAACTACTTATAGAATGAGTTTCCTTTTTTAAAGAACTGATTTGTGCAATGCAACTGTTTTCTGTCATGATTGCAAGGCTAAAACATTTATCTTGGTTTCTGTTTTAAACATGAAAATAATTAGCTCATACCTGCTTACTTTTCATATCCAAATTCTACAAATACTAAAACATGGCAGAGTAATGACAACCAAAAAGCTTTAAGAAGCATGTAGTTTTCATAATGAACTACATATTTTAGAGTCTTCCTTTTTTTTTTTCTTGCCTTGTTTTGGTTTTTTGTTAGTGTTTTTTTTGTTTTGTTTTGGTTTGGTTTTTTCCCTTTTCTTTTTTCATTTGTTTGAGGCCCGTACAGACCCAGAGATTTCCTGCTGGCAGACAATGGTCAAATAACCCCAGTGCTCTTTGACAGGTGGACAGGTCCTGATAGTTATAGCCAGGCATCTTGACACTACCAAAATAGTGTAAAAAAACACATAGTCCTAATCAATATTATTTTCACATTTTAAACAAACTTGCCAAACATTTATGTTTATCAGTTTGCATTCCCTGAATGCAAACTGAT
>JAOXXN010000065.1:33076882-33095711 GCA_026770055.1 Myrmophylax atrothorax | reverse complement strand
TAATTAAAACGTGCACAAAGTAATTCATCAACTTTCACTTGCCTTTTGAACCAGCTTTCTGATCCCTGATATTTTTACTTGCAGGAATTGAAAACAGCTCCCAGACAGCATTTCTCACTTAGCTTACAGCCCAGGTTTTCATTCACAAACAAGGAATTGTGTTGGCCTTGCAACGCATATGCTTCATGTTTTTCCATCCTTTCCCTGCTCTTTGTCTGGTATGAGATGCTAGCTAGCAGTGAAATTTACCTAAGAGCTAAGAAAAAGGAGAAAAAAACAATCTGCACTGTTTGACAAGTGAGAAGTTCAGCATTGACTCAATCACTGATAATTTTATGCTGCTGGTTATTACACTTGGATTGTTTGCAAGTGCTCCTATTAAAAAATGAAATAACCACTCCTGCTGTAATGAATAGACCGAAGAGTGTTTGAAACATTTTCCTGATTAAAAATAATATTAAAACTTATTTTGACTTATCTAGTGGAAATGTTGCATTTCAGTCAGGGGCTGTGAGGAGCCGCATTCACACCACAGAGCACCACTTCCTGCACTCCCAGAGTCGACTGTTATGATAATTACCTTACTGGCATTCCTGTTTTGTTTCCCAGACCCCCAAATGTTTCTTTTCTAATGACAGAGCTCCAGTTGAGGCACTTAAAATGAAAAGAATACTTCTTATAAAGAATTCAATTCCATACTGATTAGCAAAAATTTTAAATATAACTTGAGTTAGCTTGGCTATTATTACCGGTAAGGGCTGTGAATCACTGAAAGCAACGGAGTTAGGTCTTCACAGGAGTTGATTGTGTATTAATGTAGCAGAAAGGCTAGGAAGGATTTATGTACTGAAATTCCTGTAAGAAGATTTAATCATATTTCTTCGCTTCCACAAAACACAACCCCTCTTCATTATTTATCATTTGCTCTGTAAATATCTGCTAGCCTATAAAATCCTTTGTTATTATCTTGTGTTATGATGATGCACAGGGTGTCAGGGATCAGTGTCCTCATGTTAGGGTAAACGTACTGATCAAATAATAGAGCCCCCACCACAAAATTTTCCCAATCTGCATATCAGGCAGAGCTTGCAGGGAGATATGAGGGGGTGGTGATTGTTTGGGAGGATTAAGTAAGAATAAACCAAACAATTTTGCATAAAAAGCAAGAGTCATTTGCCTAACCAAAGTCAGATGAGAGTGATATGTAGGAAGAGGCAAGCTGTGAAGAGGGATTTCAAAGAGTGTAAAGGTTAGTTTTAGATCACTGGCAGGGAAGAATCTCTCCACACATGATGGGGGACATCAGGACAACTGAATGAAGTTGTAGTTCTTCTTACTTTGATTATCCAGTCACTAAATAAATAACCAAAGTCAAAGAGAGAAGCCCAAGCATCCATTCCATGAGGGCAGTCCAGACTTTCCACAGGAATTTAAAAAATATCTATCCACTGTTTTTACTGCTCTCCCCGACCAACTGAGGGTCTTGGTGGCAATCACTGGTGCGCAAGGCTGCTCCTACCACCTTCGACTGACCTTCACAAGGGCTTTCCGGTGGGACCACATTAGTAATCAGCTGTGGTTTTGGTGTTAAACTAGCTGCTCAGTTCTAAGTAAAATTTTCAAGAAACCCAAAACTTTAGAAACATCTTACACCATTGCAAGTAACTAATTTCAACTAAAATACCATTATTTCAATGAGACATAGCTATGTATACCAGGGAAACTTTGAGCTTAACTGACTTATGCAAAGTTTCCTAGGTTTGTTTCCATAGAACTTAAGCTGCTAAGTCATTATATGCTTTAAAAAATGTATCTTGGGGGTTTTCCCCCTTCTTTTTCTTGAAACATAATATTCAACAAATTGATGAAAGAAAACTAGATTGAGCAGTGTATTTCACAAATGCTAAAAACCAAACCAAATAATACCTGCTGTTTATTGACTGTCTTAGTCAGAAAAACAATCCAACTTGGTTTCAGATTTTAAAAATTAAACGTCCAAAATATTCACTCTTGGGATGAAACTAAGTATGAAAATTTCTGCTCAGAGTCTAGTAATTTCAAAAAGTTATTAGTCCTTGAAAATAAGTGCTGCTTGTACTGAATGTGTCATCCACTGTTGCTGCAATAGGAATAGCTAATAAATAAGAGAATTATATTTAAAATTAATAAAAAGTACAAAGTTTGATGTGGTGAATGCAGTATACGTTCTTCAGAAAGCAAGCTTTGAATGAAATACAATTGAATGAATGTAATTCATTCTAGCAATAAACTCAAACCCACAATTTTCGCAACCAAAAATAGCAACTTTGCTAAGTATTCTCTGAGTCTTAAAAGCAACAGTCCATCCATCGCAGAAAATATATTTTTATTTCTGATAGGTCTCAGTTCCCCCTTGTAAAGAAGAGGTTATTGTAGTATTGCCTAACATCACAAAGTATGACAGCATTATTATTGACACTTTTAGATGCAATAACTGAGGCAGAAAGAAGTAAGATGACCTGCCTGAAGAGTCCAGTCAGATCAGAGATACAAGAAAGAAAATGCCCCATGACTGTTGGGTCCCAGCATACTATACATTTGCCTACACTGTCGCTTTTGCTGGCTGCTATTACAGATTAATAGTTCTTCACTTCTGAAATTCTAGGATCTCAATTTATCCTAGGATATACCTTATTTCTTTTCAGTTGCCTTGTTTGATACAGGTTTGACATGTTAAAAATAAACAACTTGTAGAAATCAGAACCAAAACACAAAAATGTTTGTGTGTTGCAAAGAATAGGAACTGTATTCATCCATAAATGTGAGTTCTGTAGGGGACATCAACTTTTCCTCTCATATAGAACCCATTAAGACCTTTAGGTCTCAAGGATTTGTAAAGCCAGACTATCCTTTTCTCTGAATCTTATTCTCTGTCATTTATCATGAATGTGAACAGCCTGACTTGTGGATATAAGAAATGTTAAGCAATGAAGAAGTTCTGCTGGCAATAGTTAGTGAAAATAAACATGGAGCCAATTCATGCAGTTCTGTACTCAGACAAACTTCCTCTGATTTGAGCAAGGTCTGGCAGGAGCTCCTCTGTGATGGAGGGAGCCTCCATGGTGATGTGGAAGTTGTACCACCACTGAACTTCAGTGCCATGCAGGGGCATGGGCAATCACAGATGTTGCTAACAGGTGGTACTAGTCCTGGTGAATCTGCCCCTATTCCTGGAGCTGTGAGGAGATTCTTACAGCAGGATATACACCATTTCACATGCAGGCTCTCCAGTCGTGAAGATTATGGGTGTAATTCTCCTCCACCTTTGCTCTAGTCCAAGCATTGTACTCAACACCATTTATTACACAAATGCTTTTGCATGGTGTATAGATTTTGTCACCTTAGAAATGTGAAATTTAACAGGAGCTGAGAAAAAAACCCCAAACCAAACCTCCCAAAATTACAAATTCTAAACAGAAAAGTGGTTATCTTCTCACAATTCACAAAGGGCTGACTGGCTTTTTCATCCAGCTCGACAAAACCAGTATAATTGTAGACTGTGCTGAAGTGTAAGGTCTGTCAAAAAATATTACACTTAAAAAGGGACAGGTAAAACATTTGGATAAGGACCATATCCAACCCAAATCTAGCCTAATAAGAAAATAAAACCTGAATTCTCCATAGGCCATCTTGGGTTTTGACATTACAAGTTCAGTATTATGGCCTAAGAGAATAGGAACAATCAACCAAAAAGCTCAAAGCAATACGCAGTTATAAGAGGAATGTCACCTCAGACCTAGATGTGCAGCACTGTGGCCATGCGCTAACATATTCAACTCTTCTTAATTTAAGTACTTGAGTAATACCTTTGCAAAATTTTCCACAATTTCAACCAGTCACTGTGTTTTTTCTGGAGCAAATTGAAAAAGCAAACTATAAAGCACATATAGGATTTGTATCACATTCCCTCACAAAGTCTTACAATATTGACTTCCTGAGATATTCAGTCTCAAAAGCTAAAGTTGCTGTGCCCTCCCTGCAGCAGAGCTTGGGTTCATTAGCTCTGTGATGGACAAGGGATCAGAAGGTAGGGCACAGGAACAGTCTCAAGTAGCATATCCTGAAGTGTGAATATAGCTATATCGTTTCTTAGTAATAAGCTGTACATGCTCTCCAGAAGGTAAATCAGATTTATCCCATATTCAAGAGGTAAATTGTTTCAGAAATGCTGCATTTATCATGAAGAGAGAAACATACATGTAAGTAATTACCACAGAGTGGCTGTCAAGATAAAAGCACGTGTTATACCTAACTTTATGGTAGGTTGTGTGCCCATAAAAACCTGTTGAGTGACTCTCCTAAGATAGAGAAGTTGACACTTGAGACTGAGCCTGCTTTGCTGGCATTGTCACCTGCAGTGTCTGGAATACAAATCCAGTGGGGAAGGGGAGGATGAAGTAAAAGGGAGAAGGATTTCTCAATTTTTTATTAGTTTGACTCTTTAAATTCCATCAGGGCCAAGATTTTACCTGACTATGCTAAGAATGATTTTTCTGATTTTGACTTTCTTTCTATTCAGGATATGGGTAGACAATCATAAGTAAATGATTTACTATTCCTCAATAAGACACCACTCATCAGCTACACCTCAGGAAGTGACTAGCAGCACACTGCTAGTCTGAGGTCATTATACAGTGAAATAAGTTTGCATGTACCACTTCTTGGGGAATAAATACAAGAGATAAGTTGAGAAATGTACTGTCTCACCAGGCATCACGCATAAAAGACAGGTGAAGAATGCTCATGGAACAGATCCTTTAACAAATCATCCTATGGTCTCATGAACTCCTAACCTCAAAACTTGTTTTGGACTGAACTTTTGAAGATAAAAATTAAAGAGACAGAGCATCACTAGTCTGGTTTGGGGTAAACAGACTTGGGGCCAAGTTCATGATGAATAATGTAAAACATTGCAGAGACAGACCCACCAGCAGCAAAGAAATCTAGATACTTCCATAGAGCAGGTTAACCTGTAATCCAGTCTGTCCTCTGAAAGTGCTCTTCTCCATTTGCATTTATTAGAAAAGAGCAACTACGCTCTTAATTTAAGTGCTCACTTAGGTGCTTAATGCTAGCTTGAATAAAAGTAGACTAGGACCAAGAAAATAAACGAAAAGCATAGGTCACATTTTGCAAGGTATTATATAGGATACTATGTCAAGCTTAATGTAGAGCAGCAGAATCTTAATAATACGGTGTCAAACTGGGAGTTTCTTCTCACAAGCAAATAAAAAAGTTGATGGGCATTATATCCTCCATGCCAACAGTTTTCAGAGACAGAGAGAGGAAATATGGCAAAGGCAGGAAAGGTAAGAACTAATCCTCGGTTTGCAGCATGGGAGTACCACATTAAACTGTTCCTGGAGCTAAATGTAAGCCCAACATAGAGAGATAAAGCAAAATAATTTCCTTTGGGATTAGCCTGCTGCAATCCAGAACAAGGACAATAGACAGGCAACAGATCAGTTAAGAGAAACATCAGCTAAGCAGAGAAGCATAGCAAAGAAGGCAGGGGCCTACAGCCGTAATGCATAGGCGCGATCCCAGCAATAAAACTGACAAGTAAACCAAGAGCAAGGAAACAATCACTCCCAGCTCATACCAAGTATCTGCAGAGAATCGTGACAGTGTTAAACTGACTTAACATAACTACAAAACATCATCCAGGCTCCTTTGCCAGTACCAGGATAAAGGACTCATGAAGATCCATAGCTACCTTCAACTGGAATTATCTTCACCTGATGAGAAGAGACATATAAACAGTACAGACTTCCAGCATAAAAGCAACCAACAGTATGAAGAGAGTAGTAAAGAAGAAGAAAAAAGGAATATCCACAGAAATAAGGATTGGAAGACTTGCCCAAAAGTCAACACACTTGAGGTACTTTGATATCTCAGAAGTTTTGGGAGATGGCATTGATGCCACGTCTCCAGATTGAACTATATGCTAGCAATTTCTGGTTCTCAGTTGAATGCTTATTGGCACAAAAGTCCCAACAGCCAGCAACTGTTCAAAATAAAAAGTAATAGCTCACTGAAACTTAGGGGAATAATCACATGTTGTAAGCAGAAAAGGTTTCAAAATTGCCCCAGGAAGTCATTCTGCATTACAGGTAGCATGAAGCCTAGTTGTTGCTGCAGAAGTTCTCTAAATAACTCTTCTGATACACAGCCAGATTAATTAAGGGAGCATTTTATGTACCAGCACATAGTACACAAAACAGCTATTAACTTCTTTCATTCCCTAGCCAGGACAGGGCTAAGCAATCTCCAACCATGCCATGCCAGTGCTGCGTCATAATTCAGTCATCAGGAGGTGCTTACAGAGTCAGGAGCCATCAGCAACCGCTGCTGCCTGGAGTCAAAGCGTATCACCTCTGTGACACATCAGAGCATCAAAGGCTCATAAAGAGAGTGCCCCCAGGCCACTCCCAAATTCAAGTCTTCTGTGTGGCAATACTGCTAAACCACTGAGATGGCTTCACTTCAGCTGTCAGAACTGGGGTGTTTTGCTGTCTGCGTGTAAAACCACCATTTTCAGGCTGTCTAAAAAAAAATAAAATTATACAGAGAGCAGGGAGAAAGAAGTGCAAAATGATGCTTCCACCTCACATAGCAAACCTCTCAAAGTAATCAGTCATAGGGGAGGCCAGGTGTCATTTTTGACATATTATTTAGCATCTCTCTCATTGTTTTATTCTTTTCTAGACAGATGCTGTTTTACTAATTAAGGAAAATGAAATTTCCAGTGCTTGGAATTCAGGAGTGGCCTCCTCTGTGAGTCAATGTCCCTGTTCTCCATGAACAATTTAAAAATAAAATCAGGTTTGGTTTGTTGTTACGTTTCTTTTAATTGATATCACTTTGTGTAGTGCACAAATGCACACGGCTATAATTTAGTGAACTTCAGTTTTCCTCTTGTGGCAAATTGATAGGAAAATTTTATTATGAGTGGAACAATGACTACAGGGAGTGAGAGAAAATATTTGAGAACTACATGTAATTCGGTTGACTAAATGTAATACTTGCATTATATCAGTAGCTAATGAAAACAGTGCTGAATACTGGCAAAGTCTAAACCATTTCTGATTTCAGCTCCTGTCAAAAGGCCACTCCATAAATCATGCCTGAATTTTATTTAATGTCAGAAGCCAGTAATCTGACAGAGTGCAATGAGGTGTTTGGACCAAAAGATGTATACCAAGTTGTGTGCTTCATAGGCTTTGTAATCACAGGGTCACATAATCCATCTATGGATTTTAATAAGTAACTTATTATGTGCCCTTTAGTGTTAATTATTTTGCACATCACTTGTTCCTGGTTTATTGACACTATTTTAATATCTTTATCACATAAAATTACCAGTATAGCCAATCGCTATTTATTATAAATGAGTAGCCTGTGGAGAGATTCTGTTATTTCCTTTTCATGCAAAAACCTAAAAGACACAACAGGGTCAACATCACATTAAATCTTGATTATTTTTGAGATGCAGCAAGTCTCCACCAGGCTTGTTAGCAACAGCAAGGTCATTGTCGATGATTTTTGGTCAGCAATTTTCAACTGATTTTTCTTTTTTTTTTTTACTGCTTTCCTTTACACACCTAAAGAGGGGTCAGATCCAAAACAGACTGGGGTTCATCCCGCTAGCTGCTGCTAATATGTAACAAAATGCACAAACACCATGCAGGAATAGGATCTAAATACCTAACCATCATCTGTATAGTAAACAATACAAATCTTATTTATTTTAGTTAACAGAAAAAATGTTTTTTCTAGTTCCAAAAGCTAGCATTTTGCCTCTTTACAAATTGTGATGTTTACTTACATTTTAAAGCAATTTTAATTAAAGCACGTGCTCTTAAACCTTATAAAATAAAATAGTAACACATTTTTATAAAAGAAAATTTAAACCAAATCCATGCCCCTTTAACTACACATTCTGCAATAAGAATGTTTTGGTTTTTTCCTCCTAACTGAGGATGAAGTGTTTTGCATTTCTTGGAGGAAGGTGAGTCTGATCAGTCTCTTATTTTGAAACCTGATTAATTTGTTTTACTCATGAGCATTTGTAGAATTTAATCTTGCTCCATGAATGTTTGTTGATAAATTCTTTCCAAGCTCATCCACTTAGCAATAAAACTGTAGTTTTTCAGATGGAGGAAATGGACAGAATTTTTATTCATGTCTTCCTGCCTTACTTTGAACATTCGTGCTGTCAGACTCATACCTTTACACCAAGCACTATGATCCAGCAGTCGCAGGAGAGACAGAGTAGGCAGCAGCTATGCTAGAAGTGCTCATATTAGGACTATACCCTTATTGGATCTGGACTGGCATAAACCCATATTCTTGTAGCTCCCTACCTTATTCTACTGCTGGCTGGCTCATTATCAATGATAATATATGAAGGCAAGCAAAATATTTCACTGCTTTAGAAATAAATGAGAAGTTCAAATTTCCTGTACTATCCTTCTCCTCCTGCCCTGGCCAATCAGGAGGCTGGAGTTTCTAATTGCAAACTTGCAAGCAAGGAATGAACAAATGTCCCTATAAAATAGTTACTCAGTGTTTGTGAAAATACAACTGAGGATCTGTCACAAATAATAGAAAACTGTCAAATGTGAGAAAAGATAAAAGGCACTGTTGAATCCATGATTGCATAGCCTTTGCAGTTAGAGGGCTGAGCTCCACAAGAAACAGGTAGAAATACAACTGTGATGCTTTATGCTCACAGTGTGCAAAGACCTTGGCTAGAATGAAAACTGCTTTGCCCTGGCAAGGTTCTGGGATAATCATATATACATGCAAGAATGTCTCTCCTTCAGCTTTCTGACTTGCTTCTTGAGCACAGGACTGGTTCCTTCTCTTGTTCTTTCATAGACTTATGTACCAAGATCTAGGTATTTCATTAATTTCTGATTCCTTAACATAGACTCATGAGCATGTGGACTTGTGGTTCTCCAGATAAGATGGACTTTAAAAAGTCTTATATTACCCCATATCCCATTGTTTGGGTATGCAGCTTTTGCTTTCCCTATTAAACTGTCTTTATCTCAACCCATGGTTGTTCTCAGTTTTATTCTTCTGATTCTCTCCTCCATCCCACTGGCAGGGGGAAGTGAGCAAGCAGCTGCATGGGGCTGAGCTACTGGCTGGAGTTAAATCATGACAAACATTGTCATTTGTCATATCACTACACACACTGATAAAGAGTTCCTCGCCATCTATCCTGTAGGCTCCCTTTAGGTACCAGCAGCCTACTGTAAGGTCTCCCCAGAGCCTTCTCTTCTCCAGGGTGGACAATTCCAACTCTCTCAGCCTGTCTTCATAGGATAGGTGCTCCAGCCCCCTGATCATATTTGTGGCCCTCCTCTGGACCTGCTTGAGCATATCCACATGCTTCTTGTACTGGAAGCCCCAGTACTGGACACTGTACTGTGGGGCAGGTCTCCCAAGGGACAAGCTGGAGGGGGAGGGTCACCTCCCTCAACCTGCTGGTCATGCTCCTTCTAATGCAGCCCAGGGTACACTTGGCTTTCTGGGCTGTGAGTTCACAGTGCCAGCTCATGTCCAGCCCCTCACCCACCAGTACTTCCATGCCTTTGTCTGCAGGGCTGCTCTCATAGGCCAGGGTCCTCATGGGATTTCAGAATAGTAAAAAGTGTTTTACAGTACCATGATGGCTGATGCTGCTCTTCAGCTGCACGCCTCCCTTCACTGACTTGAGAGAGAAACCTTATCTTTTGGCAAGCACCTTCAACAGTGCGCTTTTTGAAATACAGGCCACTTCCTCTCTTAAGTGCTGTGCTGAAGCCACCGTGATGATTTGTCAACATATTTATTTCTTTACCTGGGAAATTTTCCTACATTTGCATTCTGCTTTCTTGAGATAATAGGCTAATGTTAACTCATGGCACCACCACTCCCTCACTAAAAGCTGTGAAAGTTTTTCTGCTTATCAGTGTTTTTCAAGGAAGTTCACAACTTGAGAGGTCAACTTTAAACAGACTGAAACATTAGCTTATAGTGACAAATATAAAAGATAAGATACGTCTGGAAACACATGGAAAATGTGGGAAATATCTTTCCCTTGTTTACTTTGTGAGGTAGAAAAAGAGGAATAAAACCTGCTCATGTTCCCAACCAAATACTAGAACAAAGCAGGTCTCAGACAAGGGCTGGGACAGAGTAGCAAGTCTGAACTAAATGAGTAGTCAGCAACAATGATTATGAGTCACATACAAAGAAGGGAATATGTTTTCTACTACGATCACAATAAAACAATGAAGCAGGAAATGGAACTTGAAGTAAGCACAGCAAAAATGTTCTGAAATAGAAATTTTAAAGCACTACTTTCTCTGTTTTCTCTGTCGATAGGTGTTTTGGTTTTTTTTCGTTTTTTATCAAAGGAGGAAATTTGAAAGTGTTCACACTGGAAAGACCTGTTTCTCTCTTCGCTGGGAATCTATGAGATCTCCTGCAAAAGAACTGGAACTGTGACCCTTTCTGTCACGAATACTCTCTCATTCTAACATTTTTATATTTCCAAAGCTCTCCAAACCATGAGAACCTGCAGAAAATATAATTAAAATCAATCTCAAAGAGTTGTATTTTCATTTATGAACTGTGAACTATTTATATTAACAACATGATTTCACTCCAGTGTGAGGTGTCAGCTAAGTATTACTAGACCCTTTCTCTTGCAAAGAGGTGAACTAAATTAAAGAGAAATTACCCTTCAGAGCAGTGACTTACATGTTTTGAATCTCAAGGATAAGCCAAGAAGAACTATTAGAGTATATCACACTGAGAGAAGTAAAAAAAACTTAACCATTTGGAAATTCTTCAATGAAGGATCCAGGCCAAGTGCTATATCCCTAAATTTCCTCCCTACATTGTGTTTCAGGCTGGGTCCAGTGGAGGGGACATAAGTATGGGGGCTTTCTCAGTTCACAGGGACTCTTTGGGCTGACAGAGCTGAGTAGGATAGCATCACCAACTATCAAGAAAAAATGCCACAGAAAAGATGACTCAGGAGGAAAAAAATGTAGGAGAGGAAGAAAATTCACCTTTATTGTTTGTTAGAGACTTAAATACTTAAACAGATTTACACAGTCAGACTGTGTCATAATCAGAAACAATTTCCCTGTCTTCCAGGCGCTGCCTCAACTAGTTGTTCCCTGGAAATCTCCAAGGAAAAACTCCCTCAAGAAGAGCAAGGCAGCAATGAAGCCCTGTGGCTGTATTCTGGATTTCTCCCTCTTTTCCCTTCCTATCCTACAACTTGGCACTGTCTTGGCTAACACAAACGAACCTTCAATATAAATAGTAAAATATTAGCAACTTTCAGACAGTTTCTTTTGAGTGAACAGTAAAGGCTTGGCAAATGTCTTATCAAGCAAGCCCAGTGAGACTCACTGGTGTCACTAGGGAACCAGTCTCAGGTGAGTCCTTCTCTGCAGTGCTAGCCCAAGAGAAAGGGGACCTAAATTAATCTAGGTGCAGAAAAGAAAATTAATGTGAGGGAGAGGATATGTTTCCAACATTTGGAGTCCAGTGGAAAATATACCATGAGAACAAGGTATTTCCTGATGACAGAACAGTTTCTGTAGGTTTGGTTTCACATAAAGGATAAATCTGCCAAGCAGAAAAGTGAACAAATATGGTCTCTTTATGAATACTTCTTCACTAAAGTGCAGACACACCTCTGCCCAGTGCTTGATTTGTAGTCAGTGGGATTTATTATCCTCTCTCCTGATGGGTGGGAGAAGGATAATGAAAATCCCAATTATCAAGAGGTATGGAAAGTTTTGTTGTATATCTGAATAGAGCAATGAAACAATTGGTGATTTCTGAACTGGGGCTGCAGTGTATATGCTGGGGCTGACCACTGGGGCTGACCATATTTCTTCTCCCCTTCCAATGAATCTGGCTACCTGCCTATTTTTGTGTGAGTTTATTTGAATTACACAAAATTGGTACATTTCAATATTGTTCTTCATTAAATGCAATCAGGAATATGAATCAGATATGCCAATGCTTCAAAGAAATACATGTCCTGTAATAATACAGAGGAGATCCTTATTTCGGACTTCCTTCGTACAATAAAATGATGAGGTGTAAAGGAATTAATACAGTTGAACTTAAGGGGTTTTTTATTAAATCTCTACTCTGAGCTGGCAGAGGCACAATGGCTACGGTAATTGAAACTGTAGTTTTAGAGTCAGAATAGGCATTTCACCAATCAGTCCCAACACTTCTAAACACAAGAAGCTGGCAATGCTTCCTCTCTTTCCAAACACAAGTGGTGTAGTTGCATACTCAGCACTGATACATCCAGGTTCCTTCCACACCCCTAATTCCAGACAAGAGACCTTTTTTTTTGTTAAACTTGCTCCAGTACTCATCAGGAAAACCCTGCTAAAGCCAGTGAAGTTTCACCAGCAAAAGCAAAATTGCAAGTCAGTGGAAAATCTAGTCTTTTTGAAATTCATTCAGCTTACTGTACAATGTTTCTGGTTCAACCTGAAGAACACGATTTTTTGAAAGGGCTTTAACCTGTCTTCCTTTCCTAGAGATGCAATTCTGCATCTGCAATCAGTTGAAACCACAATTTAATTACAGTCATAAACCTTGCCAATTACACATCAAAATGTCTGATTTGTGAAGCAGTAGGGTAGTCAGGTAATCACATACAGGACTTACGTAGAAACTGAACTTTGAGCCTGGATCCAAAAATTAGTACTGAAAATTGAATGCTGTTTCAATTTTTCTGTATTTTATGTCTATCTTTTGTTTGTTTTTTTCTTTTAAATTTTCTGGAAGAAAGGATGGTGTGACTGTGATGTCAGGGATGAGAACTATGAGCTATATTAGATCTAGTTAGAGACAGCACTAGCTAGACATGCTACTTGAAATGAACTTGGTTGTATTTGTTAGTATCTTTAGCAATGACATTTTCACCATGGCTCATCCAAAATGTCATTTTTGGAAAACAAAACAGTAATAAAGAAAGTTTTCCCTTAAGGTTACCTGTACTGGAAACGTATGACTCTGCATGACATTTTTGGTAGCCACAGATTTCCTAAGAAAAGGATCGTAAGGTGCTACAACACAAAGTATTTGAAAGTTGAAGCAATGAAGTACAGTGTAAATAATTCACATTTTGGAGAGAGGGTGTGGGCAGTTGAGCTTATCTTAAGTGGGTGGATTGAGCATATATATTACTGGCAGTGGAGGCTGTATTAGTTAAATCCATCTTCTGAAACAAAATGTTTCTTCTTTAGATGTGGTGACACTATGTAGAAATAGCATATTCACACAGCAGCTATTCATATTACACTTATAAACGTAAGAAATTGCTGACTAGAGAAAGGCTCTTTTGGTTCATCAAGCCTTTTCTTTCAGTATATTTCGTCCTCAACTCCCTGGTCTATCACTATATCCTTCAGTCCTTTCTCTCCTGAGATAAAATCGTCCAGCTGTCTCTTAAACTCATTTAGATTACTTGCTTCACTGGCCAATTATTCCATATGTTTACTACTGTTTCAGGCAGAATTATTTTACTCAATTCCCAGTTTACTCTTGATTTCCTAGATTTGCAGTGTGTTTCCAAGGTCTTGGACTACTGATTTTAAGAAGTATTTGTTCATCTTTTGCATTGTTAAAAATATATATAGAAAATTTTAGTATTCTAGCTATTCTTTAGTATTCTTAGATACAATTAGATAAGTAGTCAGCTTTTCTATGAGGAACAGAAATAGATCAAGGCTAAATCAGGACCTTAGCTTTCTTTTCTTCCTGAGTTTATAGCCCCTTCTTTTAATGAGTCTCTCCAAGCTCTCAACACAGAGAGATGTCTACTGACTCTTTGAGCCAGGGGCTCTCTTTGAAACTAGCAGGTTCATCTCAGAGGCACCTACTATTTTTTTCTTTGCCAGTAAGAACAAACCTATCCTTTTTGGTTTGTGATAAATATTTTCTTAAAGGGACAATAACATATAAGAAAAAGTGCAGCAACTCCCAGATCACTTCTCACTTTGTTATAGTGCTCTTCAGAATGCCTATATGGCATCTGTTACCTGTATTATCTTCTATACCTGTATGGCAGCTTCTCCAAATATCATGTGGTGTTGCAACAGCAGCTGACATTTCTCATGCAAGTTTCTAGTCGTCTGAATTTCCCCAGCAAGGAAAGGGTTCCTTAGGCTTGGTGAAAATGGGGATGACATATTCTCCCTCTTCATAAGAAGGAATGATATTCTCCTTAGAAGCTTATCTTTCATCAGAGTGACACCTACATGTAACTTCAGGTGGAATTTTGTTACCATTTGCTACGAATCAAACCGCATGATTCAGTTCATGAACCTTTCATAAGCTAAACTCTGCAGCGCTTACATAGCATTACCAGACACATAATTGTAAAAAAATAATTGCTGCAACCGAAAGTCTACCAAAAGATAGCACCTCCTTAAGAATCTGCCCATGGGCTGAAGTCTGGGTTTTAGTTTTGGCTCTGGCACTTTTCTCCAAAATCAACAGGCCTCCACCCTTAAGACTAAGATTTAATTCTGGGTCTTGGTGACTGATCTAACTATTACTGGGGTTTCCTCATGAAACATGAGAGGTTTATTCTTTCCCCATTTACATAGCAAATATGAGGAGTGACACCATTTGAGAAATATCCATCAGAAATGAACAAATTTTTGTCTTGTGAACTCTTAATTTTCCATACCTCATTTTAATAAATTTCTGCATGCCCTTTCCAAGGTCTGTTTTCTAAGTACTGAAAAACATTTCCATATAAAAATCAAGACATTTTAGGGAAAATTCAATGAAAACATTCTGAGAACATAGTTTAATCTGCTGCTTAACATAAGCAAACCCGTCATAGTTATCAGTTATTTGGAAAATATCAATAATATCCTAAGCAAGTTATAAGTAAATATCTAAAAAAGGGATTGCAACCTTTCTGATGTTCAAAGTTGTAAAACATTTCCCTGGAAGATGTGGAGGGAATTTAAGGAACTCAAGTCAGCCGGGATTTTTTTTTTTGCATGTAATTTACTAAACCCAAGCACATTCTCACTATATTTCTTTAAAGCCAGTAAATCAGTTAGTAAGGAGTTAATTTTTAAATTAAGACTTTTTCCTAAAGCTTAGATTTTAGCTCCCTAAAAATCTGGACTGTAGGGCTTCTTACCTGTTGTCGAAGTATCTATCTCCTATCTCCTCTCAAAGAAAGAAATAAAAATAATTCTATCCCTTTTAATTAAAACCATTTATTCCTTTTTAAAATGTTACCTGGCCTGGAAATGGCAAGGGCTGAATTTCAATGTCATATCAGAGACCTGAGCAGAATTCTGTTCTTAAAGTGTACACAAAAAGTTACAGCATTAACAGTAAGGAAACCACGGGATACCAGCAATCTGGAGAAATACCTAAACCTTTCACAAGTATTTTCTTTCCCCTTTACATGTTTTACCTTCTCTCTTTCACCATAATCTAACAGGGTGCTCAAGCATGCTGCCAGCTTCAAGTATATTAAGTATTCCCTCTGTATTATATGCACATAGTATTTGGAAATACAGCATTACACATAGACATAGTCAAACCCGGACCTATATCTGGAAACATGATTCCTGTTCAAGGAGCTCTCCAGCCTGATTTCAGAAAAAATACTCTTATCTAGTACAGACTTTTAATCATATACTTGAGTTTCATTCAAAACATTGAGAAAGATGTGTACAAGTGCCTAATTCTCAGAATACTAGAGCATGTGGTCAATTGTTATAAAATAATCATGAAAAAAATCTTCTCTTTTTATTCAACATGTCAATTTTTCTTGTATCATTTCTCTGCTGCAAATGCTTTAACAGAATGCGGCAATAATGCTTATACTACTCTTTGTCCTTCATTCTCAAAGTACATTTTTAGCTTTCTTCCACCAATTTTGCCTCATACTTTCAGACTGGACCAGACTTGCTTTTGTCAGTCTTGCCCCTTGCCATTTTTACTTCACTTTGCAGCTCTGCTCAGTTACAGTGGTTTCTTTGTCTTTCCATCAATTGAGATGTAAAAAGAGTAATTTAGGAAGGTGGGAGGATATGGAGTGGGAAGTGAGGATGAGGAAATCTTCTTCAAAAAGTTTTGCCTGTTTTTTACCTTCTCATGCAGACTTATATAAAAGCAGCCTCTCCTGGCCATGGCAAGCCAGGCTACTTTCTCCCTAGCATACCATGGATACCTTTCAACAAAACAGTAAAGTCATTGCTTAATGTTAGGTGCACACATAAATTTTATTATCTTCAATAATCACAAGTTAAAGATAAGCATAAAGTGACATGCTTTGCCAAGTAAGAATAAACCTAACAATTGTTCTTACTGTTCTTCATTGAATCTTGGACTAAAGATTGGCCATACCAGTCTTCCACCCTGCTGGAAAGCATTCAAGCCTTTTGGTACTGTGTATTATCTCTCCAAGTCATCTAGTCTGATACTCTTTTCTTGTTCTAAGGAAAAGGCTAAGGTTCTGCCTTTGAGTCTGATCCCCCAGTGCCCCTGTCACTAAATCTTAGCTCAGTACAGCTGAACTGCAACTCTTTCAACAGCTGATCAAATGTGCATATCCTCAAAAGCAATGTAAGCTTCTGGTTTGAACTCACTTAATTATTTATTTTTAAATCGTGTATTTATTTTTAGAACAAAGATGCTGGGCTATTCACAATGTAATGTAGAAGCCTTTGAACCCTTTTAGCCTCCATTTTCTAGAACAGTATAAAATAACAAAGCTACAGATGTGATAGTCACTGAATTCCTACTGAGTAACATCTCATCAGTATAAAATCCTAAACTATAGTTAATAACGATAAGGTTTCAAAGTCCAGGGAGATCTCCATACCCTTGAAGCACTGGGAGAAGGAAGGTAGAGAGTTGAGGATATCACCAGTCTTGTGGAAGCAGAGCTAAATCAATGCTGAGTGCCAGGAGAAATTCTACTAGAGTAACTGATAACATTTTGTGTGTCATTATCATTACCTTTACAATTCACTACAATGACCACAATGAATGCTACTTGCTTAGTTGTTTGTGTGTCATTCCATGAATCTCAGTGCTATAGAGCTTCCGCTAACACACTGAATTAAAAAAAAATCAAAGCAGTCTGGGTACCTGTTATTCATAAGTACTGAACTTCAAAAAAGCATAAGATTTTTTTTTTAATGCTGTGATTGCAATCTGGTGTTTATTATTTACACCAGGCAATGACATGTTGCCTGAAATTTTATGAAGACACAATGCTAAACCTGTGAGCAAAAAGGTTTAACAATGGACTGGTAAGGAATGTCTAGGTAAGAGCTAAGTGCAATAGTACAAGAGGCCAACACTGAAAACTTCTCAGCATTGAGAAACAGCTTGCAAACCTTTTAAGACAGGGCTAGAAATGTAACAGAAGCAGCTTCACTTCCTCAGATGTGCTTATTATCTGTTACTAGGAATCACCTAATAAGTAAAGTTATCTGCTATTAAGAAGATGGCCACTGTTTTGCCTGGCAATAGCTCAGGAGATGTTAAAATCAGTTCCACCTCTTTTACATCAGATGTCTGCATCAGACATATAGGTGATAGGACAGGCTTTCAAAATCAAATTAATAGGGAGAACAAGTGGGTGTTTTTTTGCAATGAAGGCATAAACTGAAATGATGAAATCTGTACAGCAGTAGTTCTAGCTTTCTAGCCACCCTTGCTTCTTACCACCATGAGTGAACATATGCAACTGCACCTGATGCAATACAGATATGTCATTAGCATATTTAATATTTTCATGATGTAAAAAATAGTTGCTCAGTAATTTACCACATTATACCAGGAAAAAAGACCAAAGTAACTATTTCTCTGGAAAATTATTGGTAACAAAGTGTATGTTTTAAAACTAGCAATGAATATTTGCAATACCTGTGGGCACCTATATTATTTGTGCTTTCAGTAATGAAGATTTGCATATGTATGTTTATAATATACAGCACAAGTCAAAACAAAAATACACCTCTCTCCTCCTCCTGAGATTAAAGCTTAGACTCCACATTTTCCGTCCAAAGGGTATCTTTAAATGTACTTCATTCCAATCTTCAGAAGAGAATTAAAGTGAATTCAAGTCTCTCTATTGTATATCCTTCCTTTCTGCCTTTCTTTTCAGGTTAGCAGTTTATTTCTGCATTAATCACCCTGACAGAAGCAAGGCAACTCAATTTTCTGCTTCTGTAGGTAGGCACATCACTTTCTGTACAGCACTAGGCATGAAAAGGGCTGCAGCTAAGCTTTGGTTACTGGTGTAATTGAAATGCTATCCACACTATAGGGTGCATTAAAGTCAGATAACGGCAGTTCCTGTGGCCAATTTAAGTAGCTTGACTTCCCTGGGAAAAAAAAAATTGCCTGACAGATAAGGCAGACAAACTGGCTAATTCTCCAAGCATGTCTCTCATTGTGATCCTAGAAAAATGAGAAAAAAATGAATCACAGAACCACAAAATCAATTGACCCTCGGGTAGCTCATCAGGCAGCGAGCCTGATAAACCTAAAAGCTTTGTTAATGTCTGCCTGCCTGTATCCCACAGATAGAGCACTTTGTAAATGAACCTGCTTTGATAAATATATTAAGGAAAGCTGTGAATAAAGGCAGAGACTTCTCATTTGTAAATACAACCTCTGCTACATGGAATTAGAATGATAAAATGGAGTTCCATGTAATTAAGTTTGTATAAGGCCTGAAATCCGTGCAAATACTTTC
>JAOXXN010000065.1:33055649-33069441 GCA_026770055.1 Myrmophylax atrothorax | reverse complement strand
AGAGAGTTATTGAAACCACTAAACAATCATTTTGTAAAATATTCAAAAAGTAATGAAGGAAAAAATAATACTGTAAGTGCTAAATAAAAGTCATAATAAGAAGGTACAACAATGATGAACAGAATTAAGCTATAAGACAGAAAGAATACTTTTAAATAGTTCTCTCTCTTATTTAGAATGAAGTGTCTCATCAAGTTCTGCTTTGCTAATCTCTCGAGAGAGACCTGGAGCAAATAGAGGGGGTGAGACCATCTTACTAAATGCAAGTTAAGAAAATAATCAGCACTACTAAAAATAGTGTCCCTTTCATTAATATCAGGAGGCAGAGCAATGTTGCTTTTAATGGCTTAACAAAACAGAACTGTCTAGTGTCCCCTAGATTTTTCTTCTTCAAAATGTGAACCTTTACCTACTGACAGTTTATTGGAAATCTCTATTTATGCTAAAGATCAGTCCCACCAGCACAATTTAGAGGCAAATATCCACTTCTGGCATTATACAGTCACTGGTTTTGATGTAAGGTTCTCCAAACAAAGGGTTGTTGCAAATATCAGATCCAGGTATATGACAGTTCTCAAATTTTGAATTTATTAATTTCCACAATGTTTTTTCATGCTTATCTAGATTACTGGCTTTGACTGAGTCAGATGATCACTTAATACTGCATCTTTTTACTTAGTCTTTCCAATTTGGAGTAGAAATTTGTGAGTCATATAAACATGTTTAGGAATGGAACCACCATTAAATATTAAACAGTGGTACCCACACAGTATGGTTAGAGCTGTCTTTCAACCCTCTCACTGAATGATTATTTTTTCAAAATTGGCTAAGGTAAAGAACCTCAGATTAAGTGTTTGAGAAGTTCAGGACCATATAAGGATTTTCACAAATCTAGTCTCAAACGTTCCCAGTTCCCTGCCTTGCAACATACCCAGGGAATCAGTTCTTACAGGGCTGACAATTGAATTTGAACCCCTATCTAACCTATGGAGCTGGTTCTTTTTTGGTTGCCCTAAACCAACTTCTTAGAGAAAATAGTTCAGAAATGCATTATGAAAGAATGCAGGGTTCACAAAGCCATAAAGATAAAGCCCAGGTTAATTTTCTTTCTGTGCTATAGACAGGATTTACAATTGAGAGGGGAAAAAACCCATGTTCACTATGAATGATAATGGACGAGCAACTAGTTTATTCAATCAGTAGCTGGCTTCTCTTAGCTGGGATAGAGAGCTGCATAAATCAAGGATTCAAGGAAACACAGAATAGGGATAATATAACATGTAAATGCGAACAAACATGGTCATGAAAAGATTAGATACCTTAAATACCCAAGAAGCAGAAATACTTTCTTAATGATTTCAAAGGAGATTCAAAATTAATCCAATATAAACATGCGAAACTCCAGAAGTATGTGTGTTAAATACATCTCCATCCTGTAAAAGATTATGTAACATATTGTGGACTATTTAGTGAAGTATCTGTTACTGAATGTCCAGAACAGTTTCCTGAACTTCAGCAATACGTTGCAAAGCCTAATTTAATGAGGAAGGCAACATGGATTTATGACAGCAAGGTCTTTCTTAATTAACTTCCTAGTGTTGTTAAATAATGTTATCACTGGAGCAGAGGAATGGAAATGCCATAGATATTATCTCTTTCAGTTTTATTACAGCACTTGATATAATTTCAGATTAAAGACTATAAAGTAGAAAAATGTCTCATAAACAAGTAACAACAAGTGGTGGGTTAAAACTGTGAGGAGTGAGAAGTCTCTTTGTACTTTTATATGTAATTGAGTTAAGCAACAATATTAGATAAAGCTAGAAATACAAAAGATTCATGCACTGTTAGGCATGAAAGGTATGCAAAAGGGCCAACCTACTATCACACAAAGGTAACAGAAGTTCTCTGAAGACTTCAATGGAGGTTGGATTTTAAATTTATTAGCCTTTATTGAGGAACATAGAAAGCCATTTTTTTTCTTGAGATGCAGATGCTGTTCTGTAAATGGCAAAAAAAATGGTGTAGAAAGTTGTAATGGATGTTTTCTGAAATATCTTGGTATAGTACATGAGTGAAAGTACCAACAGGCACAAAAACATGTATTGTTATCTCCCTCACCACCACCTTCCTGGATCAAAATTCAACAAGCTTTACTAGGGGTCCTTAATTTGATCCACAATCCTTCAGGTTCTGCTGTTTGTGGATCATGGGCTCATCTTTTTCTTCTGCTTTAATTCAGAGCTACTGTGCGTGCACCAGGCTAAATAAAATCAGCAAAGTTCAATGGTACATATTTTTGATTTTTACCTTGCTACAAAAGTGGAATAGGTGGGGCCAATCACATCAGAAATGTGAAACCAAATGCTGTGACATCTGTAGAACGTAGGCACAGGTCAAGTCACAAGTATGGAGATTAAAATCTACTCTGCAACTGATGTGAATTAGGTGCTGATTCTTCAAAATTTACAATACTTCTATCATAACAAAAAAGCTAAGCTACCCAGAACTGATGTCCTCAGTAGCAAAGCTTATAAACCAAGAGAATTATACAACTGACTTGGAAAAATAAGGCTATGATTTAAGTTGTGTTGAATTACAAATAGAAAGTTAGATTTTTTAAACATATTTTGTGCCATATTCTGGTCTTGATAAGCAGCACCTTATTCCATCTGAGAATACTTTGAGTTTCATTGGGATTATACGCAGAACAAAACATTAATCAGTACAAGTAAGGTCTGCCTCTGAGTTTGGCTCATAGACAGAGGACCAGAGAGAGAACTTTGTTTTGCTGGTCTCTAAGTAGGAGACTGAATTTCCTTTTTACCTTACATCTGCTGAGCTAGTTTATTACAAAAGAAATGGGAACTATGGCAATATATAGCTCCAAGTGTCTCCCATTCATACCATAAATATGTGAGGCCATGGCTCTGGGCAAGCTTTTCAACACATTCAGTCACAGGATTTGATAGACTGCAACAGCTAACTCTCATTGCACCTCTTAATTTGCTTGCTGGAACTTGGCAATTTACCTTTCAAGAGCCACAGACCAAGTGGATATCTCTTTGGCATGCACAAAAGTTCTTTTCAGGGATCTAGTGAAAGGATAAGGTATGGTCTGCAGCTTAATGAAGTTATAAACTAGTGACATATCTTGCCAGAAAATTTTCATGATCTACTAAAAGGAAAGAAAACTAGTCGTCACAAAATAACGGATTATATTTTAATTTTAGTATACATTGTTTAATTTGTATTTAGTTTATGGTTTTATATATATATATATATTCTGAAGCTTCAAATCAAAGGTAATGGCTGCAACAACTTTGTAGTACAAAGGCACCACATTAATAGTGAAACCCTGAGCCATTCATAGCTAAGGCCAGGTTTACTGAAGAGTTCATTCAAGTTTTGGCAAACGTTGTAAGACTTTTGCTTGTAGTGCTGAAATTGATGCTTTCATGTGGGTATTAGGTGAAACTCCTGTGGTTCAGGCTAAGTCTCACACCAAGTCTGAACTCAAAGATGAACTCTAAGCCATGAGTTTACACAGATTTACAAACATTTCCAAAATTCTGCAAAGGAAAGCTGCAACTCAGGTCTTCAAAGGACATCCACTTTCCAAAGCATATGTAGAATTTGTTTGCTATGGTCCCAGTGAGGCCAGAGGAGAAAACTATGTGCTCTCTTCTTCCTGGAAAGTCCTCTCTTCTGCTTCTGTGCAGTGGCAACCTGTGAACAGGGTTTTGAAATTCCTGACAGAAGCAAGACCTGGAGCCTTGTCTCTTTGAGGAAACAAGAACTTTTAGCAGGTGATAGGACTTAATAAAGGAATGTTAATAGCCAGTATTGATATATCAAACTAGTGGTCACTGTTATCAGTTTTAGAGCAGAAGTCATGAGGTTTTATGGTTTCGGGAGGGAAAGGTGGAGGGCTTTGATTTGAAATGGCCCTTTTAGCTTATGGGGTTTTAGAATATGGGTCTAAAAAGAATAAAGCATCTGAGAAAGCATTATGTCTGATTTGAAGCATTTATTACTGCTTGTGTCTCTTTTTTTAATGTGATATGATTATGATTACATTTAAATTTAATCAGCTTCTGAAGAGCAGCTCAGGTATGTGAGGTGAGAGGGCAAGCACATGGAAGAGGAAGTAGCTTTGTAAGATGTTATTGAGGTTAGGAGAAATAAAGAAACTAATGCTGTGAGACATAGGCTTTATTTTGGAAAAGGTTTTAGCTCAGCCTCAGGAAGATAATCTGGATCAGAAAAATGAGTCTGGGGGAGGTCACAGAAGAAGGTGGTTGAGGGGCAGAGAAGGGCTCTAGAGCAGGAAGCGTGAGTGCTGGGAAGCCCCATGGCCAGAGGGACTGAGAGGCTGCTTTTCATAGGGCTGGGGTGAGAATGCCCAGGAAGGAGGTGTTATCAAATCACATTAGGGTTTGACCAACACCTGGGCATCTCTGGTTTGTTTCAGAGTTCCTCTGTATAGTTTGAATTAATTTATACAAAAGCCTCAGACTTTAGAAACTATTAAAAGCAGTTTATAATGTCAGTTATTTGGCTCTTGCATTTTTTTTTACATTTCTCTTTGTATTTGCACAACTTGACAGTAGTCTTAGGTGTAAGAATATAAGCTACACATTGATGTTCTGCCTACCACTACCACTGTGCACAATATGCTGATTTCCACAGGCTTAAAACGGAAAAGGCATGAAAACACATGGATACACACACAACCTAGCACATACACACTTAGGAAACAGTAGATAGCAACATCTGCCATAGATCTGCAACATTTTAAAAATATTTACTAGGAAAATGTTAAAAGAATGTATAATGTTTACACATTAGGAAGTCTTGATCCAAAGTGATTTTTTTTTCAGAAGTATATACTATTTTGCTACATGGTAGGTGCCCTGAGATGTTATTAATCTGAAAAGAAACAAGAAGAATTTGGGGCCGCCATAGAAACATTTAGGGTTCCAAACACGAAGGCATGTGTGAAGAAACAGAATAGGAGTTGGGTAGCTAATTCACCTGATTTTAGTGGGAGCTAGTCATGCAATGTATTTAGTTACTTTTGTCATTTTGACATGTTATCATCTGCATTTTTAGTCACCCAAACATATTTAAGATCTAGTCTTAATGGAGCCTCTTGACCTTTCCATGTAGATTGGATGCCCTCACCCAAGGCCACCATCTACTGCACAACTACCCACTGTCACTAAACAAGAATAACATACGTCAATGTTTAGGGAGCTTTTGGAGCCCCCATAAACCCTTAAGACATAGGCAACTTAAAATGAATGCCAAGCAATTAACTTGATCTTTTACTGCCCATTTCTTCTGAGTAGCTTTTGAATAAAATCTCCTTACAATCAATAAAATATATTTATAACGAAGTACCACACTCCTACCAACAATCTGCAAGCTGGTACATACATTTCACGGCTTATAAACTGACACACTGTAATAGCTGCACAGTTTTTAGCAGCTGTCTCTCACACCATGTGTCCTGCCCAAGTAGAGACTGAGATTCAGACATGGTGTTCAAACACTGGGATTATCCTATAATTTTCAGAATTGATGGCAACCATATGATAATTAATTCCCTAAAACGAAGCAGGAAGAAATAGCTGAAGAGGACAATGTTTTTTTCACTACAAAGAAGATGCAATACCCAGGAGGCTTTCAGATATTGTGGAGGTGGGTATAGGATAAGAACTTCAATAGTAGACAGATAAATTGATATTCCGTTCCTACCCACACTTCAGTTTTGGAAATGGATGTGTGACTTCATAGCAAACAGCAGGTGAATATGCACATTGGTCTTTATACAAGACTGTAAATATATTAATGAAAGACAGGAGTCCAGAAATCTGAATTTTATACTGATTTTAAATAATTAATCCTCTGCTTTGTTTTTACCTAAGTGAGGTTAAAATATCCTCTCCTGCAAACTGCAGAAAGATTTCTTAGATCTTGGCCTTCTACAGCAATCCATTCAACATAGGAAGAGTAGCATGATTTGAAAAATATTTTTTCAGCCTTCAAAAGCCTATTCTTTCCACCTTTGTAAATAACTTGTCTCTACTGGTTCTGCAAAGTAAGTTGACAGGACAGGAGGCCACACATCACAAATGCAATCACTGAAAGCTATCACAGACCCTATTACATACTAAGAAGAAGCTACAAAATCAAATATGGACACCTACTGAATTTTAGAGCTCTGTGTTTCCAGTCTTGTATCCTAAATGGAGGGCAAGAAGAAGGAGGATTTTGGCCTTGACACATAAGCAATACTAAGATGGTGCAATTTGCATCTCTTTTATGCAGGAACAAAAGTTTTGAGTAATCTTAATCTATCTGCTGTTTTCTTGGCTTTCTAGCCAGAGTAGAGTTGGCTCATATAGTTATTGGAAGTAAGAACTGACTCTCAGTAAATTGATTTGCATAACATACCTGCTTTTTCCAAACAGCGATTTCCTCAACAAAATGTTAACAAATTGACTTAGTTTTTTTATTAATTAAAAAAAGAAGCAGCCAAGCTTGATTTCTGCTTTTATTCTACTTTTTGATAGTAGGTAGTGGTGAAGTTGACAGATTTTCTTTACAAGTTGTAAAATTCGTTGTAAAATATTTCGAATTCAGAAAGAAGTTGCAAAGTGCTCTGTATTATTACAAAGGACTTGTGCCATTTTCATCTTTGGTTTGAGCAACATGCCAGTAAATTAAGATGAAGAATTACCATAACTTCATATTTGTGTGTATTTAGAATACTTTCCAGACAAGGAGCTCAAATTGCTTCATGAATGTTAAGGAACACAAGCAATGAAAACTTTACTACATCACTCCCTGGAAAAAGAAAGTGAGAAAGGAAAAAAGAAGCTGATTTTTGGTAAATAAAGGGAGGCCGACAGATACCTCATATTTGACCCAATGTCATATGAGAAAAAAAATACATAACTCATGACAGAACACGGGGATGAGTTTATGTAGTATAGCAGTAGGTTTCTGCATCAAGAAAAGACACCTAAATCTGCAATCAGATTTTTAAGAGCACAGGGAAGGTAGTCAAAATCCTCTCGTTTTATAAGAAAGGCACTTAAGATCTATGAGTGATGAATGGATAATGATAATTTTCCCACTATAAAAGGCAGTACTTGCTTTTCTGTTAAGAATAATTAAACACACAAAAATAATTAGGACACTTTGGAAGGACTGACATTAGGAATGATTTTCACAGAAGTTTTAGGTTTAGGGGGCCATCAAAACAAAATAAGAAACGAGTGTCAAACTTCCTGAGGCCTCATTGAAATTCTCAGCTCGTATCACTGCAACTGATTGCATATGAGTACAAACTAGAGTTAAAATGGAATTTAGTTCTATCATGTTCATATGTTTATTTTTTTCCTGCTGTCATTCATTCATGATTTTATTTTAAATGCACCTTTCATTCAGTGATTTACAACAACAGAAATAAAACAACTACAGAGAAAACACTCTTTCTTCCATACCCCCCCTCGCCCCCCAAAATACCTAAATTTTAAAAAGCAGTAGTAAACAATGGACCATAGCATCAACTGCCTTGAATTGACACAATTTCTCTGCCAATTTAAACTAGCTGAGTACGTGGCCTCCTGCCTTTTTGTGTTTTCCAAGGTTTTTCTCAGCAGCACCTGCACAGTAAATAAAGGTAAAAGTGCAACAAAATAGACGCAGACATATCAGCAAATGAGGAGCTCTGCTTCTTATATACGTTAGTGAACTTTTCTCCTGACAAACAGGCTATCACCGTATAATGGGCTTTTCCTGAAGTTTACGGCGGCACTGTTTATAATAACATTGCATCCAGCCTGCCTTGTTGGTACTTTTGCATTGCAGGGTAACAGTTCTGAGGTGGCAGCAAACAGCTTCCGTGCTTGTGTCAGGAGAAATAAAACTGTTATTATTTCATACACTTCAGAGGCCACACTCGAACTCAGCAGCTCTGCAGAGCTGTTGTGAACAGAAAGCTCTGCTGTAGAACACCGGGCTGCCCCCTCAACAATAAACCGTCTTCTCTCCCCTCCGTGTTTGGCTTCCTGCCAGTTGCCCATTTGCTTTACACCATCAATTTATATTCACTGAGATGGTGTAAGGTTCTAGAACAGCACTGATTATCAAATCTGCCTGCCAAACATATGAGCAGTAAAAGCTGGTCTTCCAGAGTCCTACATGTATCATCTAAGGGCCCTATCCTGTGAGCTCTCCTGACAGGGAACAGTGCTTGGATCAGCCAAAGTCAATGAAGCCCTGAATTCACAGCACCAAATGCCTCTGCTGGGAAAAAGCGCTGGTGGCCTGAAGTTCTCAGTGGCTTAGCTTTCCTGTACAGAGCTTTAAAAGAGTCTATTTCAGTACCCCACCATGGCATAAGCCCTGTCATAGTCAGTAGGGAGAGTTTGTAGCTTTTTTCACATATTTTGATTACTATTTCATCCACCAGCAATTTGCCAGATGATACTATCTCCTCTGGTATATATAAAGCAGTTTTTAAAAAGGCTTTAGAATAATATGCAGCCACTCATTCCTTGCTAATCCCAAAAACTGAAAAGCCCAAAAGCCCTTGCCTTCTTACCCCTTCCTTCATCCAAAACAATCCCATGTCAGAGTTCAAGAAAAGTTAAAAATCATGATGCTTTAAAAAAGGACTTTAAAATTAATACAGGCTGATCTTTATTTGCCTTTAATGTCTAAGGAGCATGCAGTTCTGGCTTTCTATTTAATCATGAGGTCTAGGAACTTATTTCTTTAAATGGAGGCTTATATTCTTAGAGGAAAGAAAAAACGATATTTACAGCTGGGATGGTTCTTCAGAAAGACACCAAATGTCATGAGAGCAGCATTCAGGAGGACTGAAAACACTGCATTAACAATGGATTTTAGCAAATTAATTAGCCTTGCCCATTTTAATTTTTCTTTCACGATTCTTTAAGCTTGTGAGAATCAGCCACAATGGGTTTTGTTCATAAGTTACTTTGCATCTAAAAAGAATTAGAATATTTCATGCTTGCTTTTCCGTGTGGTCATATATTGGTAATCCTAATTTGAACCCTGTCGCCTCATGTGCAATTAGTTCTCACTGAAGCCAATAGACGTCTTCCATACGTAAGTAAAGTGGGATGGAGCTTTAATGAGTGGGAAGTAAATGTAACAATGAAATAGCTAATGAAGAGGTTTTGCAGGAACAATACAGCTTTCTGTATTTGAATCAAACCAGTTGAGATAAATACATCTACTTACGCTTTACTTAAGAGCTGTAGTATTGGACTCACTTAAAGCATTCAAAAGTAAGCATGCATTTTCCAAATGTTTCCTAGCTATATTAATCACATCTCAATCCTAAAATGAACTCTGTACAAGAAGACTTATGCACACCCATAGTGTTATCTGCAAGATTACAGCCTTTATTGCTGACTATTTGTAAATAAGGATAAAAGTCAGCGTAGGCATCTCTTCAAATGCAGCTTTAAAATACCATATGTCCTTATGCTTGTGTTATGTGATGAAACCTGACAGATCAAAGGACCAGATTTCCCACTCTACATTGATTATTTACTATCATTCATTTTCATGCATTTTAATATGTAGTATCTACATTTAGGTTCTTGAGAGCCAGAGAGAATTCAAGCTGCAATACTTGGATCCAGACCCTGAACTTCACATAGCTTGGGGATCTGGCATTTTGGTTCAGCTTTTACTTTATGTAAACAACAATGTATGTCAGATGAAGTCCACACTGTCTTCAAATGTGCTCAAGCTGTCTTACCCCTTTCCTCCTCTCCGATCTACTCGCCTTTTCCCCTCAGAAAAGGAAAAAAAATCAGTCATGGCTAGAAATTCATAACAGATTTTGACTGCAGGTGTCAATCCTTCAAATCACTGTGCAAGTCAGTGGCAGGCCATGTTGTCTTTCTAAACATAAACTAACCAAGTGACCTGACAGAGACAACAACAGAGCATTTGACTCTTCTTTTATTGCCCAGTCATAAATTCATAAAGGGATGTGTACTATCACCAATTGGTAAGTTTGCTAGATAAACATCAACACCAATTTAATTACTTGTGTACACGTTATAAACCAGGGAATCTTTATACAAAGAAATCAGATAAATCAAACATGAGCTGAGGCTTAGAGGAAAGCAATTAAAGCTTTAAGGTAAGGTTGCTGAGGGAAGGCCCTGTATCACATTATAGTCTGTAATAGAAAATGTGTTAACATGGAGTTCAGTATGTGAAATTAAATTAATTAGTAATATAAAACACTTCTAAAGCATCATGTCCATTTATGGACAAATAGATTAAACATAAGAGATAAATAACCCATTCAGAGATCTCAGCTCTTTTTTATCAAAGAAAAGAAATGAAAAAAGAAATCAAACTTCCTAAAAGACAAAAGCATAGCTAAAAGAGACATTTTAAAGCCAACTTGTTTGCCCCAGGCTAGTGATTGAAAAGAAAAAGCATAGCCGGACCATAAAAAACCTATTGGACCATATTTCATTTGCTATAGTATATTTAAATGTTTCACTGCACACCAATTTAAATCTAGTGCCTTATAGGCTGGTATAAAATACCTCAAGCTGTACTACTTTCTGAGTAACTGTAAAGAACCTTTCTTTGAGACAGATTTCTTACAGATACCTCACATAGTCTTTCTTAAGGTTAGAACTATACCTGAGGCTATATGGGCAAATTTTTTCTGCTCCTTTTCCCCACTAAAAAAACAAACACACAATCTTCTGTTTGGCTTAAGGACTGTTAGCACAATACAAACTCGAAAAGGAAGAGCTCCCGAAGCCCACATACAAAAGCTTAACATGTTCTCTAAACTCTGGACAAGGCCTTTATACCATGTACAGTTCTCCATATAAAGCCCAGTCTGGAAGCTTCTACTCATACTTTCTGGCATGAAGCTTGCACAGTTCAAGGACTCATTCAACTAATTGCATATAAAATCCATACCAGCCTACCTTTGACTGAGTGCCTCTCTGTATCCCTCTTCTAGCCACCTGCCAGTTTCCCAAATAACTTTTCCAGTGCCACCTGTGATGGTAACTTATTACTGATAAAAGCTGATTGAGCACTTCCCTCATTCCAATTTGCCAGATGAAAGAATCTGATAGCACAAAACATGGAACAATACTACTTGTTGAAGGTTATATTATGGTCGCTTCCCAGCTGAACACCTCTCACTTCTGAGGTCAATGGCTTTGCAGGATTCTGGGATTCCAATGGACACACCAAGCACTTGCAAATTTCAGGCACACCTTTGGTAGTCCAGACTGTAATTCAAGGATCTCAGGTTTATGTCTATGGCATCCAATATGCTGAACTGTTGTTTGCTCCCCATAACCTGAATTAGGTGAGCAATGCAGAAGTTACTTTGGGAATTCACAGTTATGTTGGTGCCTATTACATTCTGGAACTTGCTACCCAGAGGAAAGTAAGTTTTGTTTTGGTGAAAGTAGGCTTCATCTCCACAGTGACAGAAGCCTAAACGTTAGCCATCATAACACAAAATGCTTTTAAATCCTTCCTATGGAAAATTTATTATCCACCATTTCTGTAAAAAAGGAGTGGTGGATGGGACAGAAATGTAAGTATTCTAGCTATATGTCAAGTAGTGCTTTTTCTCCAGCCTCAAAAGTGTGCATCCAATATTGCTTTAATACAGATGGTTACAATTTGTGTTAGTTAGATTTGTCTGCATGCAACAGGAAAAGTGATAACCTGTTACTCTTTTGTAAAGCTGGATGCAAATTCAATATTCACCTGCTGGAAGTTCTGACACTGTAAAGGGGCACTCAGTATATCATGAAAAAACAAAAGTTGGTAACACATACAAGGGTGAAGAGAGAGGGTGTGGAACATTGAAGGAGTAAACCATGTTAACTCTACAATCCAAAGTTTAGAAGCATTTTGAGCAAGTTAGATATAGAAATGAAAGCTGTCCTGAGGCAACTTTAATTTACGTGACTGGGTGATTTGCTATCACTATGTAACTGCCAAAGCCTCACTACATTTGGCAACATCACAGAAGAAACCTTTCCATGCAGGCAAATCACTCACTAGTAATATCTGCACTGAATTAACCTGTGTAAGCATTTCAAAATGAAGAGCGCATTTAAAGACAAATTATGGCCTCATGAACAGTGCTCCAAATCTGCAGCAACTTACTACCTTCTTTTCCTAATTTCTGGAGAAGGGCTCCTAAAATTTGTCCTTTTGTTTATTGTAGACAGAACAGGTATTCATCTTGGAAGACAGTATTTCTGTTTGCTAAGTTTCATTTTCCAAATTGATATTTAGTCTGCAGAATGTTTGCCCAAGCCTCAATTATTTTGGAAAGTTTTAGCAAAAATGATTCAGCCATTTCTGAAAATGAAATTAAAGGAAAATATTGGTATGCTGTTTCTTGCTATATTTAATTGAGGAGAATGTGCTTTGGAACAGAAGCATAACATTTGGAGAAAGGATGGCCCTGCTCTTGGGGATGTGCCTTTTGCCATCTCTTTGAAAATCCACCCACATTTGGCCAAGCTATAAACCTTTGAAATTTTTCAATTAGCACTAGTTCAGTAAAGACATTTAAGAGTTTGTCAGCTAAATTCTTCAAAGACTCCATCTGTACTGAACATGCTCCAGCCCGTACGTACTGGCATCTGCAGCACCCCCCACAGAAAAAGAGAGTGTGCACTACACCAGCTCTGAGCAGGACTTCCTCTGAAACAGTCCTTCTCCATAGCTGTGGACCTTCCTAGACTAAGGACTATGCACAGGGTGCTGTCACCTGTATCCTCTACATCCCATATCTATGTGACAAGAGGGACCACAGAGGAGTAATGTAAAGCCATGTGGCATTTTTCTTTTAATATTTGCCACCAATACTGCCATTGCAAAAAGCTTACAGAAGAGTGTATCAGTGGGAGGCTCCTCTTTTGTAGTGAAATGGCAGCTAAGTTAGGTCCCAGCTCTTTATCCAATCTCTATCATCCACCTCACTGGCCCTGATGTTTCTTCTTCCTTCATCATTTCCCTCATTCTACTCCAGTCTCAGGGTCCATGTCCCAGCAATTGCCTCCTTCCAGTCTGTTCGTACTAATCCAATTAATTCACAGTCACCTTCTCCCAGTGCTCTAGCTCCATGCCTTTACAACTGGAGTCTCCTTAATTCCCAGTGTCTGCCTCCTTACTCAGCCCCCTTCCCCTCCTCCTTTGCTTCAGGTATATCTGCCAGTATAACACAAACTACATCCTTCTCTCCCTTAGACAGCTTTGGTCCCTTTTACATTTAACTCTGGCAGCTTCCTCCATCCCATTCCTCACTATCAGAAGGAATAGTACGTATGGAATAATAATTCATTTCTTCCATGCCTGGCTCTGACTCCCATCTCGGTCACTTTGAAACAGCCTTGCAATAGTATGCACAGTCCCTCTACACCATAAGTGCAATCTCAGTGGCACAAGGTGGCATGGGATTCATGATTCTGGCTATTTAAGACTAAATTTCTGGAAGTTTAGCTATCAAACCCCAGGAAAACTTCAGTAAGTATCTGTGAGCTGTAATTTTTGCTAAGACTTACACTGGGGCCAAATTTTTACATTTTTATAAGGGTAACAAAAGCACACTCCTGACATTCATCTGGAAAATTTCAAATTCCTCCCATCACAAATAAAATCACTAAAAAAAAAAAAGTCTCCAGAATTATTTAACACTGTTAAATAATTTGCACCATGATCCCCGCTT
>JAOXXN010000065.1:33023488-33055536 GCA_026770055.1 Myrmophylax atrothorax | reverse complement strand
GGTCCTGAATAGGACATTTAGAAGGAGCCCACAATGCTATTCTGCAGTTATTTGTACACCCTGTATTTAATATCAAAAACTAAATGTTTTAAATCCTAAGATAGGCAGTGGCTATAGCTCTGGCCTCTTATTATGTAATGGAAATGTGCAATGTGTCAGATACTTGTAGGACATTCTAATTGGATCAAGTGTTTCCTTTTGTGTATATCTTTATACTGCCTCTAAGCTGACTGAAAAGTTTAGCTTGTTTGTCTCCCACGGCAGAATTTGTGTGAACTGATACAGTTTTCTCTGTTTACTTTCTCTGCTTTTCCATCAGGTCTACTGGGCAAAGCAAATGGAAATTAAAATAAGTAGTCAAAGCAGTTAAGATACTTCTTGATGTTGAATAATTTTCTGTCAGTAGGGAGAATACTGTTACTTTAAAAGTCTAACACAACACTTTGCGTCGTAGGTATTGTATCCATTGCACTACATTTTATAGATCACTAAGCAGCATTAATTGAAGCCCCATTCCCTCATTCTGACCATGGGAGCACTATACACAAACTGAGGTTTTCTATTTAGAGAAGGAGAAAATGAAGACCAGTAGAACAATACAAATGTATTTTGCAAAATTACCATATTTCCTGATGACAACATGGAGAGCTTGAAAGCTGAGCTTTGTATATCTACCAGCTCCACAAGCCTGCAAAGTTTCTGGCTTCTCTTCTACCTGTACGAACCAACAAATGCTTGAAGATTACCATGGCCTTACATGGCCTAATCTGAAAATGTCAAGGAAAATGTTTTAATTGTGGTGGATTTTTTTGGAACAGCTGGACATATTATTAAAGTCAGATCACATTTGATTTCCATTGTCTGGGTTCGGGCTTAAGGCTATAACATGGATTCCAGGAAAGCATTTCTGACTTCCTTCCTGAAAGTATGTGTGGCATCATAGGAAAGAGTCCATTAGATTAGGACTAAAAGGTTTGAAAGAACTGAAGGGTTTGCTGCTGGATGAACTCATGGGTTGCAAGCAGGACGGGGTAACACAACAGAATGTTCTCAAGTTTCAGACCTACTGGGTTATGCAACCACAAAAATGACTGTTTAGATTTGATTTCCCTCCAGGGCTGGTATGTTCACAAGATGGGACAAATGCTGTACACTAGAGATAGTTTGTCCACTCTGAACACTCTGTTATCATACACCTATATTTTGAGGAATTCCAGGAAACTGAAAGAAAAAAACCAAGAAAACAAGATGCTTAAGTGAGAGATTAAGATTTTTAAAATGAAGAAATAGACAACAATAGCAAGATTTCTCAAATTGAATCAAAATGTAAAAACTAAGGAAGAAAAAAAAAAAGAGAAATAGTTTCATCAAAAATTTTGTTTTCCAATAAAGCTTTTGTTAATTTTTTTTGTGGAGTCTTCATAATTAGAAGTATCAAATCAGTATCATATTCCAGTGAAAAACTGAATTAGCTTTTTAGGCATGAAATTCCTTCAAAATTGCCTGTCCATATGTTTTTAAAACAGGAAGCCACCTTCACTTAAATATAAGGTCTTTAAGCTTAGGAACATAATTTTTTTGACACTTGGAAGATTAAAACTGTCTGCTCTAGAATATGATTAGAATATTGAACATTGAAGGACAAGGTTTATAACTTCATTGAAGGAAAACCTTTTAAAACCTTCATGCCATCTCTGCATTGTGTGTCTGCATGGAAATCCCCAACCTTTTTTTAGGAACTTGGAAAGAATATTCAAAAAATCATACAAAATGACACTAAGTCAAGGTCTGAGGCCCTATCTTTCCCCCATTAGATTCAATAGAAAGTAAAAATAAATCCTTTTGCTTCTTTCCTTGTCTAAGACCAGGCTGGGAATGAGGTGTGGAAAGTAAACTAAGTTCTCAAGTTTAAAGGTGGTCCCTTTATGTCAGGGCTCTGGCACACTAGCAAGTCGTTGTAGGAAATGCAAATTGCCACTTCTCATTTTAGTAACCTTTGTGTTGATAGGGGACTTCTGTCTCCAGGGCTGCCAACCTGGCAAATTTCACATGCATTTAAAAAAAAAATACAAAAAATTAAACAAAACCAGAGTCTAGGAAAAAGCACATCAATGTAGAGGCTCTATTTAAAGAGGAATTTGGAACTGGACTTCTGTGATGTTTCCTGTATTTTAGGCACTTTTCTTTTTCCACTCAATACATTAAAGGGACATGATCAAGGCTAAAGAACTAAAATTAGACCTGCCAGCTGTGTTTTGGTTTGTGAGTATTCACAGGTCATGTTGTCCCTGTGCACTGCCTGTCTGATCCATTCCCTGGAGGAGGCAAAACACTGGCACGTAAAAGAATTCTGATACCCCTTATGTACAGTTTGCTCTCCTCAGAGGAAATTAGACAGAGAGACAGAAGAGAGTACACATATACCTCTGATCTTGGAAAAAGCATGGGGTTCTGGAATTGTTATTTTATACTTAGAATCTATGTTTCATCTTGCATTTTGGGAAACTAACAGGTTTTCAAAGGTCACACAGGAAAAAAATATATTAATATTCTGAAACATATTTTTGGGTCAACCATGTGATCTTTTACAACATCTTCTGAAAATATCTAACCCTTCCAAAATCCTGAAAATGCAACCTGAGCTTTTAGTAGCTTAAATTACTCATTAGTGTGCCAGCTTTCCACTTAATAACTCATCTAATTACTGAAAAGTAGCTCTAGATAACTTGCAATTGCTCTGTGAACCTTAATGTTAAAATTGCGAGAGGCAGTTTATCCAAGAGACATTAATCTGACCTCTAACATTCAGGTGGTACAATCCAAAATAGTTTGTTTTCACAGGTCAAGTAGTACACATATAACTGCATAGTTTGCCTGTGATTATGATCTTTGCATGTGCAAAATAAGAGTTTTGCGTTGAGGAGCTCAAAATTAGAGGCAGTTTTGGATAATTTGGCCTTATAAACCTGCCAGATGAGATCTGCTTTTGTCAGAACAATCATCCAAATGAGTCAGTCAAATAGATGTGGCTGCATTGCCTTGTTTTTAGGGGTTGATGAAAATCTGTAATTTTCAAAATACTAATTGAAAATGCATGTGGAAATGTTATACAGAAAGCTACATTTAATGATCTTTCAAAGAGGTACAGATTTTGAACCAGAGTAAGTCTCCAGGAGAGCCAACATTTTTTTAACAAATGTAGTAGCATTTGAATCTCAAAATAGTACATAACCCCACTCAGTAAACCCTGGAAAACATCATCTCAAAAGCAGCAATGTTAACAGGACTCACTACATAGTCTCTCACAATCCCAAGATGAAGAAAGCAATTGCATAGAACCAGAACACCTCCAGCTCCTTCCTCACTGAACCCACTGTCTCAGTACTTTCTTCTGTAAAACTGGCACACAGGTGACAACACTGCAGAAATGGATCAAATCCTCCAAATGCACCTAATTCAATTTGGGGTGAGCGTTGCGGGGCACCATAAGATTCAATACTCATCCTCTATCCTCTTTCAATTCCCCGTCAGTCTTCTGCGCATCTATGGAGATAGACCTCTAGTATCAAACAATAGCGAATTTGTTGCATGAGTTATCAAGGGAATACTTCATTACACAACAGGAAAGGAGCAAACAGGGATACATCACAGAATGTAACAACTTTCTTTGCTGACTGCTTTCCTATCGTGTCTTCAGTTTAAATTTAAAATGTAGGTATCAAGATAAAAGGATATTTAGCTCAGTTAGGAAAAAATATTTGCAAATTATGCACAATCAGAAAGACAAAACCTCAGAATTCTTAAATTGGGATGTGCTTGGAAGTAAGAGAAAACAAACATACTATCAAGAAAGAGATAGGAATCCCTCTACCATCATATGATCTTTTCTATCTAAGAGTCTAACTCTTTGGAGTCCGGAGGAGAAAGTGGTCAGAGCCCATGAAGCTGGTGAGAACTCATCCTGAGAGGCAGAGAGGTGCACATAAGAGTCTTTCCATTTTCTTTCAAGGATTTCAGTAAATCCATGTTAAGGTCCCGGTGATCACCTTACAGTTATAGAATGACTATATTTTATAATACTAGAAAGCCACAGGACAAATATAACTGAAACACTGATTAAGGAAACACTGTTAAATGAAATCTATGTAGTCCAGCATACTTTTATTACCTATGCTGTGTTGTACAGTTTGTGTACAAGGGATAGTTTTTATGACTCGCTCTTGCCATTTAGCTTCAATTCTGTAGCTATACAGTTTTTGAAACAGCAGTTCTTGATTAGTGTGCAGTGATGATGCAAAATTATAAGTGTGAATTGAGGCAACATTATACTACATTCATGCGCTTGTCAGAAGACGTAATACACAATTCTAGTGGCAACTATTCAGCCACTGGAGCAACCTCAATGGTTTAATATGCTCAGAGTTGCTGCATAAAGTGAGAAAACAAGTGTATCAGCATTGCATTAACAATGTTTTGCTGTAATCATAAGCAAGTTTTGTTAATATGTACTAACACTAGGCAACTTAAAAAAATTGTAGATGCCAAGTGTAAAAATTTTGTTGATATAAAATGTTTATTACAAAGTAGCAGTAGAAAAATGAGATCTAGAATTTTGTCTTTCCTGTTACAGATTTTAAAAAAACCCAAAAACCTCAAACCAACACCCTCCAGTTCCTCAACAATCAAACACACAACAAAAAGCTCTTATTTTGGCTAATCAGTTGTTAGCATGATTTCAGTGTAACTGTACATATGCTAATGCTCACATTTACTGTGAGCATGTTTCTGTGCATATATGTACACACACACACTTGCACACACAAAGAATACAGCACATATTTTTATATATACATACATTGTCACATGCAAACCCACATGCTCCAGAGTTTTCCTTTTAATGTTTTTCTTAAATCTTTACATGAATAATATCCAGCATCATGGACCTTGAACACTGATGACTCTGGTTAACGCTTTTATCCTTTGCTTGAAATTACAGGATCAGTCTAGCCAGAATTTATGAGAACCAGACCCCAGACCTCACATAGCTCACATATTAGACCATTAGGCATCTAACTACCTCTGAACAATTTCAATGCATTATCTTGCCTTCTCCCTGGGGCACAAACTTCACTCGTCCATACTTTTAATATATTTTGTCTGCATGAACCAGATCGAGTTATTACATGCCAGCAGATCACAGCTTACAGAAATCTCATTGCTCTACAGTGATGCAACTAATATCTCTCCCTCCTCCATTCTGAGATATTGCAGTAAAGAAGTGGTCAGTGGTGAAATTTTCAGTAAATTAATTGATAATATATTTGGTGCAGATCTGCTATTTATGCTTGCAGACCAGTTAATTAAATATTTCCACCCTGAAATATATTTGTGTGTGTATATATATGCTGATATACTACTATACATATTCACATAGGTAAATGGAAGAATTTTGCTAATTGTTTAGAACACTCAATGCTACACTTCACATAAATATAGTGTCCTTCTGCTGTGAGAGGTTTTACACTTACTTTTCAAAGACTATGTAAGTTTCACATATTATTGCCAAACATACATCTGGATTATGACACTGGAGTGTTTTTGGGTTTTGTTTTTGGTGGGTTTTTTAATTGAAATATAACATAAAGTAAGATTAGAAATCAATTGACCTGTGAACTCTCCTGAACCTTTTACCTGGGTTGCAAGGCCATTACGTTCTTTTCTTTTATTAGCTTTTTGTTGGAGCAAGGCTGAACAGGAAACAAGGGTGATCCTGTCTCCTCCCTAGAGGCTGTTCATCAGCTGGCTCAGTTTACAGCAATAAAAAAAAAATTGGAAACATATAACAAGTCAGAAACCTTATATTTTTCTGCATGTATTGTGGTAATTATTGTAATACTAATAGCAGAGGACAATTGGGGAGCTGCACTCCTTTCAGAATTCCTCTTCTGCAAAATGATATGCATGTTTCTTCATGCACTTAAGTACCTGCCCTTATAACCCAGTTCTAGCTAACAAAGTGATTTTAGTTTGGATCTGCTAAATGAGTTTCCTTTATAGCTTGCATTCTCAATGAACTCATTACAATTCTGTATTTCAAATTTAAATTCATTCTTAAAAAAAAAAAAAACAACAGAAGTGAAAACCTTGTTTCTCCTTTCAAAAGCAGTTTGAAGCCGTATTCTGCAAAGTGCTCAGTGCTTTGGCAGAGATGCTTAATGCCAGAGCAACTGCAAGGGATACTCAGCACCTCAGGGAAGGCACTTCACACTAGACAGGATTGGACACTTAATTCCTAACTAAAACAAACTCCATCAAAAGGTCATCAGTCCTGGAAACTAAAACAGTTTTGATGAAGTCCAGTCTCCCACTCTGTTGACAAGCGTCTCAATTATTTTCAACAGCTCTTGGTGTCTACATCAGAAGAATGCAGAGCAATCATCAGGCTGAGGTAACCACAGGTCCCACTGTGAGCATCTGCAGAACATGCACATTGAGCAGCACTTTAAGACAGCTATTTTTTTCCACCTGAGGTAGGAATAACTAATGATGTAACCAAGTTATCAGCTACACATTTTGACATACCAGCAGTGCATGAACTAATGCCTTGTAACTGCAATGCAAGAAGAAAGAGCCCCTCAGGATAAATTCTTTGGAAGTCTGTGTGAGCAAAGCAAGGAAATATCTGGATGGAAAAATCTAGAACATTTAAATAGGACTGGATGGGACTTAATCCTGATAAATTTTCCTTTGTGTTTTATGACTTTAACAAGGCAAAGCTTGTCTGGCACTGGCTGGTTCTATGAGTCTTTGCTGATTTGCCTTAGCATCTAGATTAATTTAAGATGCAAGCTGTAGAGAAAATAATACCATACTTTTCTTCTCTGCACTCCCTTGCTATTGATGACCAACAGCACATACCTGTGCTGTACATATACACAATATGTACAACATATGTACACATATAGGACATCTCAGACTTCAACCTCCTCATCTTTTGACCAGGTGATTTTTCCATTGCTGCATGCCCCTTGCTTACCCATAGCTCCCTTGCCCAAAGCTGTACCTCTATCTTTTCAGAAAGCTGCCAGGTAGAGGTTTAGCAGCAAATAGGCCCCAGCTGCATCCTTTACTACCTTTCTCTCCTACCACCTACCCAATACTTCTCTCCAACTGTTACCATTGCACAGATTTTGGGGTTACTGCTGCCCAAAAGTTCCATTTTACTGGGTACCTCTGCTTTCACTGGTATGCCTCTAAATACCTCGGCTATTGTTGACAAGTGAGTCCAAATATGTGTTACTTTTGCATTTACAGCTTAGCTCATGTTGCCTGTGATGGGAGGCAAAACCTTTCTTGGTTTCTTGGAAGAAATATATTAACAGTAAAGAGAGGCAATGCACCTTCCTGAAGAGGTCTTCTAAGCCTACAGAAAATGCAACAGTTAGATGATCTTTAAAAAGAGCCATGGGACTTCCTTTCTAAAATGCAGTTAATTACTTTTGGCACATAGTTGAAAAAACAAAACAAGCCAAACCCAACAAAATCTAAACACCAACTTTCCCCCAACATAAAGCATAATGAATGAGAAAATAACAAATGAAATTAAGACCCCAAAAAATGTTACTATTCACAGAATCACAGAAAGACTGAGGTTGAAAGGATGTGTGGAGACCATCTGGTCCACCCTCTGGCTCAGTCAGGGTCACCTAGAGTTGGTTGTCCAGAACTAGGTCCAGATGACTTTTGCATATCTTCAGGCGTGGAGACTCCACAACCTCCATGGGCAACCTGTCTCAGTTATCAGTCACCATCATGAAGTGTTTCCTGTTGTTAAGATGGCACATCCTGCGTTTCTCTTTGTACCCATTGCCCCTGGTCCTGTCTCCGCATACCACTGAGAAGATCCTGGCTCTGTCCTTTTGTGCACCCAGCCTTCAGTATTCATATATGTTGATGAGATCTCCCCTAAGCTTTTTCTTCTCTAAGCTAAACAGTCCCAGCTCTCTCAGCTTTTCTTTGTATGCTCCAGCTCCTTAATCATCTTCATGATACTTTATTGGACTTTCTCCAGTATGTACTGGAAACACAGCTCAAAATGTAATCCAGGAAACATAGCTCAAAATATGTTAGGTACTGTGATATTTTCACCATCTCTCAGGCTTTCATATGAGAGAATGAGAATGAGCCCTTGCAAATATGGTCTCCAATGTGGTGTCTAAAGTAAGATGTGGAAAGCTCAATGAAGGATCTCTTGACTAGACTCAGTAACCCATACCAGTAAAAAAATATTTATAGCCTTGCTCTTCACAGTTCTTTCTAGTGCTTGATGCTGGGTAGGTACAAAATTATTTCAGTTGGTTTTTTTTTTTTTGCACAGCTATATCATTAAGGGTAACTTTTCACAGGTATGCACTTTGTCCTTGCTAGCATTGATTTTAAGTTCAGAAGACTCATTGAGCACTACAAAAGAGGACATGCAAGAAGGACATAAAGACAGATTTAGAAAAAATGAGATTGCTATATTAGCTGCTTGATAATTTATTTCTACTATTTTCAGTGCTATGTCACTGGTTATGGCATGTGTTGAGGACATGACAGAGGATAGTGATGGATAGTGATGGATAGCAGCATCCCAGAAACTAAACCTAGAAAGACTATTTCCCCTGTAGATCATGTCAAAAGAGACTATTACTCTGATTACAAGAAAATTAAATGAAGTCTCAATGCCAACTCTCAGGACATGCTTCTCACTGCAGAAGGTTGTCTACAATATACTTACACTTACTTGAGGTCAGGTTTAGTGCTTTTTGAATGCACAGGAATTAATCCTTACTCATGGTCCTAATATTTATATGAGAAGCATATTCTTCCCAGCTACATAGTGGCTTTGTAGACCTTTCAACTTACCAAGGCCTCAGCACATATGCCCCTGCATGTCAGGTCACTGCAGAACAAGAAAAAGGGGAAGAGTTGTGTGCAAGGCACATATCCTTTCACATAATGGCAGAGAGTCCATGTTCCAGATATGTCTCTGTCAGGGCCCTTTTGATTGCTGGATTTACACTTCTAAAGAGCAGCCCGGTGCAGCAGTTTCTCTCCCACTCCATGATTTCCCATGGCCCAGACTACAGCTGACTGTCTATAGGTCTGTCTGGCACCAGGGATCTTGAAGCAGAACAGAAATTGTGGGGCCCAAAAGCAAAGCTGCAAGTGCATGACTTGTTTTCTGAAAATACATGGGACAGTGTGAAAGAAGTCAGACAAATGTCTCTTTCTCAGTGTTTAAGACTTGGCAGGTCTGCTAGCTGTAGATCTCAGCAGCCTATATAGCAACCTCTCTTTGCCATCCAAGTTCAGTTGATTATTCACTGCAAGGCAGCCAAAAAAAAAAAAAAAAGAATGGCGATAGAGGGCAATGAAGTCATATTGCTCCCCTCCAACAGATTTCAACTTGATCTCCCATATCCATATTTGGATTTCAATGGGACTCTCTACAAGTGCTGTGGATTCTGATATACAACTGCAAATAGGCTTTTCTACATTTAAATTTGCTCGGTAAAAAAGGCAGCAGAAAGAGCTAATTTTGTTCATTGAAATTTAAAAGACAAATATAACTACAATAGAAATTATAAAAATTATCTAGTATTTCTGTTACATGTGGAGGTTGGAGGATATAGGAATTCACATGGACTGCCCACAGTATTTTTCAGTTTCTGCTCTGGGTATTTCTTTCTTGACAGTGCAATGCACCTGTTTTGATAGTGTACCCTTGAAAGTTAATGGAGCCTGTGAGTTTCCAGATGGCTGTGGAAAAGAAGGCCATGTAGTCAGCAGACCTCTATCCTGACAATCTGATGAGATTTTCTATTGATCTCTTATCCTGAGACATCAATTCACAATTCCTACATGATCTCTTATCACATGATTTGTTTCCATCGGTCATTTACACAACACCATTGGTGAGTAATAACCAAAATCATATCTCATTTACATTTGTTTATATTAAAAGATGGATATGCTGCTAGAATTCTCATTGACTGCATGAAAGTAGGAGGAGGGAATTTAGTAATTTTGAAATTACTGATTCTTTTGAGAAGTGAACCTTTTTGAAGGTAGAAAGAACAATTTGATGGATAAAGGTGCAAGGGAAAATAATTTTCCACAGAAGAATCTACAGAAATGCTGGTGGATGAAGAAGTTCCACCTGAGCCTCCAACATCTGCTGCACAGATAGTTCCAAGACCCACAAAACAAACAGAAGAGAGAGAAAATAAGAAAAACTGTTTATTTGGAGGGAAGAAGGAGAAAGGGAAGAGTAAATGTCTATTGTCCAGTTTCCCCAACATGCCAGCCTGGAAAAAATTTTATTAATATTTTTATCCATTGTAATATGCTTGTGGCAAGTCACCATGACATTTCCCCTCAATAGTCTAAAATCAGGCATCTGAATCCATCTTTGGTCATTCACTAGTCATAACCATTGTAGTTCAAAGATTCCAACAAAGATCCATGATTACACTTGGTGCAGCACAAATCTTTTTGAAGATAAAGACTTAAGAACAGTATATGATTTGATTTTCTTAGTAGGCACTCCCAGATATTACGGATTTAGTGAAAGACATGGGGATTGGGCTTTAAGAAAAACAAGTGGGACATTTTGCAATTTCTTTTTTCAAAAAAAAATTAAAAAATATTCTTCCCACTTTATCTGATCAAACAGGTGCTAAGGGCTAATCTATTACAATTACTATAATGCACTTTGATAAGTCTGCAAAACACTTGGAAAATTATAAAGCACAAATGTTAATCATAATGTCTGCACCAAGTTCCCATTGCCTAAGTTTCCCCCTGCAACTTCAGAAAGTGTTGTTGTGTTTACCCTTACTTTCTGTGCCATGTTTTGTACTTCGTGTGCTTCGCTAAGAGAGCTGGAGGTATCACCACAGAAGTATCTGCATTTGAGTGGTCAGTGAAATGATTCCTACATTACTGTAAGAGCATACATTGATGGTTCCTGCAGTTAGGAAAGCTAACAAGATTTAAAATTTCATTGTTTTTTTTTTTAATGGGGGAGGGGGGGGCAGTGGTTGAGTTTTTTCCTTTGGTTATTTGAGGTTTTTTTTGCTGTGTTATTTTGTTGTTGTTGGGGGTTTGGGAGTTTTTGTTTGTTTGTTTGCTTGTTTTTTGGGTGTTTTTTTTTTGTGGTAGACCTAAAACCCAGCAGCAACTGCATCACTGGACTGGTGAAATGCTATTTCTTTGCCCCAGTACAATACCCACCGTATATAAATAACATGATGCAGTCTTTAATTGTATGAATACATAAAATTTTCCCTCCTTTCAGTGAAAGGATACAGGTTTCATTGATGATAAAGGCAATACATAGAGAGTGGAACTGAGAAGGAAGAAAATATCTGGCATTCTCTAACTTCAAAGTCCTTCACTTAGCAACCTATGAAGTTTCCTTTGAGCCTAGCTATTGTCTGTATATGAGGTCATAACACTGTATCAGGCAAATCTGAAGTTGTATTTAGCTTTTTAATATACACTAATAATATAGCTGGTTAATGACGAAACTTTGCTGTTGTCTGTCAGTGATCTCCGAGAACCCCACTTGCAAAACTTCTCTCACAAAAGATTGCATTTTAAACTTCAGACTGCTGTCATATCCCAAACTTCCTAAATGTTCAGTCTTAGTAGTTTCCCAATTTTGGCCATTGCCTTCAGGGATCCAGTATCTGAAATATTTGCTAGCCGAACAAAAACACTAAAAATAAACTATCTTGCCACTGCACAGGATATGCAACTCAGGTATAAATATTTTACTTGATATTTGTTATCTTTTTTGATGGCTTAGAAACTTCAAGACAAGCCACCTAAATAATTCCAGTGTTACACTCTTATCTCAAGTCTTACATCTCTAATACCTATCACACTGAGCACTCAACAGCTTTCCATCCCTCCCTACATCTAGAAGAACATTTATCTTTACTTCTCACCAAAAAAAATTCTCTCCTCAAAATAGTAGTATATCTGTTAAATATATATAAAATAAAAATAGCCTCTGTAGAAATCTAATATACTACATGTTAATATAGTGCTGATCCAGACATTAATTATAAAGAGCTACCCCATCCACTCCCCATGTAAATATTTGAAGATGGGGCTATCTTGCAAATTTGTCAAAAGACTTCCAAAGCCATGCTGCACCACATATGCATGTGTCTTTATCTTCTTGCATTTCTGCTCTGACATTGACTTGAATTTGAATAAAATCAGTGACCCTAACACTCAGTGGCTGCACAGAGTGACCTATGTGAAAATAATTTCAAATCTGCTCCCATGGCCAGGTTTAGAACCAACCACAATGTCAACAGGTGATTTTTCAACAGCGTTCACCACTTTCACTGAACTCTTTTAAATCCTGGGCTCCACGCACAAATTTTTGCCTTGCATACCCTACCCACAGTCCTGCTGACACATTTGCTGTTTGTCTCAGCTAAAAGCACTGAAGAACATTTCAGCTGAGCAACTTGCAAACAGGTTTGATGTTAGACCATGTGGAATGGCTTGGTTCCCTCTTTCCTTTGAATGACTCTGTTAGTGTCTAAGCAGAGAGATATCAGTCTTTAGGTATCTCTGACATCTTCAAGGGCACTTTCATTAAGATATCAGTTGAACCAAAAAAACCTTGTCAAAATCCAAGCCTATCCTCTCCATACTGAAACCTTGTGACTATGTTTGTGGGCTTTATTTCTCAGAGATGACTCTCCATTCACTTTTTTTGAGACTTAGATCAAGTTCTAAGTATATAAATCATGTCAAAAGACTGTACAATATATTTTATTTGTATGAGATATGCATGAGGGGTCATATCAGAAAACTTGCTATTACCATTTAATGAATCACGTGTGTGTGTGTGTGTGTGTGTGTGTGTGTGTGTGTATACATGTGGATATATACATATATTTATCAGGTCAAGCCTGGTCTGTCAATCAGTGGACACACCAATTTTGAAATCCCTGCCATTTGCATACATAGTTTCCATAGGTCTGACTTAGTTCCTTCCAATTAAGAAGTGAGTAGAAAGTCCTGAAAGGCTAAACAACTTTTAAACTGCTCTGAGGAATGAAAACCAAAGCAGTTCTGGTGAAAACAAATGATCCAACAACACTAAATTCAGTGTAAGTGCTGCCCTGCTGTTTTGGGGTTTTTTTCCCTGCAGCTCAGACACTAACCTTACTCCTTTCCATTTACAGCATTGTAGTAGCTGCACAGATGCCCTGATTTCTTGTCTTCTGACGTAGACTAAACCCAGAAATTTAATGTTTTAATATACAAAAAACCCTCAACCAAAGATGCATGCAAAATGCTGTTATGTTGATTGCGCAGCTGAGTTCTCTGATATGTATCCCAAATGTTTGATGAGTATGGCAACACCTTATATTACATTGTCTCTGAAGATCTTAGATCAGTCCCATCTGGTCATATCCTTAGCCTGGAGATCCCAGCCTTGAAGTACCTCTCACTACACAATGAACAATAATGATTTTATGACCTAACACTTTTTCCTTCATATAATTTAAGCAAGGTGCATAGAAAAACTGCTAACATCTGTTATCAATACACTGTATTTAGGGATTTGGATTTATCAGATATAAAGCTTCTCTAATAGCACACATGGAGGTAATCCTAGCAACATACAGTTAACAGCAGTGATTTAAGCTACATACACAGATAAATACAGCTAACTATCATTTGTACAGACGTGAATTTGTTTCAGAATAGCCTGTAGAAAGAACATTAAAAAGGAACAATAGTCTTAACATTAAGAAAGAGAAAAAATACATTTCTTTAATTATTTTATTGTCAATTTTATTTCCATCTGCCTGGAAATTACATTTAGCACAATGTGGATAATCAAAGGGGAGGCTTTTCTACTTTAAACTTTCACAGAGCAAATCAGTCTGAATTCATATCCCGAGCTGGTCAAGCACAATGATGTGGGACAGTGGCTCCTAAACAATGGACTATGACCCCAGTTCAGGCCATGGCACTTATGAGACGGGGCACAAATCTAGTTGAAGTCCAGTAGCAGAAATGGTGTTTGCAACTCGAAGTAAGGTCAGGAGACTAGAAGGCCAAATGGTATTGAAGTCATCTATAACAGTGAAGTTGTACTCTTGCTGAACCTCCTCTCTCTGATACTCATTCAACTGTTAAAAATCTAGGTGGTTTACCATCAATAAACAGGACATAAAGGGATTCCTAAATATAGGGATGATCACCAGCCTCAGCGTATTAATATTAACTTTGTTTTTAGAAACACAACCAAAAGTAAGAGAAAATTATTAATCATCTTTAAACCCTTTTTGCGTAGCATTCCTTTCCACCAGAAAGTTTATTTACATATCTACTTATTTCTATAATAAGCCATGGAAACAACCTTTCCGGTAATATTTTCAGTGCTGCAGAAAGTCAGGTGGGATCTTTAGATAAAGATTTTCACTCATGCTAACACACTGTCAAAAGTAACTAAATATTTCTTGAAGCTTCCAACTGTTAAAGCTTGCCATTTGGTGGAAAATTGTAAAAACTATTTTAGTTTATTTGCTACAGACATTACAGATACTGATTCAAAAAAATACCAAAAACCTCTGAAGGTCTGGATAATTAACATCAAAAAACTTATAACTGCAAAATAACATTATAAGGAAAGGTATTATGTTCTTCCTTTTTTTTCGATGACATGGATTGTTTTATTAAAGCTTGATTTCTGGATGTTGGCTATAAGCCAAGAAAAAGCCCTGAATTGTTCTGCATGGTTGGTTTCTAGAGATGTCACCTAAGCATCAATGAGTGTCAGAGAAAATCAAAGGATTTCCATTTCAGAAAAATTATCTCAAAAAATTGTTCTCCATGCATAAACATGGTGAAGACAAGGTGACTTTTTTCATTTCTTGATTCCAGGAACTTGTTGGGTGCTACAACAGTCTCAGCCTCAACAGTATAAACCCGAAGATTCTCAGAGCTGCCATAAATCCACTGGCTGATAACAGATTCTGATGAAGTTCATCTAGAAATCAATGGAGCACATATGTGCTCTGGATATAGCTCAATGTGTGCACACCCAGTTTAGGGGTCCTTACTAAGCTCCGTGTTAGTTGTTCGACATACAATGACCATTGCATTGTGCAAACATGGGACCCACTTTCTTTTGAGGTTGAGTTTGAAACAGATTCAAAACGTGCATCAAACAATTTTGTATGGGCATCTGTGAAATTATATATAGTGACTAAGAAAAACAGTATTTCTATCTAGTCACTACAGGCACCTATTCCTTCAGAGTTAAATACAGTAACAGTGGAAGCCAACATTTTAAAGGTGCCTTCCATGGCATTCCAAAAAGGCAGGTCAATAATTTCTGGGCAGAAGCAGGGGCCTAGAACTAACATGCCAGCATAAAGAGGAAAAGCCTCTGACTAATGCAACACAAGGTGGAGGCAGTGTAGGAGAGATGGGAAAGGCCCCATTCCCTTGGGAAAAAACCAGGGTTCTTTCTGGGAATGCTTCTTGACTGCACAACAAGATACTTCCACATTGATAAACATAACATGTGCTTATCAGTTATGGCAAAACATATGCCAACTTAATTTTTAATTTTTCCTAGATGTCTGTCCCTTTACCTACAGTACCAAGATTCATAAATGATAAAGACAGAAAAATATCTCATTCATCTGCACATATTTATTAATACTAGGATTTTACCTTAGGCTATTGGCTGAAAACCTGTTTTTAATTTTTATTCAAGACAGATTCATATGACCACTACAGTGTGTTCTGCTCATAGATGTAGTCTTGGGGCACCTACATGATTAACTCTCCTTCACTGCACATCAGTGGCATGTTAAGTTTCTCCTAACAACCTATGTGAATGCATATAATTTCACCACAATATATGAAGCATGTCCAATAAAAGGAACACTGATGAGTACTTTAGTTCTACAGTGCATCAAGACTTCATACAGGCTGGACCAAGGAGAAAAAATTTGATCATTAAAGCAACTATATCCTCCAAGCCTTTTCCAGCAGTCTACATCTATAGTTAAACCAGACAAATCAAAATAAATTAAATCTGAAAGCTGATGAACAAGATCAAGAGTGAAAGAAAATAAGATGTTTGCCACATGAAGTATTTAAATACACTCACCATGTCAGCCACATCACACTGCAGCTGTTAGTAGGACTGAAAGCAAGGATGCCCAAGTTTAAAAAAAAACAAACCAAAACCAAACACAAAAACTTACAAAGATCAAGACACCTCCCTGAGACTGCTATGAAGCCCAGATTTCTGGGTTTGAGGTGACACTGATACACGCTTGTGAGTGTAGTTACATGGAACAGTTATACGGAATCGATCTCAAATCAAAATGCCACTTTCTTTTTATTGTTCTCCCTTCCCTCCATCCCATCAGCATTGACCACTGCTGAAAACAGCCTCGGGACCCAACATCCTGCAATTTCACTATCTTATATTTCATAAACCCCACCAGTTCCAAAGGTTAGTGTGGGAAACACACCAGACTATGAAGTGTGGAAAGAACAGGCTTTAATTGTGGACCTCGAGGTCTTTCCACATTTCATAGTCTGGTGTGTTTCCCACAGGTTTGTCTTTTAGGTTTAAAATGGGGTAGATGTGAGTGAGGCATCTCCAGTGTTGATTCCAGGCACACCAATGTGCTATAATCCAGACAAAACAAAGCTTACTCTAGTCTCTTGCTCTTTATAGGAAGCACAAAAAGCTTTCGTACTTTGACAAATGATGAATCCTGTTGGCAGCAGTTCTTAAAAGCCAGGTCAAAAAAATCTGACATCTTAACATCTTAACTTAAAGTGCTGATGAAGATGAGTGAGCTCAAAGTGAGAAATTAGATGGGCCAAAGCTTTGCAACTGCTTTCTGATAATTCTTTTGTGGGTGCATAATTTAAAACTTTTCAACAATTCACTTTTCTGTACAAGACCACAATAAACACAGGGAAATTTAAAGTCAGCACATGGAAGACAGAAATACCCAGAGAAAGACACTCCTAGAGGATAAGTCCTTCATATTAAAATGTCCTGATTCAATAAAGCAAAAAAAAGTACAATCTAGCAAACAGGTTTTCATTGTCACATCTCTCCATCATTGATCAATATGTTCCTTTCTATGGTCTTTGAAAATACCATGTAACATTAAAGAATTTTCCAACATTTAAATAGTAGTTTAACATCTTTTGGGCATTTAATGAAATAAAAAAATGTAGAAAATAATTATTTGCTACATAGTATTGCAACTGTTGCTCAGAGTATACACTTCAGTGATTCATGAACTCCATACTGCATAATAGAACAAACCTGATCAGTCCAGTCACACAGTTCTTCTGTCATCATGTAAGAGTTTCGATTCCCTTTCATTTACAGAGTGTCACAAAAATCTTAGTCTGGGTTATAATCTCCCTTTTCCTAAATTTCCATTTATGTGATTATACAGTGTACAATTTTTATTTACCAACTATAAAGTCGTTTTCTAGTAATGTGCACTACTACCTAAAAGTGGTACCTAAATTATACCCAAAAAACCTTCAGTGTCTTCACTGATCATACAGTAGCCAATCCAGTTAAAAATATGCTGTGACATGGCTTTGCCTTAAGTTTACCTAAATGATTAAAATTCTTTATCAACAGCCTCTATTACTGGACATAGCATGGTGGACATCATAGATGCACTCAGTCATTTGCTCAGGCATTGCAATCACATATGCAAAAGACATTTTTCTCTGTGATTTGTACATGCAGGATGGATCTCTTTCATATGCAAGTGACATTGTGCAAAAAATGAGTTTGCGCAATCACATACAGAACACTGCTGCTCTTCTTCACTACTAAAATAGCCTAATGGGACCAAAACCTGACAGACTTACTCAAATGGAGGAGAGTCAGCAATGGTACATCTACAGCACAATTCCCAGTGCAGTCAAAGGAAAAAAAGGGCTGGTCAGACTGCTATTGCTTTCTGACACCATCAGCTACCTCCTACTTACACCAAGGCTGGTGTAGGAACAACAGCTGTGTCAAGGTGCCATAGACAGATGTTTTGGGTTCACTCTGTGGTGTCTTAGTGACAGCTGAGAATCTAAGTTCTTTAGATAAAGTGCCTTTATATGTCAAGGACAAACTGTAGCTAGTGCATCCCTAAATAAACTTTGAGGAGCCACTACTAAGGGAGGAAAGTTAAGTACCATTTTCAAACTACTGTATGTACTGTTCATACAACAGCCCTGTTGTGGTGGAGGAAGAGCTGCAGCTAACATAGTTAAAGAGGAGTGACGATTACACAAAAACTACTTTTCTGGTCTCATCGTAATATTGGACTATAGCTACTCACTGTATTAATTCATTTGCTACCTGAAGGATCAAGACCTGTTCATCTTGACTATGTGAGTAATCACAGTAACCCCCTTCAGTGGGTGTCTGTAAATGAACTAAGTAGAACTTGGTCTTCAAGTAGAATATAAAAGCATGTTTAAACAGTTCAGTATCAGAGGCAGAAAAGCATGATAAAAGGAAGGGACCCCTTTCTAACAAACAGAAAAGGTTCCTCTTCCACTGTCAGGTGTGTAGATGGGCTGGATGGACATAACTTTTCCAGACTCTACAGCATGTTTCTGTCAGGAGGAACGACACTGACTCAAAATACTTTGAGATAGTCAGCAAACCATGGATAAAATAATACATCAAGTCTCAGCATCCTATACATGTACAAGTAGTTACAATGTCTCAAAAAATATTATGCTGAATCACTGCAGGCTTGGGGGAGGCAGTGGGGGTGATGGAAAACAAAAGTAATCTTTTTCAAGAATGAGTGCTTGACCTGTACATTGGTTATAGAAAAAAAAAAGAATTGAAATGATTCAGAAGCATCACAACAGATTAGAAAAGAGGTTTCTGGCCAAAAGTTTGTTTTTAAAAACTCAAGAGCCTTGAAGTTTTGATTATTGTTAACCAAATACACATATACATGAATTAGTGGCAGTGGCAGTGATGTTACTGAGAATAAAATATCATGTATTAGACAGCATTAGTCTATGAACCTTCCTAACACCAAAAGAATATGCATATATCACAGGGCCACTGAGATAAAGTAACACTCAGCCCTAGAGGGCACAGATTTCGTCTTTATGTAAATCAGTGCCTGTCACTGCACGCATGATTCACTGCTCAGAGTGTACTCTTCTGTGACGAATGAGTCCCGCTTAATTTGGCAGTGATTATGCGGGTTGCTGGCCCTCTAAACCCCTTTGAACTTGTAATTGCTGCTGGTTTAAATAATGAACATTAAGGGGAGGTGGATTCATAAAACTGTGGATAATTACAAATTTTTTTCTTTTTTCCTTTGTTGGTTTTTTTTTTTAATGGAAATAAAAGGCTTCTGAGGCCACTGATAACTGTATCATACCAAGCCGTTACCGAAATAAAACTGCAGTCTTGTTCAGTCCTGAGGAAGGAAAGGGAAGGGAAAGGAGAAGAGGAAAAAAGAGAGGGAGAGGAAGATCAGAATGCCTTGGATGCCAGTAGAAAAGGAGGAGCAATGGCATTCATGAATATTCATAGCTAGTCACATCTGTAGCAGGCTTGCTTTCCACCTTTTTTTCTTTGCAGTTCAACATGGACAAGAAGTGCTAACAAAAGAAGGTGATTGTGCAGTTCTATCAGGCTCCTGGTTTAATCTTGAGAGAGCATATGGGTGAAGTGTTTTTTTTCTAATTTTCGAAGACTCACATTTTTTAAAAATTGTGAATGTCTTCAACCAAAGGAAGTGTTCCCTCTCCCTCCCCCCACCCATGCTGCTTTTTAAAAATTATGTTCCTGTAATTATGAATGTGAGGGAGTCAGTTGCCAAGGAAGCATGATGTGTAACATGCAGCAAATTTGTTCCTCCTCCCCTTTATGAGCACTTTACTAAATCCTCCAATATTCTTTGATCCGGTAAAATTTTGATTTGCGTGTGTAATGTATTGAAACAATGATGACAACAAAAATTGTTATTGAGGAGGGGACAGAAACCAAATTCAGCCAAGTCAGGCAGCTACTACCCAGAAACAACAAAGAATGAATGATAAATTTAGCAGCCTCATGTTCAATTTTCAAACAACACAGCAGAGATTTATAGCTTTGCTGCTCCCATGGTAAACGAAGCAGCACACAGAAAGCGTGTCTGGTTTTGATTTTGCTATGTTTTCCCCCTTTTTTGTTCTTTGCCTATTTGCAGTTGTTGTTTTTTTTTTAACTCTACATTTTCTTTATCCTGGTGTGAGATGAATATCAAAGGCCTAGTGCTGTTGGTAAGCCTCCAGCATACAAGGGCAGCTCAATGGGATGTTATTAGAACCTGCGTCACAACATGGCAGACTGTGATTAATAGCCAGTGTATCAACGGTAGCAACTTCTCAACAACACCCTCCAGCAGCTCTGAAGGGGCCATGTGGAGAAGAAGGGAGGGGAAAAAAGGGGGAAAAATGTCTGTAAGAACTAAAGACTAAAGGTTTAGCTTTGCATGTGATTAGGTTATGTCAAAACTGTGACTGCTTTCAACCAGGACACAGTGGGGATATTTATTTAAAAGCACTCTATCAAATGTATGAGCTGATCAGTGTTTTATTTTGCCAGAATCAATCATGTGAAGAACAGGATCAGAGCAATGGAGAACAGGATACTGAAAAGACCTGGAATGGTGTTGGAGGTATAATCAGGGTTCCCTCCAAATGAAGAAGAAAAGATTTTCCCAAGACTTCAATAAAATTTCTAAGAAAACTCCAGGGCTGCTAAATTTTTCCTGTTGCTACATGAAAGAAGCAGGTTTAATTTAAAACCAAATGTAAACTGATATCCTTGTTCTCCTTTTTTCTTTTCTTTTTTTTTTTTAGTATGGTATAGAAACTTAAATTCACACACTAAGAAATATGAAGCTTATTCAAATGTCCCATTCCATATCAGAAAATATTCTAACAAATTACCCCAATGAATCAAATAATCCAATATTAAGCTCTTCCAACTCTAGTTCTGAATATATGTCTTGGTCTACAGCAGGCCTAAAAAGAAAATGTAAATGCATCAATGACTCTTAAGCCTTACAATCTGGATATAAACTTCCAGCTCTGAAGGTCATTAAACTCCTGCCCACTAGAAGCCTGGAGGACATACTGAGACTTCTGGGATCATCTTATACTTGCATAATTTCTTGGCCCTACCACTACCCACTGCTGACCTTTATCTGGCTCAGTAGATCATTCATCTAGCCAATAAAGCAGATTTTATTTAGTGAAACCCAATACAAAAACACTTGTCAAAATACTTTTAAAATATTTAATGTTACCTGCTTCTTCTCACAAAACTTCACTGCTGCTAAGTGGTTTTCATTTCTGTTAACAGCATTTAAAAATTGCTAATCATTGTGCCATCTTCTGTCTCTCAGAGAGAAGAGGTGGAATGTTCACCTACAGATGTAAATGATTTTAGTAATCTCAGGCACAAATTAGACTGTTGACATAGCATTTACACTGAAAAAGCATGCAAAACTATTTTAAATGTATATAGTAGCATTGAAGCACATTTAATCCATATCTCAGTAAGTGAAGCAGAGGAAGAGTAAGACCAGGAAAACTCAGGGCAGGGTTGATTAGGAGAAAAATTATCATCAGGTGAAAAAACCCCAACAAAATAAGCAAACAAATTAATAGGTCTGAAAATTAGATAGGAGTGAAGAAGGCGGCTGAGGAACACTAGTATATTATACTGTTCTCCCTCAGTAGTTAGAATGACATAGTCCAACTGCTGTTGGACTTCTCTGCTGTTGACCACTTATCTATCTAATGCTCCTCTCATCCTTAATTGACACATAGTTAGACTGAGAGAACAAGGGTTATCCAGTGCATTGAAGTCCAGAGGCAAATGAGCACGTACACAATGCTGAAAATCAATACCTGCTGAGCAACAAATAAAAAATAATAAATCTTAACTATATTCAAAAGCACAAGCAACATTTTAGTCCTTTCCCAAAAAAACACAACTTGCTCAACATAGCACTGAAATACACTCTGTTTGTGTCAAAGATGGTAACACTCCCTTCAACCTGTTTATCTTTGAAGACCATAATTAAGGAGGACAAACTGGTTTACAGTCAACACAAGTTGCAAAAGAACTGCAATCACCATTTTTCTCAAACACCAATTTTCCTTACCTAAGAATCTTGCCTGATTAAAATCATGGGACAATTAGCTGTTGAGTGAAGAGATTACTTTCTGTTGCAAAAATACAAACAACCTTTACAAGTTCTGCAAATGAACAATTTGGGCTCAGTTCTCAGCTGTGTCCAAGCATGAGGAAACCAAACTCCTCTGTTCTGACCTCAAGGCTGGATGGGACTAGTTCAGTACAGAACACTGTTCAGTGCTAGCTCCCAGGTTTGTTGGAGCAGTCTTGTTAAAACTTTCCCATATAGGAATCACCCCAGCACTTTCATGACTGTCCAGGCACCCTCTTTCACTCAAAAATGAGAGCAAAAAGTAGTAAGATGACATTCCATTTTTAACAACACACAGCCCTCAACCTACCAATGTTGCCGTTGCTAAGAAATGTACGATGGTGGCCTTGCTATACCATCCTCAGAGCTCCTTATAATGCTGCAATATTCATGCAGATGAAGTCTCTGACTTCTTAGCCCCTTAAGACACAATTCTATAGACTTAGATAAGTATTTTTATTCCCCAGCTAAAAGGACTAATTGAAGATGATGTAGGAAAAATTGCAAAGTGGAACAGAGCATCTATAGAATATCACAATTATCAAGTACCACAGACAGGGGACAGTGAGTGGAGGAAGAAACAAGATTTTTCTTAACCTTTTACTGAGATTTAGCCAAATACACCAAGATCTGTTAACAGTGTACATGGCATAGCATGAAACAGAGACATCACCAAACATTCATCACTACATATGAGAAATAGTATAGATCACATAGCCCTCTAGCAGAACTGCAGAAACAAGCAAGTGTGCTCTGAGTTCCCTGGGTAGGTGGAGGGACACAAAGCTATGGCAATGTGGCTCAGAAAGGCTGATGTCTTCAATAGTGTCTTTTCCATCAACCTCATACTAGTATTTCCAACCAAAAAAGTTTTCCTGGTACTTGGGGTTTTTAGGGTGGATTAATGAAGACTGATGAGAAAGCAGGAAAGGAGATGCGGAAACTCTCAATTCTCTAAATTCTCAACCCCTGCACCTTTTGTTTTGATGAGCAATGATAAGTAAACAGTACTAATGTTATTAAAATAATTTTGCTATCTCAAGGTCAAATTCTGACAACAAATGCATGGCCTGCAGAAATGCATTCGAAGACAGTTGGAATCAGTCTGGAATACTGTTGATCTCTAAGTTTGAGCTAAATCAACATTATTATTTCTGCTATGAACATGGGAAGAACTGGCATAAAGAAAAATCTGTGACATGAAGCATTTATTTGGATCAAGTACAGCTTACTCCTGTCTTCTGTATCCTTGAGTGTGATTTTCAGAAACAATCAAAACAAAAGTGACAAAACCCAAAAACCACAATGAGCAAACAGCAGCTTTAAAGTGCTGTGGGAACAGAGACATTTGTTTAAGTAACCACTGTTTAAAAAATGCATACACAGTAACACCAAAATAAACAGCTTGCAATGTTGTTTATTTTAAGATACACAGTAGTAATGTAAAGTGCTGCATGCACTGAATTCAGGGTGTACTAACATTATTTACAATTCTGAAGAGCAGTAGGAAAACCAAGCTTCATGCCAGAAGACTCCTTGTTCAGAGAGCAAAGGTCAGCGCTCACTGCTTTTGCACGCAGGAGGATTCCAATATGCAGCCATGGAAAGCTCCTGCTCTCATTTCTCAAGCAGGTAACTTCTGAAATGCATACAAAAATCCTACAAAAGGCATTTTGTGCCAATGGAATCTTTAAAATGGGTACAATAAGCCCATTTCTGGGAAATATAATTAAGAAGGATAAAAGGAGATCTTTGTCTTGTTGCTTCACTTCTTTAAAAACCTTTTGAACGTGTCTGACTCACTAGCCCTATGTTGAGCCAGACAAAAATAATATGCTAAAGGAGAAGAATACTAACCAAACTATGCAGTGATGTACTGAGAAGTGACTGACTTACTGAACAGATTTATGTCCCTCTGTGCTTGAATTGCATTTGATTCTCTGCTGACAAAAAATGCCATTGACTTCAATCCATAGTAGAAGTTTGTGCTATTTTTCCTCATAAAGTCAGCCTAGCTATAGGCAAGAAAACTGGACTCTTTTTCTGGCCATGGCATCATCAATTTATTATTGTAATTGCATAGATTTACTATTGTAATTGCAACATTACTGCTATCGTATAGTCCTTGTGGCTGCCAATAAATGGGCCAGAAGGAATCCTACTTGAATCTCAGATCCCAGGCTGAATTTCTAATTCTGGCAATGAAAGAGTAAAAAGAGGGGAAAAAAAAGAAAAGAAAGAAATTTTGCTGTCGTGCAAACTGAGCTCATTTGATCTGGAAGTCATTCAGACAAACGTGGAACCCTACAGTTACATTATTATAAAGTAATGTTCAAGAGCAAAATTTCTTTTTAAATTCAAAATACAATCTCTTTCTTCTTGATACTTTTGAGGAAAGCCATGAGTGAAATTCAGCAGTTTGAGTCAGCAGGCACTCAGTCAATATTTTCTTGCGGTCATTCTGCCTCTCTGAGGGCCCAAGCTTTGTTTTCAGTCCTGGAGTCAAATTGCCATAAATGTCTGTAAGTGAAAAACAGGTGGAAAAGCCATATCTTTCACCTGTTTTGACATTCAAATTTCTGTGTAAATCCATAATCATCCTCATTTTACATTAAATTTGCATTGGATCCATGACCTTAAAAATCAACATGGATTTTGAATGCTCAAACAACTTCTAGTGTTTTGGGTTGATGTTTCATAGAGCTGTTGGAGTAGATGTTAGAAATATTGGGGAACACTAAGCTGGGTAAGAGTTGAGTTCAGACCGGTACCTTACCCAGGTACTGGTGAAACTTCACATGCTGTAAATGGAGAGTGGGGTATGTATCGTGACAGTCTCTGCCTCTGAATATCTGGCAGGGAAATGTTTTTAATATAAGGTTCTCAATACAAACTCACTTCCTTTTTCAGTTTGCCAGAGCCCAAGCCTGGTTGACCTTCAACATCCACTCTCAGTGCCTGAAGGCACAGTAATTAAATATTTCTCTTAAGCTTAATTCTTGTTTGTGTCTCAAGCCCATTTCTCGTTTGAATTTGCAAGTTAAATTTGCAATCATTTTTCCACTGGCAGATAAATGAAATGTCATTATGAAAGTTGAAACTCACACAACAAAAACTTAAACCTGAAGGAAGCCAAATTTGGAAAGGTTTCCTACTGAAAACAGCTCTAATTTTGAGATACTTTTCAGCTTTAATCATTAATAAGAAAACATGCAAATATGAGAAAAGCTTCAGGCAACACTACTTTAGTGTAAGCCCAGGAATGTAAGATGTTTCTCAGCAGTATACTTTCAAATTTTTTTGGAGTCTAGTTTTAAAAGTTCGAAGCAAAGGCACTTCCACAGATTGTTCTACAGTCTCAACAACTGGGACTTGGCTGTTGAATTCCACTATTCCTGCAAGATATTTTGTTCTTCTTTAGCAATTTCTCCTCTTATTTCTTTGCAGCCTGTGCTTATTCACCACTTCAGTATATGCATTATCTGTCTGGGGCTAGATCTTGGGATGGATGGAGAGAGCACTGGAAATCTGGAAATAACACTACAGCTCTCATTTCTCTCATCTGCTTTCAGCTTCTGTTACCCTTTTTTGGGAATAAGAGCCCCGATAGTCCAGGCTCTCCAAACATCCTTCTCTATCTTTCTCAGACTCTTACCAGATTGGCCTCAGGCTAGTTTCATAATCATCAAGAAAAAAAAAAAACAAAACAGTCCTGATGTTCAGCATGAGATCATAACACGGTGATCTCACTCTGAACATTACCTTTCACTACAGCAGTTCTATTGACTTCTTTGCTTAGAACAGTTTGAATTTCCCACCAGCTCCATTGTGTGATATTTGGCCTCTTTTAGGCAAGATACTTTTTCACAGAGTAAGCCTACAGGGCACTGAGTAGAAAGCTCACGAGTCCCCAGGCCTAGTTTGAAAGAGTTTTCAGTCTCAGCAAGAAGTTTGCTGCAGTGCTTGTTTGGGAGGCAGTAGAGCATGTTAGAGCACTACTGAGTTGGAGAGTGCAGTATTGTATCTTTTCAGCTGGGACTTTGAACAGGATTCAGACCCCAGGAGCTAAATTCTCGGTAGTTTCACAGTTCCACAGTTATGTTTATTTGTACCCATTCCGGCAAAACACCACAGTCTTGTTCATTTGTAGGCATTTTATTCTCCTGCTGCACATATAGTTTTGCACTTGTTCATAGTGGAATTTAATCTCCTTTGCAAGCATTATTGCTTCCTAAATGGGCAGCTTTTGGGGAAAAAAAAGGAAAGTGGCAACAGCCTCTTTTCTGTGAAGGTTGTTTGCATCCAAGAGCATTGTGGGATATAAGTTCATAAGAACCAGGACAGCTATGGTTAATTACAGCAGTAAATTGTCTGCAAATGCTTAGGTTAGATATGCACTAAGTTTTGGGATTTTTTTGGTCTGAGAAGTGTTTGCTTGGCAGTTCATGGCCACCACACAACACATGCATAAAAAGTAGGCCATTTAAAATTGAGATGTAAGTGGGTATATTATGTGGAATAATGTGGACTTCTTAGGGTTACCATAAAATTCTGCAGCTCAAACCCCTACCCACAGAGAAGTTGATACCAACTCAGAAAGCATCCCTCTTTCACAAGAGATGCTAGTTCCTGAAGTAAAGTGTCCATGTGTAACTGGAAGAAATCAGACTGAAAACAGATAAGACCAAGTAACACAACTTTTGGATTAGTCCTCCAAATGAGCAAAGGAGAAGTTAAATATTGATTAAATATTGATTAAATAAATTAAATTATTTTCCCTCTTTTATTGTTGACAACAATTGATCTGTTTTCACGTTTCCATTTAATTTCCTACTTTATATCTGAAAGAGATCATCAGAATATCCCTTTGCGGTTGAAACTAAGGCACTCTTTAAACATTTAGTTTTTGAAGTGATACCTCAAATAAACTAACTTTTCTTGCAATTTCCAAATGCCACCATTCCTAGGCACCATTCCTTTGCTGACTCCCCCAAATACACACAACACTTCTCTGACCGCATAATGCTCCTTATTCCTGTTGATATCACACATATCACAATCTTTCTCATTATTCACATTCTCCATTCCTGAATAATCCATTTGTGGACTATCAAAACAGCTGTCAGTTATCTGCATATGCTCCTTAGTGGGCAGGGACTGTCCCAGTGTGAATCGTGATCTTCCCAAAAGACTTTTTGTCCTTTACTCTTCACTGTAGGTCATCCTCCCGCTTCCTGTTTCTTCATTCAAGCACAAGCGGGATGCACAATTGGGAAGCACCTGCCTGAATCAAAAAGGCAGCAGAAGGATCAGGATGGGCTGGAAAGCTGCCAAAGTCCAATTTCACATCAGGAAAGTCCCTGGCCTGTTGAGGAGGGGAACATCCACTAGCGACTTCTTGAAATACAAAGATGCACTTGTTAATATTGTTACACTGCCTTTATTCTCACTATTGCCCTTGGGCCAGCAGTTGATGCCCAAGGTTCTTTCTCCTGCTGCCTTCTGGGAAAGATATTTGATACCATTTACATGCAGCAATCACCACTTCAAGTTGCCAACAAGAAAAGGACCTGACAAACAAAACTTACACATGCCCAAGCCACTTGAGCTAAAGTAGCTTGCAAAAATCATGTGCCATCATCTTCAGGGTAGATCAGCAAGAACATAACACTCTTAATTTTATATTAAATGCTCTATCATAAGGAGAAAATTGTCCTGAACTTTCAAAGTCTACAGAAGCTCAGGTACCTGTACAAGTATTGCATGACTGTCACACTTGTTCAGCAGCTGGATAAAACCACAACAGAAGTGCAATTCTCTGTAATTCAGTTGATGAAAATGATACAACACAGGTTTCATGCAGTGCTTTTCGTCTGTAAATATTGAAAGCACTCCAAAAAGCAGCCACAATCATTATGCCATACTGTTTAAACAGTGAAACTAAGGCACAGTGTCTTGTCATGGTCACAGCTAGAAACAGAGTTGAAAATTCCCATGCTTGCCAGAGCTCCCTTGTGCTAAAGGATTTTGGGCACAGTAGTGAAGGTTTGGTCAAAAAGAATGTGGCAAACAGCTGAACACTAAAGAAATTTCTCTTTCTATCATAAAATAGGGGATCATTGAAAGAGTTGTTAAGCATAATTTGTCGATAAAGTAGCTATAGCAGTTAACACTTATTAAGACACAAAATTGTGTTTGTTTGTCTGTCTTCCATTTAGGATTTCACTACACTTTTTCCAGCTTTTTCAAAGGGATCAGAGTTCCACTGGAATTAATGGAAGTAGGACTGAGAGATGCACAATTTTAGGCACTAATCTGTGAATTATCTGTGAATATTTGAATAGAAGGAAACCAAACCTGCATTTTTTATCTCGTCTGGGAGGAAAGATAAAACTGCTTTTATAAAGATCCATGTATGTTTATAGAATATCAACGAACAATGTATCTTACATTGTCTTTGAAGTTTCTTTATTTGATATAACAGGCTTCAAAGTAATCTAGATCAGGCCATGATTTTATAAAAATCTACTTCTTTTATATAGTTAGTATACATTAAGAAAGTGAACAGGATCTTTCCCATTGCTATGTGATTTAGTCAGATACTATTTCCACAGTATACCCACTTTAGGATATCAAGCTACCACTTAGAAATGGCTTGATCCTGATGATAGCCAAATTTCTATAGTATTAAAAAAATTGATATATGCAGATTTTTTTTCAAACACTAAACTGAAATATTTGCTGCTGTTTACTGGGCTACTCAGATTTCTTGTCCTGATATCGTAAGAATATGTCATGAGATGTGGAACATTTTATGGATATAAGTAGTTGACAGCTACAAATAAAAGACACGTCTTGATCTGCCATCATAAAAAGGTAAAACCAAGACTTGAAAAATCTTTATGACATTGTACCATTAGTTGACAACTTATCATGCAGTGTTAGACAAAGCAACAGAAATAAGTTTTGGCAGATTTGGGGCTAGCAGTTAAAAATAAAAAATAACAAATGTAAACACATGAGAACTGTATTGCCATTATGTTTAAAGAGAATAATAAATCTTTAAAGATGCCAATGATTGCTTTATATACTACAAATGACTGCTGCCAATCAACTCTAAAGTATGTAATACATGGTATTCTAAGTATCAGAACTCAAGGCAAACTCCACAACACCATGAGTAATATTCTCTGCCATAAACTACTCACTTCATTAGGCAACAGTAAGGATTGACAACTTATTTCTTTGCATTTGTGGAACTGTTGGCAGAAACACCCTTTTTTTTTTCCCCACATAACTTGATTTTACCAAACATTTCCTTTAAACCAATTACCCTGCTCATGGATCTTGAAAGGAAGGTCTTAAACATATTCTGAGGCAAAACAGAGAGGCAGTATCACTTTGCACTAACAGCAGCAATTGCTTTTTCCCTAAAAATATATTTTATATATAATCATGCATGCACACTACAGAGGAAGGCAAGACTATGAGGTTTCTGATGATGACAGTTTCAGGTAGTGGAACTTAAAGACACACCCAAGAATTCTTTTCTCTTTTTGACTGTGATCTTGATCTTCAAAAGCTGCAGTTCACAACATTTCTTAGTGCAACGTTTTTAGAGTGTTTAAACACTATTTATATTTGCATATGATTTGGTTGAATCACCTCTTGCCTTGTAAGCCTCAAAGCCACAACTCTATATAAATGAATTCTTGTCACTACTATTTCCTTGTTTCAATTGTTTTTAGGAATTCATTATTTGGACTTTGGTATTCCATCTTCTTTTCTTTTCACTTTCTTCCTATACTGACTCTGCAAAGCTTTGTAATCTGACAATAACAACCAGAAAAAAAAACAGTTGTGGATCCCAGCTTTTGCTAGGCCACATTCAGCTTGTTCAGTTGAGGCTTTTTAGCCAAGCCTCAGCTAAAATCATGGACATGTTTTTTGCTATACTCTCTTCTCAGGAATTCCCTGTTTGAAAATGGAAGGTAAAATATTAAACTGGGAAGTAACATCTAGTCACGTTATCTGATGGTTTGGCAGCAGCTGACCTCATATGTCACATGTATGAAATGCACCTTGCTGCAGTCCTGACACATTGTGTGGCCTGTTGATGAGGAGACAAAAACAGGCAGGGTGGTATAAAGATGAAAAAAAAAGGAGAGGCAAAGATAAAGCATAACTAGCTAATATCGGACAGGGTAGTGCAAAAAACTCTGATAACAAGCCTAGGAGACAAACAATTAGGTAGACTTAAGATCTTAAATCATCCTAGTAGCACCACGAAAATATTTTGCTGCAGTCCCTCAGTCTGACAGGGATTTGGTGAGAGAAAGGGGATGGGAGAGCCAGAAGAGAAGGGTGGTGTGACTCGTTTACTTGTCCCCTGCAGGATTTGCAGTTTGGGGATTCTTTGGTGAGGGGTGTTTGTGTGTGTGTGTGTGTGTGTGTGTGTGTGTGTGTGTGTGTGAGAATTTCACCCTATATATAACTTGGAATCTTATTAGATAACAACTCGGTGACACTGCAAATCCAGTATTTCTCCGAATGCTATTTTTGAAGCTGAAACACACAACATATTTTGAACTCCAAAGAAGTACAATAAAGATCCCCCCTTCAAAATAAAACGAGAAGTAAAAAGAAAAAAAAACACAACCGAATGCACATGTAATAATTTCCAGGCGGGCTTCCTGTGATTGTATCCGATTATTTAAATTTTGGACTGTCTCTTTAATTTGAGGAGCAGAGAGAGAGGCGACAGATGGCAGACAGAATTGACTTATGTCCTCTATTCTTCTAAAGAAGAAGGGGGAGTGCAGAAAGTTTGATCGAGGCAAAAGCTACAGTACATAGGCCTGGCTATAACTATCTAATAGGTCTTTTGACGGATCGGTTTGGAATATTTAGGGTTTTTTCTCCCCGAGACAGGCTTTGTAACAAACCCACAGTCCTGGAGGTTGCCATGGGTGATGAGAGCGCTGACATCCAGTCCCAACTACAAATAAGCACATGACAAATGGGCCCAGAGCCCTCGGACAGCCCTGAACCTTGGTGACCCCCTAAAAAACCCAACCTCCCCATACCCATGCCCCCCCCCAAAAAAAAACATTTCTGAGGATATTTTTTAAAATTGAAAGCTTGCACTTAATTGGAAACACTGCCGTGTAACCGAAATGCTTAGGACAGCATGTACAAGTAAAAATAAATCATGCAGCATTGTTATTTAATGCACTGTGACATCATTTCCTGAAATTAAACAGAGATGACACAGATTCAGACAGTCCCTGCTAAGGTTCAGTTCAAACAATTCACAGATGTTTTCCTCCAGCCAGCAGAAAACAATGCGGGGCTTAAACCACTTCTCTCCCTCTCCCACTCTGCATCTCCTGCTCTCTGTCCTCAGCCTTTTTGCTGGCGTGAGGAGGTATGGCAGTTTTATAATACACACTCCCGCAAAAATATTCTTTTTTTAATTTAATTACTCAGGCTGTTGTACTAAATAGATGGATCATTGTGTCACAAAAGCATCAATTTTTCAGAAGAAATAACAGATGTCTATGTAACAATGATTAGATTAACCACTCCCAGACAAAGCTAGCTTTTGAGGCCCACACACCCCATGACCCCGGGTTCCCTCTTCTGTAGGGGGTGGATGTAGAAATGTCAGATCTAATCTCAGATTCCATTTTTAAAACAAACAAAGCC
>JAOXXN010000065.1:32986489-33023388 GCA_026770055.1 Myrmophylax atrothorax | reverse complement strand
ACCCCCACCCCATTTCAGCTCTTTTCTTTTAAGATTGTAGCATTTAAAAGGTATGTGAATGTTCAGTCTCTTACTAAATCTTCAGGACAGATTTCATGGTTGAGGACTAGGACCACTTGGAGGAGGAAACCTTTCAGCCTGGGATCAGAAGTGCCATTTTGAGAAAGATTTCCAGTTTTACTCTGCCCAGGCTGGTGACACCATAGTGCAGGCAGGCAGGACAGTAGGGGGATGCTGGTGATATTAGGCAGGGCAGCGCTACCACCAGCAGTAAAAACAAATGCTAACAGCCACCACAAGCACTTCTGATGAGAGATCAGAGCAACTGTTGGGTACAAAAAGGCACAGCTCCATCACCTTGAGGACCACAGGATCACAGGTCATGGGAGTTTAACGTTCAGGTACTGATTTTTCTTTAGCACTAGGGTGAAATCATTTAACCTCTCCATACAAAGTTTACCCAGCTGAAAAATGAGTGCAATATTATTTTGTAGGACATGCTTCCAACTGGGTGGTGTTTGTACAGAGAGGTCTGTTCTACACCGGCAGGCAAGTAGTAGCTGAAAACTCAGCACACAGCCAGCCCTGCCTAAAAGAAGACCTGGAATAAAACTGTAACTTAGTGTCCTGCAGCTCTCTGACTATGTGGTGCACTGAGGTGGAAATAGCAGCCATGCAGGTAGTTTTACATGAGAATCAGAGGACATCATCCATCTCCTCTGTGTACCCCCAGAGAACATAGCATGTTACAAATAAGTCCAACACACACTAAAATTCACCAGAATGACTTCGCATTCCTGTATTTTTCTGGAGTATCCCAGCCATCTTCTCACCATTTTAACTGGACAGAAATCTGTTGTATTTTGGGGTTTGGTTTTGTGTTTTTAAAGTACAACAGAAACAGCAATGTGAAGAAGCCTTCTTCCAGATGACATCTCTGAGAAAAGCTCCTCTTCTACAGTTTGATATTAAAGTAGGATGTTCAGTGTGGAGTACAACAGTCAGCTACGTTCCTAACCTTGCTTTAGGGCATTATTCCTAAAATCACAATATAGGAGGAGACATTTTTGAAGGTGGGATGGATTCAGCTTCTTTGAACATTTGCTCCAAGATTGGTTTTGGTTGATGACATTCATCTCCAGAATCAAGTCTAATGAATAAATAAAATAGCTACTCTGTATAAAAGGCTTGATAAACCATTCATCAAAATATGATAGATTCACATTATATTCTCAGATACACCCACATAAATACAGAAAAAAATAAATCTGTTTCAGTAAGACTATTCATATTATCCAATCTGGATACCTGAATATGACAAGCTAAGAAAATTAATTCAGGTAAGTACAAAAGCTAAGCCTGGTTCATTTTAACACTTTCCAGGAGAGCTTACTGTAGCCTGACAATGCAGCAGATGAAACCAAAGTCTATCCTACAAGAAACTGTGTAAAATGCAAGATTTTCAGCCAGAAGATGGTGGAAATCAGGCTAAAATGACACTGTCCAATGTTAGGAGACAAAACTTCAGCCAGCAATAAAAAGGAAAAAGAAAAAAAAAACACAAAACCAGCTCAACTCCACTGATTTCAGGGGAGATATCTCAAATACCATCATCTGGGAATTTGGCACTGTCACGAATAAGGTTAAGTTTGCAGGCTACCATTGTTAAATCTAGCATTTTTAGTTAAGATACATATCTTCTTACAGACTGTAACAAAAGAAACAACCAAAATAGAATTTTAACAACAGACATCACTCCAGGTAAGTGTCAAAGAATAAACCAGTGCTGTAAAAGAAGGTGAAAACATGTTGAATGTAACAAAAATGTCATCCTTGGCACACTACGCTGTAGAAATGGATGAACTACCAGAGGTACAAGTTCATAGAATGGTATAATTACTTCCTTTATAACTTTTCTCTCTTCTGATTATGTAAGTGTATTTTAAAGGTCCTCCATCCTTCAAAAGGGCATGGGAGGAAGGGGACTGGCTCTGTATAGTTTCTGGTAAGAAATCCTAATCTCAACATTGGCATAAGCTGGAGGTGTCTATACATTTGAGCACTTCCTGTTTTCACTTTGTGATCAAATATATTCTTTGCAGGGCAAATAGGGGAGCACTTGAGGAAGGAAAGCAGAGATGTCTGAGAGGCTAATTGAGTGTAGTAAAGACTCCTTGGCATTAGAGGAAAAGGAGTCTTCTAATGCTATGAATAAACTCTTGACTTGGGTCAGATTTCTTGCTTTTTCTTTTCTTTAACCACCTTTGAACTCAACTAAAAACAGCCATAATGTCAGGTTTACCTTTCTGATGTCGTAATCTTTATGTACTATTGAAAGGCTTATACTACCAGACTAGGATTTCCTCTACTTTCTTAAACACTGGATATTATCCAGAAAAAGCATACACATTTCCAACCAATTCATCCTCAGATCTTTCATCTTCCAGTACTGTTGTAATTCCAAATGTAAGACAGAGCTCAGTAAGTGAACGAGAACATGACAGAAGCTCCAACTCCTTGCATTTGATTTCCAACAATAAAAATGTGCATGTGTCTCCTATTTCAAATATAATTAAAGTTACTTCAAAATGTAAGCTGTGATAGGGGTTAGAAATTGTTTTGAAAGACACAGCCTGTCAGACACATTCATTCTACATCAGAGTTCAAGTGCCTGTCTCTTCAAAAAAGGCACTTAGGCCATTCAATTTTTAAAATCAACTGTCTTAGGAGTTTGCAAACTGATTGAATAAAGGAAAAAAATAGCATTTTATTTAAAATAATAAGAAAATAGAATTAGTCAGAACTGAGTTACTCTCTTGGAATTTGACAGTCTAAAGGACTTTCAGGTTTAATCCATGCCATAAGAGATAGACTGCCTGCCACTGCCTCTCCTTCCAGGGAAACCAGAGGTTAATGATTTTTGTCATATTGAGACTAACAGCTAACAATTGCTACAGTTGGCCTTTAGTATTTTATTTGTCCTTTTGAGGTATTCAGAATAGGTGACAATGGCTTGCAGTTGAGAACATATGTAGAGAGACCCCTGTGGCTTATGGAACCAGCTCCATGCTGGTTGGGTGTTTGTAAAAAAAATACATCCAGAGCTCTTTTATGTTCCTCTCCTTAATGAATGCATGAATGTCAAAATGTACCAATGGCCCATTCAGGGGGCAAAGCCTAAGCAGCTCCTTCTTTAAGAACACATCCTGAGACGCCAAATACATTTGCTTAACAAATTAAAATAATGAGATAATTCAATTAGTTTCTTTAAAAAAAAGGGAGAAAGGAAAAAAGGGTACATCAGGGGATTATTGTAATACAAGAACAGGTCATACAGCACAAAGGAGGAACAAACCAATTTTAAATAAGGTTAGACTAGTAATGAAGGAATGTACATTGAATCATGGACCACCATTGTAAAGATATTTACTTGAAACAATAAAATTGTGCATCACAGATTCCCCCGTTGTGGCTCAGCCAGCACTGCATTTTGAATGGACAGGCTAATTTGAGAAAAAGTGTGAGATCTTTGAAAGAAAGGAGTTCTCTTCCTTCCCTGCATGTGTTTATGGCAAGAATCTTTCTGAATTTACATTGCACTGGTCAGGGGTCTCCATTATCAGTTTGCAGGTCTGAGAATTACAGCACAGTAAATCTTTCAACACCTGCAACCTCATTAAAGCCTGGATGGTAAAAGGTTTGGGGCTTTTTTGTGTCCATTTAATCTGATTTCTGTGAGGCCATCCTCACCAGTGATGGCAAATTTCCTCAATTCATGCAGGATGGAGAGGGTCAGGAGAGAGAATAGAAACAAGGAAAAGGGATTTCAAAAAGCCAGGAGGACTTTCCTCAAGACAAGCAAGAGGCAGTTGACTGTTTAATAAGCAAGTGTCAAATGCTTTTGAGGAGCAGCACATAAGAAAGAAAGGCAGGGAGAAAAAAAAAATACCACAAATTTCATAGGAGGAAATGGAGTTTACACAGACACGTCTACAGACCAAACTTATTTGTTTGTGGCCCTGCTTTTTGCTGTCTGTCTGTACTACTTCTCTAAAGATACCCTACAGCTAAATGCAAAACTCTCCACTCACACTCACTCGACTTCCAAATTAAAAACATTTTACAGGTTAGTAAATCTCCAGCTGAGGTGATGTAGCAAAGAACAGCTGTGAAGTAATTTTGATAATGATGAGAATAATAAGCACATGGCAAGGTTCAGGGCTTTGCTGTTGCAGCTTCAGTGCTCCTGAATAGATAAAAGTGATTAAATACTCCTGATTATCCCTGACCAATATGTAATGGATTTACAGCCCTTTCAATTAGTCAGTATTTGCTTAGGACTCATTATTTTGTCTTTGGTTAAGTAATCAGCCCAGAGACTCATGTTCTGTCTAATTCCTCTGAGCCAAGTGGGTACAGGGCACCTGACCTTTGAAATGGCCATAGCTAGGAGGCAGGAATAACCACTACTCCAGTGGAGACACTGGCTATTCCAGTTAATCCTGACCCCACAGGCCAGATCAATGCACCTCAGTTTGCTACTAATGTTCTTACATCAAAATGATGGTTTAGAAATGTGAATCTATCGCTCCCCCCTTTAGCTGTGCTGCTAGCAGAGCAGTTCAATATCCCTATCACAAATAGATCGGGTCCTGAAATCATTATTCTGTAACCAACATCAGCTACCGTGAAAATTTATAAAACTTTGGTAGAAGAAGCAGTAGTTAATTATAGTTTGCTTTTTAAGCCTTATCAAGTGAGAAACAATTTTAAAGTGAGACGAAGAAGAAAATCAATTGATATTTTTACCATTTTCCATTATTTCCCACATGAAGTAAACTACAGAGATACTAGTTTTTCTGTGGAACCATGTTTTGATGTCTAAGTGAAGCTATAATGTCAACAGAACACCAACACATAAAACCAATAGCAAGCAGGAGGATAAAGACAGCCCATGGAAATCATTGCTATTTCATGTATTTAATCTCTCTCCCCCAAATGTGAATATGGCTAGTTTTTAATAATAATGGACTTGAAGAGAAGCTAAAAAGGTGCTTATTCTCTCTGTTACACAGCTGAAAAATTAGGAAATCTGTAAGCCTTCTGTATTTCTCACAAAAAAATAACAATGACAAGTTTGCAAACTGCTGCTTTGACTCTCTAATATCCACAGTGTATGTCAGCATGCACAGATTGGGGCTCCCTCTTTCACCACATACATATGAAGTTTGTATAAACAGAGGCCAGCAATAAAGAATCCAGAAGGCAGAGCTTTATATGTGCTAAAGCAAGAACCACCCCCACCCCCACCCCCATTGTTGTCTGTAGGAAGACTTTGAACAATTCAAAGCCAAAACCTGTTACTTCATATATAGGTGGTGTTCCATGCTAAGGCATTGTACTCTCTCTCTTTTTCTCTCTATAGGCATGTGTATGTGTATATATACACAAATATATATAGGTTTCTTTGAGATTTGTCATGATTCCAAGACCCAAGAAAATAAAAATCTAGAATAAAAAACCAAAGCAACAAAAACTGAGCCCTAATATTGGTCCAAAGATTATGGGGACAATTGATTTCTAGTAATGATGAAAAAACCTCATTAGGCACATGAATAGAAGTCTATTTTGGTTTTGGGCACCACTTACTGTGAGATGCTGGAAAAGCCATGCTCTCATGATATTTGTTGCTACTTTGGGGAAAATGCCTCTTTTCTTCTGACGCTTTTTGTCCTTGTCTGGGTCATCATCATCTCCTGTACCAGGTGAGGCTACACTGTTGTCTAACCCATCTCCTATAACAAAGAGAAAAACAGGAAGGAGGAGATGTTTAATAAACAAAATACAGAATCCAAAAAGTATCATCAATTACCAAGACAATACCATGGTTTGGTTTTTATTCATTTGTTAGATCAGGCACTTACTGTTGCTCATTATATAAGAACGCTGATACAAATACATAAAAATTGGAAACTATCTCTCCAAATACTAATTTTGTGTTTCACACATGCATATATCATTAATTCAATTATAATTGTGTGCTTGACATAGAGCAATAGCTCTTTGTCAATTATGGGATTCAATGTGGGAAAACCTGCCACAAGAAAACCATTTACTGTAAATGCATCCCCACAACCATTCTGAATATATACATATAAGTAATCAAGTTAAATGTTCTGTAGTCTATATATTCAAGGCCCTCTGCAGAGGTGGCAGTAACCATGCCACCGTTCAGTGCACATAACACGCTGTCAGATGAGCCACTCCCTGTAGCCATCACCTCCCAACACACATACATACGCACTCACAAACACGTACACCTAGTATGACCTGGTATATAGCATTTGCATGACATGAAAACTTCTACATCTCTGCATCAGTGATTATTATCATTAAAAAAAAAAAGATGCACATCAAGGTAGAGCTCTCACTTAATCAGAACTTTCCGTCAACATCTTTCTCTTCTCTGCTTTTCCTTGGCATTAATTGTGCATTAGCAAAAATCATTTACTTTTAACAGTCATAGTTATTTTTTCTTGCCCTCCAGCAAAAATGCCTTGAAAGCCTGCCTGGAGGGCATCTAAATTATGTATCTGAAAAACTCTTCTGGCAAGGCATTGCAGGACCCCTACTTTCTTAAAATTCATACGAGCACGTCTTCCTGTTTTTGGGAAGGCATCAATCAAGAGCAGCAATATATGCCATATTCCTACATTAATATTTGAACTAATAACTTTAAAAAAAGGAAAGAAACAAGATCCGACTTGTGGCATAATCAAATGCAAAATAAATGAAGAATACTGGGACAGCACTGAGACTTTATAGATTGCTGTGTTTTCCTTACACATCATTAGCCCGGAGCCACACGAAAGAGGAAAACAGAGAAGTGGAGAGTTTATGCTCCCTGCTGGTGTTTAAGAAGCCGAGGTCCTGGAAGGACATCTGGGAATTGTGCTGAGACGGTGGTTTTTGTAATTTAAGAATAGACATTCATTAGCAGTAAATGCCATAAATCCCATGCTAAGTAAAAACCTTGTCCAAGAAAGCCTAAAACAATAAACTCTGTGCTCAATGTAGCCTGAGCTAGACGGTCCATAGCTTCCTGAGGAATGCTATAGATTCACAAGCTAATTCCTATAGCCTCATCTAGATCTGTAGTGCTACTAAACGAAATACATTGCTGCTACATACAGTCCATTTGCTTCAAAACTTGCATTTCAGCTCCATTTTCCCATGCCAGATCACCCTTCTTGTACTGCCTCCCCTCTGAAAAATCAACCCTTTTGGACCAGAGAGACAGAAAAAGCCACAACAAAGAGCTGGCAGATTAATTTTATTGACATTTCCATTTTCACTGCAATGTGATACCCTCCATCACATGGAAGAGATGACCCTCACTATTTACAGACTGACAGGCCACTTCATTACAACCACCCTGCCCCAAGGCAGAGCAGTTCCTTTCCATCTGCCCAAACACCAGAGCAAGACCCTGAAGTCGCTGCTCTCTTTCTCATGATGCTTTTCTTTTTTCTTTTGTTTGGTATTTTTATTTGTTTGTTTTGTTTTTTTTCTGTTAATGATGGATAAAGGAGAGTTGAATCAGAGCAAACTAATTGAAGAGATTATGGAAGCTCTAAACACTGTAACCCCCTGTTTACTTTTGCAATATATTGGTTATTTAGAAAGCACTCCTTTTGGCTGCTGTCTTCCCCTCCATATATTCTACCCTACCCGTGTCTCTCTCACAGACATGCGTGCGCACGCACACACACACACACACACGCGCGCGCACACACACACACACACTTTCCACTATGCCAAGGAACTGCTGCAAGGCAAATTCTCACAAACACTAATGGCTTCTGACTGCTCCTTGGCAACCCCAGCATTTTAACCTGGGTGGATATGCTCTCCAAAATACAGACACTGGAGCTATCTCATCAGCTGTTCATGTGACACAGATGGAGAGTGGCTATTAGGAGCCAGGCAATGGGCCTTGGGGATCTGAGGTGCTGTACTGTAGCCTCAGGCAATTTTGAAAAGCAGTACCCAGAGATGGGGGGGAAAAAAATCCCTACTGAAAGTGCAAGTTTGAAGTCAGTCAGTTTGTTTGTCTATCTGTCGTGTGGATAAAGATATCTTAGTCTCTATGTAAAAGCAATGTGTGTAAGCACAGGGTGCAAGGAGCTGTAAAACTTCTGCTCTGCATCATCCTTTCAAACCACAGAAGCACCCGTTCACTCTGTATGGACAAATTCCTGTCTATCTGCATGTACTGGTCTCCTATTTGCGAGCATCCTCAGCAGGAGTTGTGTACATGCTAAAGCAATGTTTAAGACCTTTTGAAGAGGCAGTTAATATCTTGGTTGTAAAAAGCTAAAAGCTGCACAAGAGAGGAAAGTTCAGTAAAAGCTCCCATTGCCCTCCCACCCTATTCAGCAGTTGAAATTGTAAGAGTTGGTGCTTCCCTAGTTTGTTCCATAACCCCATGAAAGGAAATTCAAATGCTGTACCTCCAAATTATATCAGAAAAAAATATGGCAAGATTTGTTCTTCCCGGTGAATGACAGGCCCGATACTGTTAATCTGTATTGTCATACCTTTAGTAGGTACAACTGCTCACATTACTGGATGCAGTTTCTAGCAGGAAGAAATCATAGAAATAGCCCATAAACGATCTTTTCTAAAATGGAATGACTTACTTCTTGCATATGGAGGACCTGATCCTAGTTTTCTGTACCCAAATAAATATTAGTTGCTTTAAATAAAGAAAAATATATTATCAAAAGTGAAATAAAATTAACAGACAGGAAAGTCCTTTTATGTCAGACTGGATTAACTATTTTTAACTACTGTATGAAGAAATAAAAATTTAAATAATTTAAATCATCATTACAAGTGATTCTGCTTATGTGAACTGTTCATATCCTGTATTAGATGTAATTTTTAAGAAGAGTAGAGTCAAATCCTAGCTTGTTTGAAAATTGCAATTATACAAACATAGTTATCCCAATTTTCTAGAGGAGAAATTAGGCCTTGATTTTGGCCCACTGTCTCTCTTTTTCATCAGCAGCAAAAAAAAAAAAAAAAAGAAAAAAGAAGGAAAAAAAAGAGTGACTTTCTCCTCTTTACACACTGTTCACTCATTTATTCTCTTGCAAAGAGTACAAGTGATTGCAAAACCCTATCACTGTTCTAGGACAGTGGAGAATTCTTAAGTGGCACTCTCTTTGTGGAGGTGTCAATGAACTATGCAGGATCAAGCCAGTAGAGAATTAGGCATTTTACCCAGCTTGTTTAAGATTATAGTAATGCTATGAAATAGCCTCAATAACCCTTATAAAACACGGAGAGTTCACAAGAAACTTTGCAAAGTGACCCACATGAGGTTCCTTAAAGACCATGAAGAGTTTGTGGAGGAGGCTGAAGATGCAAGTCTTCTCTACACAGTGTGGATTTGGGCTCCGAGTTCAGGCACTCTTAGCATGTGCTTAGAGTTTCCTTCCATAAGATAAATTGTTTTGCATTGAAAGCAAAGGACTCTACCATGTCTTCAAAAACTATCAAATAAGTAGTTACAGCAGGGTTTCTATTGCACCATAATTCCACCTTAACTTGCTGCAAACTCATTTCCTTGGACTGACAAGCTTGCTGACACCAATATTCACACAACAAGGACTCTTGAAGAAAGTCCAGTTCTACAGAAGGCCTGTCCAACCTTACTGTATCAATGAATTCTTCTCTGTCAGTCCTCCACACTATCAGTATTATCTCAACCCTAGTCTTCATCCGAGTTCCTTACAGAGTAAAGACCCAGCAACAGATCAAGCAAGTGCTGTTTAGAAGCTGCTCATCTTATGTTTTCACCACTTGAGAACAGAATAAATAAAAAATTTCCAGTCTATGCAAAATGATAATTGGAAAGGACAACCTAGTCTGGCCAAAACACTGCAGCCTGGCAACAGTCCTGATTAAAACTCTAGAAATAGTTCCTGTTAACATTATAACAGGTAGAGGAATTAAAAAATGATTTCTGGAAAAGTACATTTCAGGACCCAGTGTTTGAGTTTCTTCACCATCAGAGGTCCCTTACAGCTTTGTGGTTTGTCATACTCAAGGAAAAGAGAGAACAGCAGGGGTATCTATAGCAGGGGGAAGACAAGACACTTCATTTTTCTGAAAATAGTGGAAGCAATAAGAAAAGCAAGCTAAAGGATTCTGAAAAGGAAAGGTGCAATGCACTATGCTGATCTTAATTAAATTCCTCTAGAATCTCTCAGTCTAATATTTTGATGGAGTGGAATACGTAGACATAACTGCAAAACAAAGAGACTCTGCATGCAGCCTATATTCACAATTTGCAATTATTTGTTTGTTTGTGCATATAATGTGTCCACCTGGACATAAGTATTGTAAACCATTATTAACAAGGGTGTTCAACTTAGTAATATGATCCATATTACCACCAGAGAAAAATCTCAAAAATCTGGTAAATTACCACTGTCAAAAACCTAGAAAGGGAAGTGTTCAAAGATGTTTTTGAAGATAACATAGTCTGTGCTGCAGGGAGAACTAATAGAGAGCAGGTCAGCTTCAGAATCAAAGACCCTTCAGTAGAAGTCCTTATCTTCATTCCAGCCCATTAAAATCATCAGGCTTTTAGCTCCAGTAGATCACAGCTCTTTGAATAAAGTCCTGGCTACGGACTGTGGTTTCTTTTCTCCTCCCCTCAATGATTCCTGCTCAAGGAAGTTGACTTTAGTCTCCTCACACTACAAAAGGCTTACTTCTTAGGAGGCATACAGCTTAGAGCTGTGCCATCATCAGCAGTGCTCTGCAGGTATGTGGTTTTGCTAAATTTCTTTATTGCAGGAGGAAAGGAGACATCAGAAGCTCTACAAGCCTGACAGGCATTCTCAGCCTGTGTTCACCTGCATGCTCCGCCACCATTTCCTGGAGTGGAGTGTCCTCAAGTGAGCTGCTGTAATCAGACCACTGTATTCCCTTCCCTTTTGTGCCCCTGATACACAAGACATATATCTTCTGGTTTTATGTTTCAGTCAGCGTCTTGGAGAGAAAGACATGTTGGACTCCAGTGCACTAGACAGAACAGGAAGGCTTCAGACATACAGCACTACCATCTCACTTACAACAGAAGATATTACTCTTTGCCCTTCTAGAAGCAATGAGAAAACAGAAGAACTGGGCTTCTCTCTCACCATTCTTTTGGAAGATCTTTAAGTTCTTTTCCTTTCCAGGCTAAAACCCAACAATTGCACTGTAAAGATGACATGCACAAATTTCACACAAGGCATTAATAACTATTAAAAATTCAAATAGGAAAAAAACTTAAGCCACTATGAGACCTCACCTACAAAGCTATTCGATGGGATCTAATTACATCTTAGCATAGTTTGTTAGGAGCAAGTCCCTGTCGCCATCTGGCAATATGTGCTAAAGGCTTAAAGAATTGCATGGTATCTTGTACATAAAGTGCATTTACAACAAGAGATGGAAGAAAAACTGTTCCTTTTCTATTTCTGGATAGGCATCTCTATACAATCATTAATATACTTTATTTGCAAAAAGGCATTTACAATTGTGGAATGACATTCCAGCTCTGTTATTACAGCAATGCATGCTATAAAATCAGTGACCAAAGACTTTCAAAATTATTTGCAGAACTGTTATGTTTCGCATTTTCCCTTTTATATTTTTCTGTCCAAAATTTAGAAAAAAAGACTGGCTTTTTTTTTGTGTCCTTAATTGTCTGTGTTTAGAGCTCATGCTTGTTTGTGAAGTGAATCGAGAAACCTTAAAAGCCAAAAATGTATTTTTCTAGCTTTTTTAAGACAAAAATTATAAACGGTAGTTTAAATGTTAAGGTCTTTCATAAAGCCAGCAGTTTTGTGATTCATTCATTGCAATCCAACATTTTTTCACATCAGGTGAAAAAAGTGTTCCAAATGCACACAAGGGAAACAACTGTAAAGAAACCTGCTAATTACTGATCTCTCTTACGTTCCTGCTGTGCTAAACTGTCCAGACATGCTGAAGTGAAATTTTTCTGCGGTTTTCAAGTGACTAGTTCATGGCCCACTGCCGTCGAGTGCAGGAGAAGGGACGAAATGCTTTAGTTTACATGCAACATTTACTAACTGTGTGGGTTTTCCGACATTAAAGAGGGGACAGTGACCCATGCCACCTTTTTCACACTCAAAAGAGCACTGAAAAAACAGTCTTCATAGGCTTACCTCAGGCTTCCCTGGCCCTTAACACCCTCCCCCCAGGGTAGGAGCAGAAAGAGAAAAAAGAAGGGATTTTATGCTCCTTTCTCTTCAACTTTTCAGGCGGTATAAGCAGCATTTAGCAAATTCAGCCTCCAAATGGCTCCAAATGCTCTGAGCTGCAGGGGCTCATCCTTTGTTAGCCTCCCTCTATTTACACAGGATTTACGCAGGCTCTCCACTGAAGAGACCACATGTTTCTGACAGAAAGCACTTCCATTCACACTGCATCAGGCAACAGGATTGTAACCACTGCAGCTTCACGCTGACCTGAGATTAGGGATTTCAGCAACACTGAGATGGTAACAATCTGCTAACTAACGAAAATTATCCATGGAGAACTCTGCTGCTTACTCCAGTTAAAACTACCGTGGCCAGATAGATTAGGTTACTTAAAAGGGCAATTAAGAACTAGCTACTGTCAAGAATATGCATGTCCATCTACAAATAACATACACACACATTAAAATATCAGCAGGGGAAAAGACTTTTTTTTTTAAAAAAAATGAGACTGCAGCTTGGATTAAAACAATTTCACCCACTGGTTGAAGACATAAAGTGTAAAAACAGACAGATGGACACATATGTAAATGTGCCTGCATTTGTTTCTCTGAAGCTGGCAAGTTAGTAATAACAGTATAGTTTAATAATTTATTTTTCATGGTATTTTCATACTGGTTAACTGGGCAGTGGCAACATCCATGCAGAACTTAGGGAGCAAAATAATTGCTGCTGAGGCAAACAAACTGAAATAGGTGACCTCTCTTGGCTCCACTAACAAGAACTCGGTACTGGAACTCGATATCAGTCTGGTGATTTTTTAAATTTACTAATATTTTTTTTAAATCAATTTGACCAGTCAGGATTTTTTCCCAGATCTAGTATTTGTGTCAGGGTTTTTCAAAATGGATTACACACACACAAGCACAACAAACATTCCTGTTCGTAGCTTGTGATTTTTTGCTCAATAGCTTTTCATAGGGCAAGAGAAAATTGGATGGGAGCACAGGGCCAGAAAGGACCACACAGATCCATTTTTTGACGAGTTTTATTTTGACGTTTTAATTTGGCAAATTATTTGGCTTCTGCAGCAAAAGACAAAACAATTTCCTTCCATAACAGTAACTCCTGCATGCCTCCGATAAGCACTTAAAAAGTACTAGGTATATTCTGAAGTTCTCCATAGTATATCATAATAAAGCTCTTCTGGGCACTCAATGATTCATTTTTAGTGATCTCTCAAATGCCCTTACCCACAGTTAACACTCAGATTTTATTAAGGGAGAAAGCATGGACAAATGTCCACTTAAGTCCCAGCTCTCAAATTCAACTCTGCTTGCGCTGCAGTACCTAAATCTAAAGCTTTTTTAATGTTCTATTCACCTCCCCTGTGTGGCATTTCTGTTAACACAGAGTTCACAATCTTTCAGCCCCAAACACAGGAGGCTGCTATCTTCGAGTCATCCAAGGAATGTGCCAGATACTATCATCTCTCCTGCAATACAAAGAACTAGAAAGAGACAGAGACCAAAAGGAGACCGTGCTGATCAAGTTACTGAAGTACAGAAAGTCTTTCCCAGAATGCTAAATGTTAATCTTTGAACCAGCAAATGTTATAATTAAGATACTTGTAGCTGGAGGAAATGTTAGCTGGAAAAGTCAAAGGTACAGCCATTTGAAGTTGTACTTTTTTGCACGTTTATCCTAATCTCAGGCCCTTCATGCTGGCACAACCACTATCAAACACTTTGTTCTATTCAAGCAAAATTATCATTAATGTCAGTGGCAGTTTTGCCTGAGCAAGGAGTGTAAGACCAGATCCTTCTCTTGTTCACAGAGAATTGCAAGCACTGCACAATTCCATAGCAGATACACTCATTAGAATTTGTGGATTATGCTGATTTATGATGCTCTTCTGTTTAAAAGTGAAACTCACTTTGTACCTCATCAGGAAAATGTTCAAATGCCCTTGTTTCTATATAGTTGTAACTTCAATTCCTACCCTCCCCATCTCAGAACAAGTTGGGAAGTTTACTCCCAGTTTTTGATATCTAGGCTGAAGGAAATTATTACTAAAATGCATTTAAGTATTTTATATGCTTTGGTAATTTGCAGTGTGAATGTAAATAGCTGTTATTCTATATAAATTTTTCGTTGTACTAAACATTGTCACAAAAGGTGTCCTTGTGCTGCAGTCTAAGTGGAGTTCTTTTTAAATTGCTTCTATATATATTTTTAGAAAAGTATTTTTAGCATTCTCATAGTAATTCTGTTAAGAATACCAGCTGCAGACTGGCTACAGCTGAGGCAACAATAACAAGTCATTAAAGAATTCAGGAGACAAAAAAGCGTTTGGGAGTTTTTTCACAAAAAGCACATCTCCTTTAAGAGACTATTTTCCTTTTTTTAAATACTAGGATAATATTTTTAGTTCTCTCAATCAACTGTACAAAAGTAAGTTCACATTTAAAACCTGTATTTTATTTTTTGCACCTGTTCTTATTTGTTCTTTTTTTATTTTTGTAGTTACAGTAGTATCAAATACTTGGCAAAATAGCAAAGTTCAATTAAAATTCTACCTGCAGTTGAAGTTAAGTAAGTTAGTTCAATTGTACCTCATCAATATTTAACCTTCAACATTTTGCTGTTGTTCATATAAGCAGAATATGGAGAACTTAAAAGTAGATGATAGCTAACATCCTGTACTGTTCTTCTTCATTAAATCATTAATGTAGTTTCTGTAAGAATAAAAATGTCTTTCTTTTCAGAGGAAAATAGCCACCAGAGCATCTCAATTTTCCTTACAGTTGTTAAAAGCAGTTATGAACTGTGAGATGTTTTAACGTCTTGCAGTTCCCCTTAGACCACATGCTGTTGGACACAACAGTGTGTTCAGGAGACAGCCCTTAAAATGATGCCCACTAACACAGCAAGAGTCCATGTACTGTCCACATTAGAAACCTCACTTTTCAGGGTTATTTAGCTATTAAAAAAGCACTAGTTGAAATATTACATACAAGTACACATGCATAGGATTTTTTCATCATTTGGAAAAAAAGGGGGGGGGATGTTAGGACTAGAAATGTAACAGACAGTTATTCCTGAGAGCTACTAAGTTAAAAGCTTCAGTTTTTAAAAAGGACATTTGTTAGGCCACAAGTCCAAAATACACATCAATCTATTTTAAGATAGTTTAAAGAAAAAATGGAGGGTGGATGAATGCTTAAAAAAATAAAGATGTTTGAATAGAAAAGTGTCGAAATGAAGCATTAAAGCTTTTTCAGGTGATAAAATATACGCAAATGTGTATGTCACATAAAACACAAAGTGTACTGTCTTGATATGCATTCACAAACACCTGAACGGCACAAGAAAAGATGTTTGCTGTGAATGCATAGTTCAGAAAAAAATTTTAAAAATACAAAACAACTCCAAACTTGGCAAGTCTTACATACCATAAGAGCTCCAACACCTATGCACAGTAGGGTGGATTAACCCGGTGGGTGCTGCAGACATATATATGCACCTCCTCCTAAAGTGTTCAATTGGCTGGCAGTCTGGAAAACGCCAGAATGTGAAGGGTTACGTTGGAACACTGACAGTCTGCTCTAGTAGGTTTAAGTTAAAACCTGTACTTTAAATATAGTGTGCTAGGTATTTGGAAACATTACTAATACTGTGTATAAGTGTTATGCTATTTGGTGCTCAAAATGAAGGACTCGATCAAGTGCTCACTCCCATGAGTGAATCATGTTCCAGATGACAACTGTGCTTTGGATCTGCCCATATTTATTTGCAGGGGTACCATTTTTCAGAAGTCTTTCCTCCAAGAAGCCTTGTAAAGGTAAAGTGTAAACCATCTATGACTTATGTGCTATATATATATATTGCATGCTTAAAATTGGTTACTGGAAAAGCCTGAAATGTTTTGTCTTTCAAGTACAGTAGACAGATTAAAACAGTAAGCATTTGAGAGCAGAAGACCCTAGTTAGTTCCTGCCAGTTCCTTAGTGTGGCTTCAGCCATGAGAGAAGATACAGTTAAGACTATCCAAATGCCTCAAGTTGGAGAAGTAGCAAACATACAGACATGTGAATTCCAGTCAGAAAATCCCAGCTGGTTGACAAACTCCTCTCCTCCCCACGCGCCCCACCCCCACCCCCCCCCCAAAAAAAAAAAGAGAGAGACCTTTATGGTCTCAGAAAGGCAGACAATAAACTTATATGCTCCCATCGTATAGTTTTACCAATTTGTTTCAGGATAATATGACTAAAATCAAGTGAAATAGAAGGGATGGCTATGGCCTTCTCTCTCTGTTGCCAAACTGTCCCATAAGATGCTTTGGACTGCTTTAAGGGATTGAAAGAACTGACATACTCATAATTTCATAGAAACAGCTTTTGAGAAATCTTTTGGTGAATTGGATTTAGAAAATAAGGAAGCATAAAAATAGCAAAACCATAGGGTACTGACTTGCTTAACAGTATTTGCTTAAAAGTTCACAGTACAAACTGTGACACCTGATGTTTTGCCTTTTTGCTTACAAACTGTAACTTCAAGTCTTTCATTGTAGCAGAAAATATTACAAAGCTCAAATATGCAGTGCCTACAAAGTCGTCTTAGACTGGTTTGTGTCCCTGAGCTTTTTCTAGTGAACAACCTCACAAGCTGAGCTCCAGAGAATGCTCATCACCCCAACTCTCCCCTTTAGAGGAGACAGGGTTGGCCTGACCCAAAATGAAAAGCCTGGCAAGTTATGAGACTTCCCTTCCTCCAGGTTCAGATGGATAAAACTGAGTTTCCCTCTGGACCTAGACTCATCTAGCCAGTCAGAGACCTGACCTGTCTACCATAAGATCAAATATAAGCTCCACCAATCAAGGAGCAGTCCAGACTAAATGTGCTGATGCAACAAATTTCCAGATCTTGCTCACACTAGGCAGGGGAGTCATTCTTCTCAGTGATAAAGTCACTGAAAGCACTCTTGAGGAGATAAAAAATTAAGAACTGGCTGACTTTGCACCATTTGAGTGAGTTATTCACCACTGACCCAGAACGACAGAATTGTCGTTTTCTGACACCAGCTAGGAATGACTGTAGACATGGTCATCTCTGACTCCTTGCTGTAAGCCTGTAAGGAGAAAACATGAATAGTTTCTGAGCTGGGTAGTGGCATCAGTCCAGAAACTACAGTGTTTAAATGCATTATGCATTAGAAGAAACTTCACACAGTTTCTCCATCTCTCTCCTCTTAAAAACTTTGTGAAATGATGCCAATGAGAGGGCTTGGTACTCAAAAAAAAAAAAAAAGGATTTCAGCAATTAAGATTTGCCTCAAAGACATGAACCCCCCTTTGAAATTTTATGGTTAAGATATTTTTTCCTATCTCAGCTTTTAAAACTTACCAGAGATTTATACAGCATGTAAGAATTGAGATGCTAATAGCACTGGAGCACTATCTAACACAAGATATTCTATTTCTTTTTTCTGTTATTGGCTCAGAAACTGACCTTTAGTAAACTTTAGGGAAAGGATTTTTCAGATTGCTCAAATATGCAAGGAACACAGCTTTCAATGAAAACTGCTTTGAAAATCATTCTTAATATTCCTTTTGATAGTAATTAGTTGTGGATCTTAAATAAGGGAATATTATATATTACCACTTTTAAAGACAAATATACCAGTGGACTCCTGTGCTCAGTTGAGCATTACATTTTTTCAAGTCAGAGTATGGCTATTGTTTTTACTAATCCTTCTTAATGTCTAAATGTGTATCAAAAAGAGAGCATCCTGAAATACTCTTAGAAGGCAGGATCTTCAACATAAGTACTTGTGATCAAAATAGATACACAAGGGCATACTATTTCTTTTCTCCTTTAATTAAATTCAAATTTATGTTACTAGGAGCAAAAGCAACCTTAGCAGAGGAATTTTGGCAAAGAGACCACATGAGTTTTTATATTTGTGGCTGATCAAAATCATCAAGTATGAACAGCATTGTCATTCAGTCTTTATCTTCCTGTGGTATATGTGGGAATGTGTTCTGAGAGACAAAGTGAAAAACTAAGATTTGGCATTTCCTGTTTCTACCTCTGATGAACTCTATGACAAAACACTTTCTGTACCTCCCTTTACTTGCTGCACATGCTGCTTTTCTGGTGTGGGGGATGACGCACACAGAGCAAGCCAGTTTTCCCAAGAAGTGCTCCAAGGGACCGGGACCTGCCTGTGTTGCTAGCCTCTCTCCAGTGAGGATGCCTGCATGAGCACCAGCCCTGCACATTTAGATGGTGAGAACCTCTCCCTGGCTCTCAGAGAGCAGGAAAGAATTATCACATGGAGTGAAGATCTGGGACCCTTTTTCTGGAAAGAACACCAGCATTCACAATTCAGTTGCAAAGCACTAATGAGGTCTCTTTTTCAACCCTGTTTATTTCTTGTAAAATAGACTCACCTGGACAACAGCAAGGAAAGAGAAGTTATATAAAGGAGATGAGGAAGCCAGCCTTTTCTCCTCGATTGTGCTGCTCTCTGTTTCAGATGGTGGCTTTTCTCATTTTTGGTAAAGGTTCAGTAAATTACACAAGCCTTGGCCCTGGTTATTGATGGTTCACAGACTGCACATCCTTAGCAGCACCACCCCATCTATTACTGTGGAATTAGTTAACAATACTACTAGTTGTACCAAGAAAATAAACTAATTGGTCCCTGAGGATAGCTAGGTGCTTTGGAAGTCTTTTTAACAAAAAGAAAAAAATTATATCCCATAGTGATTTGCTAGCCTTCCTATAAGAGTATAGGGTAGAGATCCAGCACATTGGGACTTCTAAATTACATACTGTAATTGACATCAAATATCTGTCCCATCAGTGAATATCTTTATTAGCATCAAAATCACTCACAACTAGTGTTCCTCAATGTTATTAAACAGAACTTGTTCTAGGTGTTGCCTTACTAATTAGTCAGGATGAGCCTGAGGAAGAAAATCTGGGTCATGTTAAATTAATTGGAATGAGCATGAAAATTAGCAGAGCAAACTGCATCAATTTTCTATAGAGAGCCTTTCTTCATGTTGAGAATAAAAATGGATATTATGAGGCATTAACCAAACTGCCTTCTGTGACTGCCAAGAGGTGTGTTACAGTAGCCCAAAAATATCATGCTCACAGATTTTCAGAAGTTAATGAGACATTTCCAGGAATGGTAAATACATGGTATTAAAATGGGTGTGCCTCTTATGGGAAAATGCCAAGTCATTTCATGTTTATTCAGGCATAACAAGCTCCTCAAAATGAGCATAATTTAAGAGGTGAATAGTGCAAAGAGGACTAACATTCAACTAATTTTCCTTAAGAAAGAAAAGATTAAATTGAACAAAAAATGAATTAAGAGGTTTACAAATCAACAAGTCAACCATCAGATTGCAGCCTCTGCTCAGTATATTCTCATCAGCCCCTGCCATGAAGTTTTCAAAAAATGTCCCGGAGGCAAGGAACAAAGCGAGCAGAACTGATTACAGCCACACTCACCGCCTTGCTGTCTAAACTCTGTTTGGCTTCCTAATGAGCTCACTAAAAACCTAATTCATCTCCCATAACCCTTCTCAGCCCTCCTTGAAATTCACCATTATGGAAATTACAGATGAAACATTTACAGGCTGTGTTCAAATTACTGCTTCTTCAACAGGCAGGTCCCTGACCCTCACAATGAACACAATAGAGGTATGTCCGGCATGAAACCACTCGAGCCGCAACCTATAGAATAAAGAGGCTCAGGAAGGTTAAGACTTTTTCTCATGGTGACAATGATTTCCACATTAATGCTTTCAGTTCCATGAATATGGGAATTTTGTGGGTTTGACAGTATATCAAATACAAATTGTAATTCAGAAGGGAAGAAATGAGTTGTACTGATGACAAATAGCTGAAATAGGCTAATGTGAATTCCCAGCCTGTTCATGAGGAAACTCCCTCAGTTCCTCATTACATGAAGTCAAAATGATCCTCACGGCACCTAGCCTGTAACTGGAAGATTACTGAATTGATGGATCCTTAGTTTAAAATGCAGCTGTTTTATTCTGCTTTAGTAATTAATTCTTTTTCCAATACCATATTGATTAAGCGTAGACCCTGATAAAGTTCAAACTGAGAAGAATCTCTAGTGACTTCCTTAGTTGCTCTAGAGACTCAATGAAAACTTCCTACAATTCCACCTGCCTCCTCAGAGTGCTGATCCAATGAACAGAACAGTTTTTTTCTCATAAATTAGTTAGGCCATGTGGAGCTGTATTAGCTGATCGTTGCTTTTGTCTCTCTACTTGCTGACTTGCTTTTCACTTTTGCTGTCCTTTGTGCTGTCACACACAAAGTCGGAGTGCAGCTGCCATACTGAACCCAAACCAAGGTAAAGAACAATTCATACAAACTACATTTCCCCCCACACACACTTTATACAGCTGCAACTCCCCAAGCAGCATTGCACTCAGCAAGGCCTCCTGGGATCCAACTAGCAGAGAAATCTGTGCTGAAGCATGCAGTCGTTCTGTGGGACTAAAGAGTGTTCAGGGGAACGGGGGGAGTAACCTGTTTTCTTCAAGACTGCTCCACCTTTTGGGACAGAATATTTGCTGTTTTGTTTTTATCAGCTGAAGATCCTTATATTATATGGCTTTTTACTTTAAAAACAAACAAACCCAACTCAAAATCCAAAGAACAAATAAGCCCAAACCACACAACTAAAACACCACAGCCACTTGAGATGAGAAATTACCATTTCACCTATAACAAATCAGATGTGGGTTCTTGTTGACTAATAGTAAGATGGTGGCTGTCCATGAATGACCATTGCAAACACAGCAGCAAATTACAAGAAGCAGCAATAACCAACATGATGCTGCTTTTCAGAATCACCTGTACCAGGAAATTCAGGCTTGTAAATTAAAGAGAGCACAATAACAGAAAGTTTCCCAAATTACAACCAGTACAATGGACTTTCTTTGCTCTGAAAATCAGAAATACACTGGTCTGAAAACATCCCTAACACTTCATGATTATTACTTCTCCCCCAACCTCCCCCAACCCTTCTCCCTTTCTATCCCACCACCTGAAAAAGAAACAGCTGGAGCCTCCTCTGTCTACATATTACAGCTTATAACTTGGGCCTGTGTGTCTGAAGGGTAACACACAACACTAGTAACAAGTGATTTACAAAAGCAAAGGATCTGAGGGGGTGTCAAGCATATCAGATATTAGGAATCCATCTTCAGGTGCTTTATTACATAGCAAGACTACTTAAAGGCTAAAGGTCTAATCCTTATTTGATATTCTCTGACTTAACCTCTGCTTTCCTACCAAAGGAAAAGCAAGTTGGCTTTCATCATTTCTTCAGGTGACTCTGCTTGGTTTGGGCTCATCTGACTTGTTCTTGAAGGACTACATAACCAGCCAGGTGCAAGGACAGTGTTGGGCAACCACTGTGTATGGTGGTCCAGGACACAGAGTGGCATTCCCCACCTTCAGAGCATTCTTCCTTAGGGTGAAAGGTCACCCTTCACAGATATCTTCAGCAGGCACTCCGTTGTCAAAGGTTGCATCATGCGATTCATGCAGTCACTGCTAACAATGCAGTGTTCTCATCCTGATACATAAGCATGTTGCAGTTCTAAACAATTACCTTGTTAAAGACAGCTTGTTTTTTCCTATGAGTTTTCAGTTATCAAAAAATGTAAGGAACACTGAGGAAAAAAACCCAGTCTGACCCCACTTTGCCAATTCACAGCTAAAGTATTCTATTTTCATTTTCTGTTAGGCTATTCAGCACAAGAAGATGATTTTTGTTTACTCCCACAAAAGAGAAATAAAACCACCATATCCCAAAATGTCTAACAGTAAAGCATATAGTTTAGAGGCAAAAAAACACACATTTGGTGAAATGAAAGATTGTAAGTTTTTTTGTCAGAAAACTTACACAGAGGGGGAAATTCAATTAAGAAAGTTCTGTTCAGCTTAATATAGCCTATTCCAAATTCTTCCATTTAAAAGTATCAAACAAACATTCATCCTGTGTGAACAAGTGCAAAAGAAAAATTGTGTGTTCACATATTTGTTATAAATTCACATTTGCCCAATGCAGAAAGTTTATTTCTCAGGAAACACTCCAGAAACAATAGGTCCTGGTTGCCAAAGTGGCTCAGATTTTTAATTTCCAGTGCCTCCAGATGAATATTATAACAAAGATTTCTTCTTTGTTGGGGACAGTTACTCTAAAGGAGCTTGAAGCTATTACACACAATACAACATAAGTAATTTAATTCTAGAATGGATTCAAACAAGCTTATCAGGATTGCTATCTGGTTATAAATTATATATTTAGCAGTAAAGTAAGACAGACATGGCTGGAATGTTACACATGGGGAAACACGATTAGAGATATGCCACATTACTCAACCTAATCCCAAGAAATAGAATCTTAAGGATACTGGGAATTTCTAGAAGAATTAATCATGACATGTTTTAAAAATAATTAAATACCCTTGGAAACCAAGGAGAGATTCTTTCATACCTGCCTGCAATATGTATTCCTCCCAGCTGCAGAATGTTTGCCTCTCCAAGAATCCCTTTTCTTCTCATTCCTTTAGACACTGAACCTTTCTAAAATGCACACTTTCAAAAAAAGAGAAAATCTTCAGTGCTCTCATGTCTTTTATTTTACACACTTGGCCATGTTGAATTCATAGGAGTCAATGAAGATGCACATTCTTAAAAATGGCCACAGCTTCATTGGTCTAATCTATGAACTTTAAAGACCTTAGTTTTATGAGCTTTCGGCAGGGTAGGTATTTGTGTTTGAAAAACAGGGTTATGGACTGTTAAGTTAAGCACATGTTCTGCATCAACATTTTAGTTTCAGCAGGTTATTTGGTGCCAAGTTTGCCAGTTAGTATCATCAATTCGAAATATGTGCTTGGTTGTTTTTAACAGGTGTTTTGAGAACAGCACAGGACAGAAGAAAGGCAGCGTTAATATATTCATTTAGTATTTAACCTTAATTCTGAAAATTCCCTTCCCTCCAAAACCTGACAAAATGTCACCTCAGGTGTTTAAGACACATAGAGATGGAGATAAAAAGGAGTGCAAGTAAGTGCTTCTGTTACTTCACCAGCCTGACAATTTGTCCACTAATTTCCATTGAACATTTTTCCTCATCTAGTAACCACAGACCTGGGTTTATGTATGGTATGACCCATCTACTTACAGAAAACCACCTTTTATTGTACATCTGATATTAGCTGTAGAAGAAAAGAGTAAGGCTGCAGCAAAAAAACCAATATGCTTTAGATAATGAAACATAACCATGGACTTTTGCATAGTCTGTTCATTTGAACACCATTTGCCTTCTGAAGACCATCAGAAGGCATAGAAGGAGAGGAAATTAAAACAATCTAAAACCAAAATTGCCTTACCCAAATCAGTCATTCCACAGAAACAAAATAATAGCTTGCTCTTAAAACGGAATAACAGAAAAACATAACAATAAGATTTACATACACACACACACTGCTGTCACATTTGTGGGTCAGTTGAGATGGTGCATCACAATTTTCACAAAATACACACACACAGATACACACTTCTTGCAGGTGTTATCTCAGAGTTGGTCTGCTGAGAAGCCAAGTGAATCCCCACAGCCACATTTGAAGGTTTAAAAGCTCAAGTTTTTGTTTCTAAATGCCTATGAAAACATTGCCTATGCTCAGAGGCCTTTTAAAACAAACCCAAAGCTTTTAAAGCTTCAAAAGCGGTCATGGGAATTTGCTCATGAGGAGGGAATCCTAAATGGAGGCCAAGATTCAATGGATTTCCCTGGACATGAGAAAAGCCATAGCCTGTCAGCAAATCTACTGTTTCTTGTAACAGATGTGGGCTGACTCAAGTAAAACCTGAAAAATATTTGTCCTTCCTATACATTTTACAAAATCAATTTTTTAAAGGTTTATGTCCTACTATGCTTTACCATGCTATTAGAAAAACCTCAACAAACCAAACAAACAAAAAAAAAAGCCAAACCCCAAAAAACTAAACCTACCAAACAGAGAACACCCCAACACAAAAACCCTCTACCTTCATGGATAATTAATGTAACTAAGAGAACACTCCCCAAAGCTATTAACTTAAATTAAAAAGGAAAAAAAAGGTGGGGAGGGGTGGCAGCTCATCTTAGAACTTCTATTGTCACAACCTTAAATACATATAAGACAGGAAGAAAACCAACCAACAGTTGATTTTTAATATATGCATGATAATTTAGAGAAGAAAAGACTCTAATGCTATGTTGGAGGCCTAAACTACTTTAAAAAGAAAAATTTTTTAATGTCAGTGACCACCTATGGCATTCTAAAAATAAAGTGAGAAGTTCCAAGCAAGTTGTTTAAAGGACTGTTATAAAATGGCAGCTGGAAAGTAAAATATGAGTGGATCAAGGCTGCTGAATCAGTTATTTAAAGAACAAGAAACCTGGTGTAAATGAAGTCTTTCTTCTGAATGTGAGATACAGATTTACTCAGTTTTAAGGTAATGCATACAGGTAATAATTCCATGGTTTCACCTGAATTCAGCAACATTCCTGCTCACAATGTAACTGAATTTCTCCACTTTCTTTTGGCTGCAATAATTTTACTTTGTTCACTGAGGTTATACCTCACCCGAATGAAATAAGACAGACAACTAAAGAGCAGCTAATAAGCATGGAGAAGGCATAAGAGCAGAGGGTGTTATGCTTCTTTTTATTTTTTTTTTAGTGTTCAAAAACAATATCCTTCTCAAATGATCTTAAATAAAATTAATCATGCTATAACAGTCAGCTGTTTGATGGAAAACTAAAACTAAGACCAGTACATGGATCCTCCACTGGACATCTGGTTGTGCATGAGTGTATCAGGCTCATTACAGTCACAGTTTGAGCTAGGACCCTTTATATCCAAAAGTACTAGAGTCGCAAGCAAGGCAGGTCCAAGTGGAATGTTCTAGGATTTGCCTCAGCTGGAGGGTGCTCTTTGCATAGTTTACAAATTATGCACTAGACAAGTTCTCAGTCTCTTAAGAATAACTGAACCTTACAAGGAAATTCTCTGAGGAAGCATGTAAAATGTTTATATATGAATAAACAAGGAAAGAAAATGCGCACACACCCCTCACTAAGAACATGAGAGCTCCTCTGAGCTCACGTTAGGCAGTCATGAAAATAACATGAGAAACAAACTCAAATCTGTATTGACTGATTATATGAAGACAAATTGTATAAAGATATCAGACACACCAAGACTGAATCAATTCTGCTTTCAGATATACAGACTGTGCTCTCCCATCAACTCCCACTGAAGTCAGAGTTTGACCAATTGTGTATTTTACATTCACATCAATGAAGTCAGTTAGAATGCAGAAAATTTCTTTACTAAAATTCTTTACTAGTTCTAAAATAAAAGGACAGTTTATTTGTTTTAAACAAACCAGATTGATAGCCATTTGGAAGAGCTTAAATGAGGGTTAATTGGCATACAGTAAAACTGAATTCTGACAGTGTGGACTTCTAGCTGAAATGACATTCTCTTCGGTGGTCCTAGGACTGTAGGATTAGTTTACAAGAAAGCAGAGAGGGATTTGAAACCAAACCCTGAACGTCACTGATGAATTACCAGATTAGAAAGGCCTGCACAAATTCAGATTCAGAAGAGGAAACAAAACAGCGAAAAAAAAATTTACCTGAGCCTGAGTTATAGATTAATAACATGAAAAAAAAAAATCAATCAAGCCCTTCTTTCACAAAGCCTTGTTCATACACAGAGCTTTACACCAAACTATGCTCAGAGCTGGGAATATGAACTGCTAATAACATCTAACCCAAGGAAATATTAGGATAACCAATTCACAGATAAATGAAAGTGTTTCATAGATAAGGTAGGATGAATTTCATTATTCTGAGATAAAAAAGAAGAAAATAGATCCGTACAATGTGCTTGCCTATTAACAATGTCTAAAGTAAGTTTGTGAGCTATAGGGAAATTCAGATATGGTCTTATAAAACTGAAAGAAAACAGTAAAATCTATAAGCAATTAAAATCTAAGAAATATTCAGCACTAATATGAGAGTTTTTGTTATGTCTTTTTTTTAACTGGAAAACTGCGTTGTTATGTCCCTCTTGGACTGGAGTATGAACATGCAGTATTTTTCCTCTTTTTAAAATCCTTGCATGAGCAAAGAACAGAACAAGTAAAATTTTAAGTCCTATGAGATGGTATGACAGATCAGCCTATTCCTGTTTCTCTAAAATGAAAGACATCTATATGCATTAAGCATTTTGGTAACTTCTAAATCTAAATTTAATTTTGTAATATTATAAACTTATGGAATCTACAGTTTTACAAAAAAAGGATAAAACACTTCTGAATAAATATAATTCTACTTAAACAAAACAATAATTAAGTTTAACACTTTGCATTTAGAAAGTTATTTACCACCAAAAAAACACTTATGAACCAGAAATATTACTTATTCAAATACGTTTTCATGTTGTTTTTCCACAAAGTATGTTGTCTGAATATACAAAATTAATCTTAAATGCATGGACTCAGAAGAACACGAAAACGAATAAGCTGGAGACAAAGCTTAGCAACTTTATTTTTAGAGAAAATATTTGTAGTTTATGCCTAGAGCAAAAGTGTCAATTGAAAAAAAATCTTACGAAGGCTGAGGTGGTCAATATTAACCCTACTGTGAGCCTCTTAATTTCAGTGACAGGTCTTCTGTATACAAAGTAAGGCAATGGAATAGCTTTTTCCAGACTGAGGTTCTGCTGTAGGCACTTCTCAAAATGGAAAGTCTATGCTGAAATATCCATAGGAATTTTAATCCTTTGTCATTTCTTTCCTAAAAATATTTGCAATCTCCATAATGCTAATTATTACATTAAAATCTTTGAAAAATGGCAAATTATAATTTGGATTCCAGCTTAACACTGAGAAATAAAAATAAAAGATATTAATGAAGAAATAAAAAGGTGATAGCCTTTTGGCTTTAATAATTAATGAACCTTAATAATTTTCTCAATGTGGGAAACTAACAGTAAAAGTTATGTTCATTGGGTTTTACATACTCTGTGGGCTGAGTATTTTTCATTCAAAACAGATTTCTTAACAATCTGATAGCATAAAAATTAAAACAAACAAACAAAACTGGCACCATCCCTTTTTACTTTTTGCAAAAAATTTCTTGATATAAAACATGAGCAAACAAAAATAGCTTTTGGGCATGAGGTGGGTGCACAGCATACATGGTTGTTTTAAACAACTGAATTATGTCCTCAAATGAATTGGAACCCATAAACACCGAGCAATGTAATCAAGTAAAAATTAATGCTGTCTCAGTGAAGCCCTTGGGGCACTGTTTGAGCGCCAGGACCCCAATATGTTAGGTACTGTACAAATAAAGGACAAACCCTCTCCTCTTTTTTTTTTTTCCACTGGCAGAAGCCTAATGTACCTCCATTGATTTCAGATGTATTATCAAGGAAGGGCCTGATCCAAAGCTCACTGAAGTCAACCAAAGTCTCTTTCTGTTGATTTAACAGGCTTTGGATTAGTCCCTAAATAAGAACAGATTTTGGCTCAGCTAAAGGATTTCACTTAAGCTCTCTGCTTGTTCAAGCATCTAGTAGGAGCTAAGAGAATACTGCGGTCCTACTGAGTAGGAGTTGTGTTCATTCTGAACTATCCCCTTTAACAGATGTACAGGGTCAGGAGTTCCACAGAATGGAGAACCGTCAGTAAGTGGTAAATCCAAGGTGGGAGGAATTAGAAAAGAAGCTCCGAGCTGAAAATTTTTGATTTGCGCTATTTAAGTGATGTTCCATCCTATTTAGGCAGGAGTGTAAAATTAGAGAGGGGGTTCATGTGAGTTTCCAAATTTTACACTTGTAAATTATTTAAACCTTAGCACCAAGTCCTGCAATAATATTATATACATGTGTTTGCCATATTCACTCTTCTGAACTCTCTGCACATCGGGGTTATCTTTAGTCTAAGTATGACCAACTTACAGCTGTATGTGGAGAGGCTCAAGGAAAATTTAAACATATGTAATTGCTTAAACAATTCTCGCCACAATATGGTGGTCATAATGCAAGATTATAAGGAAAAGTGCACTCTTTACTGATTTAAGAATTAAATGCCAGGGTTGTAAAAAAGTTTCATGATATGAATCACATATTAATAGAGAATTTGTTGAATTCCCCTCTCGTTTTCATGGCTGCTCCACCAATCCTTGTCAGTTATAGCAAATGCTCTGTTTACACAAGAATGTAGAAGACCCCATTCCTAGCCTGTGCATGAGTAATGTCTAGTGCCAAGGGTGTACAAAGGTAACCATCCATAAAATAATTTGAGCACTTTCCATGAGCTACGAGGCCAGCAGTTTAGGACACAACTCAGTGAAAGTTTGAGCATCTGGAGTTAGCAATAGACTTCAGCCTCTGAGCAGGTGGGAAGTCAGTGAAGCAGGGGGAAACCACTTTGTCTTGCTCTTTCCTGGGCTCACTGCCCCAGCTGTAGGTGGGAATAGGGTCAACAGGGCCATTGTGCCAACTCTGCCACCAGATAATTTCCCTGTGTTTGCTTCTTATTCTGGGGTAAAGACAGCTTCACAAGTAACGTAAAAACAGCCAGGCTTTGGGGCTGTCACTTATAAACCACCCATATGTAACAGTAGAAAACAAAGAATCATTTACTTTCTCCAGCTCCACACCTACCTGAATTACTGTATTGAGTGCAATCAAAGAGAAGAAGTTCGATTCCTTAAAGTTAAATTTGAATTTACTGCATAGGTTCATTCTCTCCAATAGATTTTAAAAACTTCTAGCATTTCAAGGAATTTACTGAACTGAAAGCTCAAATTAACTTTTTTCTGAAGATCAATTTAACATTTAAAAATGACCAGAGAAAAAAAAAGTGATCAAAACTTTGCTGTGCAAATAAAAAAGCCCAGTGTTTTTCCTCTATAATGTAGAGCATGCTGAAATTTTGTTCCAAAATATATTGGGAAGTATTAGAACTTTATGTCTCCTTTTTTTTTGGTAGATCCTACATGTCTTAATGGCAGCAGTTTCTATGGAAATTGTAAAAAATACTAGCAGTGGTGTTTTTTTCATGTATTTGTTTTTTAAGATAAGAGAATCTTCCTTTGCTTTCATTTATTTGGATGTATTTGACCCAAACTTTCTGTATCTGAAAGTAGCAACACCCCTGCTATTCCTACTGATTCCATGAAAGAAGGATCAAGATCTTATGTGAGTAGTGTCTTTCTCTTCTCTCTTCTGAGAAGGAAGAACTGCTTTTAACTGACTCGCACCGCCTTCCTTCAAACCTTCTCTGGACAGTCCTCCACTAATTAAGAAAAGACAGAACTCTCATGAGTTCTGTAACTGTGATCAAGACACTTGCTTGGTACATTTTAAAATATTATTCTTAAGTTCTGCAGAAAACCAAGCCACTAAATCCAGATTGGTACTTATTAAAACTAAAAGCAGTAATAAACAACTGCAAGATAACTACATAAAATGATATTCATTTTCACCCTCAGACAGATATGAGATATTTCATAGTTAACAAAAGACATCTAAATAAGAAGCAGACTATTCACGATACTGCTTCCAGTTCTGATGGCATAGGCTTTCATTCTTAGCCTCCCCTGCCTTTGCATATGCTGAGAATGCATAGGCAACAGAGCATAGATCAGGTCATAGATGAGAAAAATCAATGTCCATGTTTAAAATACAGAGCTATTGATGTGCAAAGTCACTAAGCATCACAACCTGTTCTATAGCTCTAGAGTACTAAGGAATTCCTGAAGAAGAAGAGAAAAAAGGACAATGCATTGCACAATCTTGTTTAAAACCAATATTACCCTTGAGTCCCTAAGACCTAAATGTGAACAGACAATCCAAGTTTTCCTTGGTCTACAATTACTATGGTTGTTCAGGAGGAGAGAGAAAAAACTAAAACAAGACAAAACCACTAAACAAGGAATATATACAAGGACTATAAAACAAAGAATATAAACCACATATATAGTGATACAACAATTTTTTAAACATTGGAAACAGCACTTTAGATTTCTCATCTTTATGGCAACATCACTAAAGAACTGATGATATGATCCATGTCATCCTTTATTTAACACTTCATAAGTCTTGTTCATTAAAAACAATATGAAGTGAAAAAATCAAGGCTACTTCATTCACTTTTTTTCACCTTTGTTGAAAAGAGAGGAAGTGTTTTTAAATAAGCAATGCAATAATTTACAAATGCAGTATATGCAGAGCTTATTTGATGGAAAATTCAGGGAGGCCAATAGAAGAATGCATTTGAATTTTCTACATAACCCTGCATTCCTGGAATATCAGGGCAGTCCACGACAACAGACAACCATTTCATATCATTCGTGGACCTAGTGCTCATTGTACAGATGGGGAAGAACCCATGTCAGAGAGGGCACGTAATATACACGAGGTCCTACTGGATTCAGTTCTTCTGTTAGTTGCTTCTGGGTAGACAGACGTATCTTTACCTCATGGCAACAAACTGAGAAGCTACAGGGAGGCCACCAAAACAATAGATGTCTTCTCAGTCACCAAACATTTGGATCACACATGCAGGTAGTGGGGTAGTTAAGGTGGCCCTCACTATTTCTCTGTATTATCCTATTTTTATTTCTACACTGCTTTTTTATAGCTCACATAACAGCAGAAAGTTGTAAATGTAGGTTTCTACCTGTGTTTTCAAGTGTACTTTGGTATTGCTGTAAACATTTTTAAATACTCATTTATATCTTCTACTGCATGCACAGAGATTTACATAAACCAGTAGAAACCACTGGTTAAAATGGTAAGCATTTATTTGAAGATGAGATCCTAAATATATAGACACTTGTCTAATTTTAAAAATCCTCAGCTTATAAAGACTTGCATGTAGATGGCTTGATTTTTTTAGTGAATGAAAAGCCTATCTGAGTGACACAATAGCTTAAGTGAAGAAATAGGAAGGTAGAAAATAGAAGACATTATGCACTTTAGCCCATAAAAATCTTCCTACAACCTCAGCTCCATCTTTAACAACATCTAGTATCTGTTACCAGAAAGTACACTAAGAAAGTATATTTAGACATCATATTTGGGTTTATTAGTACCCTGCAATCAGTTACTTAAATGAGAAGTGATTTTATAAATGAAAAGCAACATTTTACAGTAATTCAAAATCAGAATTGTTTGAAAATTCATAACTATAAACAAATGCATCAAATCACATTCAGAGCCAGCGAAACACAGCTGTCAAATTTTCACCTGTTCTGCTTCCCCAGACAGAGAAGCTGCTCAGAAGCTGGAGCAATCACGGAATGGTTAGCACTCCTCTTCTCAGGCAAAGACAAGGCACTAAGACAATAGGCCAACATACTACAATATGTAGTGCCATAATCCAGTGTTTGATGCTTTAGAGGGCCTTCAACAAGTATTGTACAGCAAAAAATCAATTTAAAGTCAGCATGATAACAAAACATGAATTGCCCTGTAATAGCCTTAAACCTGATAAGGGTAAGTGTGTCCCTTTCATTTGCCAGGCTGCCCTGAGCAGGGGCAGTCTGCCCTCCTGTCCCGAGCACTCTAGACATGTCAGTGCCTTTTACCTATGGCTTTCACCTTTGTGTTGGTTCTGTCTGAGCTAGTTAATTTTCTTCACAGTGGCTATTATGTTTTGAGTTCTGCTGGAAACAATGTTGATAACACAGGCTTGATTTTTGTTGCTGAGTAGCACTTGCACAGCATCAAGGTTGAGGGTGGACAAGAACTTGGGAGGGGACACAGCCAGGACTGATGACCCTAAATGACCAAAGGGGTATACCCCACCACTAGGCACCATTCTCAGCACACAGAGCTGTGGAAATAAGGAGGAAAGGGAAGATGTTCAGAGTGATGGCAACTGTTGTCCCAAGTCACCCTTATGCATGATGGAACCTCTCTTCTCTTGACATGGCTGAACAACTGCCTTCTGAGGGGAAATGCTGAATCAATCCCTTGTTTTGCTTTACCTATTAAACTATCTTTATCTCAACCCATGAGTTTTCTCACGTTTAGCTTTTGGATTCTCTCTCCCATCTCACTGGCTGCAGGGAATGGCAAATGGCAGTGTGGGGCTGAGCTGCCAGCTGAGGTTAAACCACAACAACCTTGTACAGTAAGGGGAACCGACAGCCACAGTGGATCTTCTAAGCTTTCAAAAGTGGAATTTGATTTTTCTTGGCATGGATTTGAAGACTTTCAGTTGTCTGTCTTTTTTTTTTTAAATAATTTTCTCCTCTAAATAAACATACTGATTTTGGACTATAAACATCCTCAGCATGGAACAGATCCCCCCAGTCCTATGGGTGAATACAGAGAGGTGATTCCTCTGTCTTAACAAATTACAACTCAAGAAGTAAAAGAGAAAGAAATACTGTTCAATTCCATGCAAATTGTTATGCATGCAACAAAATGGGCCTACAAATATTTCACTCATATGGTAGGTTTAATTTCAATATTTCTTTAATTACTTTCCAACAATGTCTGGTTTCTGTTAAATTTACACTAGTACTTGGCATTTGATGCAACCCCAAAAAGATAAGATACATATGTCCTCTCCTCACAGTCTTGGCATTTTTACCTTAATTCAAGCGTTGAACGCAGTTGTTTGAAAAATTACCTTGCTGATTAGTTGGATTTTCTGGTAAATATATTGTATTAATTCTTACATTCCAAATATGACATAAGGTATACAAACATTTCTGTCTGACTCAACAGCAACATATCACGGCTTAAGGAGGACATGTACACTGATCTCTCTGAGCAAAGAAAGAGCTAATTGGGAGTTAGATTCAGTGTGATTATCAGCTTGTTTATGATAAGGGAGTACTCTTCTGAATAGCACTGTAAATTCATTCCCTGATTGTGGTGTTAAACCACAGCTCACCCCTCCCCCTCCTTTTTTTTTTTTTTATTTGGTTAGAAGGAGCTTTAAACTATTTTAAGCAGATGACAGTGTCATGCTTTGATTTTCCTCTGTCCTAAGAAATAAATCATCTACATGAGCCTGATGTCTAATTTCACTTTCTAATCCGAGAAAGGCACATTTTAAGTGTTTACTATAGGAACACATTTGGGTAATTTTTCCCCATGTCATTATGAACATTAGACTGACCCAATTAATATGAAATGTTTCTATGCTGCTGGAACAGACCGTGTTACAGAAAGAGCCATTTGCACAACCTGTTCATGATTATGGGCCATAAGGACACAAAGATGGCATAGACATTTGTGGACCATCTGAATTCTTAAAGGGGAATGGGAAAGAGGAGAAAAAAAAATTATGTTAGCTGACTGTTGTGGGTCATGTTTTTTAATCCAGAGTATTGGACATGTAACACAGCAACAAGAGCTGATCATTTTGTTTAATCACCTTTTGGATCTGTGCCAGATGGTCTCTATTGAGAGCGCTGCAAACAGAGAGAGATGAACTGCGTCTAACATGCCACTAGAGCTTTCCCATAAATGTCTGAGAACTGAATCCAACAAGAATTTAGTCTCAGAGCAGAAAGGGATACATTTAAAAACTATGTGCATTAACTATACTTTTCCCCATAGAATCCTCACTTGGCATGAATAATTTACCCTCTCTTATGCTAATGGGATCATGAAAGTATCCCTGTGTCTTTAGTGCAGCTATTCTCAGCTTTCAGTAATTACCCCACCCAGTGAAAATAACATGGCTTCTGCAGCTGAACGGCCTACCAGTACCTGGCAATTAGAAAGATCATGGCTGGCAGAGGAGCGGTCCAGAGATGGACAAAAAAGCTTCGGCAGCCTGAGGAGCAGTTTGAAAAATTAAAAGCCTTCCACTGTGAACATTTCCGTAGTTGCTTAGGATCAACATGGAGAAAGCAGCTCCTGCAAGGGCATTTTTATTTTTTTAAGGATGATGGAGAGGATTCCAGTGTAATGTTCAGGCATTCTCATATTAAAAAATATCAACATTCCTTGGTCATCAACAGTTAAAAGGAAGTTTATGGGTTGGTTTTTTTTTTTAATTAGTGCCATTTACTAAACAAGAGGGAGAGAATTAAAAAGTCAATTAATGAGTGTCCTTTGGTATCTGACAATTTTATCAGCTACACGAAGGAAACCCTGTAGTATTTCGTTAATGAAAAGTTTTTATAAAACCATTACAAAGAGCTAGGCTTTGACCTCTGTCCATAGCACTCCATGCTAGGTAGTTCACTGTGTAAAAATTATCAGGCTAAAACATCTGGGAAAGAAAGCTATGAAACAGCAGGGAACGTGGCTGGTTTATTGTTTATCTTTTGTTTATGAGGCAGTATTCAAGTTTAATTACTACTCTAAATTAAACTCTAACAGGCATCAGGAGACATCCCTTTACACAACTAAGTTAAAAAAAAAATCCAGAGATTCCAACACTAGATCTTTCAAATAAATTGGTATATATAAGAAGAAATTAGTCTGTAACAACACAGGAAGACATTTAAGCACTTGCTACTGTTATTTGAATATGTTGCATGATGAAACCATTAATATTGTAACGAACATACAATTATAATTTAGCAAATGGGATGTTATCTAACATTTGGAGGCAAATTGGATTAGGCTGAGTAGAATCTGAGATGGAAAGAATGGCCTAAGGGGGAATCCTACCTTTTTTTTATTTTGAAATACAAACACATAAATAAATATATAAACTCACATATACACACAATTAAAAATACCCAGAAACATGTAGTCAGAGGCAAAGCTCTCAACAGTAACAATCTTCTAAGTAAAATGACGTAGTTATTTTCTCCAAACATTCACACGCAAAAGTGAAGGAAAGAGTTCACTATGTTTTCCATAACAGTAAGTGACCAGTTTTAGATGAACTTAGCTGTAGGAAAAAATAAAAGTTGAAAGCAACTAGCAAAAGACTATTCCAGATGGCATCTGTCATATTGTATTTAGGGTTATTTTAAAGAGATTACTGGCACTATGAAAACATTCCATTGACAGAGTTTTACTAGGCTGCATTTGAAACCCCAGCACAACTTACTACAAATATGGAAGTAAATGTTTTCTAATGTGTATATAGACTTTTATCTACATCTAAATATGCAAACCTACATGGATTAAAATACAAGAGTGAGGCGAGATACTTATATACAAATATAGTATTTTAAACACCACACACACACTCAAGCTTTAATTTAATAAAAGGTGAGGAATCTGCAGTTGCTATTAGCCTGATCATTAGAAAACTGTATAGTCAAGTGAAGATTCCCTAAGAAATTTTAATGTTATTTATTGAATAGTGGGTAGGGACATAAATGTTTGTTGACTCCAGCAATCAAAAAAAAAACCTGAAAAAAGATCTATTTGTTTATGCAGAGACAGAAAGAAAGGATGGAAGAATACTAAAATTTGACTATATTTAGCTAAGCTGGTTCTGGCATTATCATGGTTAATGTTCATGTGGTGTGCAGTGTGAGCTCAGCAGTTACTGGGCCAACTGTCTCAGTATTTCTGGGAATTCTGCCTATTCACAGTGCAAGGATTGTTCAATTGCTGCAAAATGTACAAAATGAATTTTACAAAAATGAATTGTAAGGAAGGCCCCATTACAACGATTTTACAGCAAAGATGTCAACATCAATTTTTCTTTCATGCATAGCTAATGATTAAAACAACATATTCCATTTGCCTAAGAATTTATTTCATATTGGCACATCAAAATATTGAAATACAAAGTTATCTTTACTCTACCCTTATTATTCATTGCTGCTGAACCCACACCATTGTTCAAACCATGAAAAAATAAAGCAAACTTGGCAAGAAATACTTAAAACAAAGGCTCATCAATATTCTCCAATTTGTCAACATCTCAATTACAGCAATGGAAAAAATGTAAATTTCATGTGCTTTGAACACTAAGGGGTCTATTCTTCTGTCAGTGCACATGCGTAACTCCCATCACCATTAGTGGGAATTACTCATACATATCAACACAAGGACGGGCCCCTCAAACTTGAAAGGAAAAGATGAATTAATAAGGGCTACTCACTTCCTGTATCTTTCTCAGCTGAAAAAAGTCATTGTTCTTTAAGAGTTTTTCATACTTCATACTGTTCACCTTTATGAGAGCTGTGCTTTCTGAAATAATGCATCTCCAGTGAAGCATTATTTATTAGCAAGTTTGATTTTTCACAGTTGGGATGTTTGAGCCTTTCTATCAGGAATTTTCTTTCTTACAGAAGACATCTGTCTTCCAACAAAACCATACCCTATAGCTTTATAGGTAAAAATACAAAAGAAAAATATGTTCTGGATCCTTATGATAAACATGTATACTAGCTTCAGCAGGCTTACCATATTTACAGAATTAAGAAAAAAGTTGTAGTATTAGCTTTTGGATTAGCTTCCAAAGACTTTGCATAAATATGTTATTTTTTAATTATTACTAACATCAACATATTCCTCTCCTTTTTCTGACTAC
>JAOXXN010000065.1:32945260-32956764 GCA_026770055.1 Myrmophylax atrothorax | reverse complement strand
AGCCCTAACCCTCTCACCCAGTTATTTCCCCAGTAGAATTTAAACACTTTTCTACTCTCATACCTAGATTAAACCCTCCTGGAGAACTGGGAAAATGAACAGGGAAACAGTGATAAGCCAAAGCACACCTGTGAATGCTGCAACCCTCCCAAAGTGTTCAACAGCCCCCCGACCCACATGCTCACATGTACAGAGGTTTGCATCCTGCTAGAAAGGAGACAAAAGGAACAATAAATATGTGTGGGATCCTTTCTCAGTGGTTTGGAGTTTAAAGAAAAAAAAGCAAATTGAAAGCAGTACTGGGCATTTGATACACCCTCCTTGCCCTTCATTTTATCAGAGTCTGATTTGATCTGATTATTACCTTTAACTGTATGCACTGATTTTTTTTATTACCATGGCCTCAGACAGCGCTCTAATTTTCTCCAAAAGCCCAGCTGAGGGATGGAGAAACTCAGGAATAAATAAACAAATCCATTTGCACAATAAACTCTCTTCGATCGAACAAGCAGTGAAATTAGGCAAGTAAGTTTATTCCCCACCCCTTTCCGAGGATGAGGTTGTTCTACAGCCGTTAGGGATTCGAGGTGTGTGAAGGTTGGTTTCTTTTTTCCTTTTTACCCCCCCTTTTTTCTTCCAGGGATGTGTATGTTTAAATAGATTTTGAAGAGATTTCTGAGTTCACAGGGAAGAAGAAAGGTTGGTTAGGGGAATGGCAGCGCACCTAGCAGGTATTTTAATGACTGTCCCTTCCTTTGAACACTTTCTCTGCTTCTTCTCATACAGAATATCTTCCACAAACCAAGTATGATTTCTGACGTAATTCTCGTGTGTGTTTGGATCCCTTCTGAGGTAAATTGAGAAGTGTGCTGCGCAAAAGGAGGAAATCGCCCCTGGGGTGCTTTGTTTACTTTGTTTTGCAAAATCCTGCCAGGAGATGGTTTCCTCAGTGTGTGGCGTTTCTTCAAGAAATTCATCAGCCCTTCTACAATTACTTCGAGCTCTGAGGGAAGAGAGCTGCCATCGCTTTCTCACATCCCAAGGTGTTGCATGGAGGAGAGAAGAAACGGCTGGAACATTTAATTATAATGGGGGGGTTGGGGTGGAGGGAATGGAGGCTGAAGAAAGCCGTCCCAAGCCAGTATCTGGGAAAGAAAAACCTGCAAGAGTGTATTTGGGAAGCATGTGCCATTTAGAGATGGGGAAAAGTACCCCATCTTGTGCAGTAATTAGTCTGAACAATAAACATAATTGGAATAAAATCAGTTGGAAGTTCCTGCGTTTTTAATTACGTTTCATTTTGTGGTAAGCCGTAAAATTATGAATGCCTCTCAATTAAACACTATCCACTTGTAAAGCATTTAACAACAATTATTCCTTAATCAGTTGGAATGTTAGCCACAAATGATGCTGTTAAACATCAAAGGGACGCCTTAGACGTTACCTTTTAGTCATAAGTAAGAGGATTAATTTCTATAATTAGAGGGGATAAATATGTGCATAAATAAAACTAATTTTTTGCACGTTCTCATCCTGTCTGGGAGAGGAGAGGATCTTTGGCATTGCTCGCACTCCTAGTTTTCCCCGGTCGGAGGGGACTTGGGAGCAGCGAGGTGAGAAGACCCCTGCGGAGAGGTCCGATCCTAGGCGCAACTCCGCGGACTCCGGTCTGTCCCCCGCCGCCGCCCCGGGGCTGGGGCCGGGCCCGGCGTTCGGGCCCATCATGGACACGGGGCTTCGAGGGAATTTGCTGCCCTACTCGGCTTTTATTTACGGGTTTTTTTAAGGCATCTATGGTCTACCTGACGTTTCATTTCCCTCGGGGAAAATTTGCTGTCCCCAAACGAAGCTCGAGATTTCAGTCGAATACCGCAAATAAAATTAACATGACCTTGATTACACCCCATATGAATATCTCATTTACCTAATGACTTTATGTCACGTACGCAGAGGGTCAATTTCCTTTTAACCTTTCCCATTGCTGCAGTAAGCATTCTTTTATAATCAATGGCTGTTTGAATAATCAATTCGCATTTTATGATCCCTGACAAACTCAATATACTGTGCCTGGTTTCAGCAAAGCAGCCGGCCCCGCTCCGCGCCGTTTTCACGTCCGAAGAGTTTGCGGCGGGGATTCCCGGCTCCCCGGGGAGCCGCCCCGCGTTGCCGCTGCGGGGCGCCGGGGGGCGGTGGGCTCTGCGCCGCCCCCCCGCTCCGCGGCTGCCCCCGCGCAGCCCCCTCCGGCGGGCCGTGCCGCCCCGGAGAGTAGCGCCCAGGCACAAAGGGGCCGGCCGGCATCACCCCGCATCTGTCTAGCTCTGGACCCGCACTTTCGCTTGTTTTCCCAACGGCTCAACGCAAAATATGCGGTTTTCTCGCCTTCTCCTCCGCTGTCCTTCTCAGGAATGTGGACAGCAAAGCCCCATCGGCCAGGAACCGTCCCCGTCCCCCTTTTCTGCCTTTGCCGGGACAAGCAGCCACGGGGAGGGGGGACGAAGATTCCGCGGCTCTGCAGCCGAGGGCAGACGGCTGCCCGGTAGCCCGACCTCCTTGAGCACTTCTGAGGGAAGCTTGGTGTCCTCGGCTACGTCGGCACCTGTGAAACCTCAAAAGAGTTGTTGTATTAGCCTCAGTGTGTCATTGACTTTCAGGAGCCTCTCACTCTCCCAATAACCCCTTTTATCGTCCCTCCAGCCACCAGAAAACTCGGGGTCGGTAAAGTCGTCCCAGAAGAGCAGCACCCAAGCACAACTCCAGTGTAGTTAAGGGGAGAGGAGGGGGTTAGGGCAAGCTGAACTTTGCAAATATTTTTCCTATAAGTAGCTCACATTTGCTGTGATCTATGGTGTGAGTCGGGAACTGAGACTTATTGCAACCCCGTTGCCTCTATTGGATAATTAATGCTGATTCATAGCAGGTTCTACCTACGAATGTGTGTTTCGTTTTTCTCTGCAGGGTCCATGGTTCTTTGGTATGTTGTTATTCCCTGAAAGGTAATTGCACTTGATATTCTCTCGGGGAAGGCTCATTAGCCGAGGGCAGGGTGGCGTTGCCAATCTCAAATTCTTTCAACAATTCAATGCAAACATTTGCCCCAGAGGTTCAGTACAGCACTTCCAGCTCATGAAACAGTCCTTGGATACAACATTTCCCCTAAGAAGCCTTAAGTCTAAATATATATATATATATGTTTTCTACCCAAGCAGGAATCATTTTAGTTTAGGATTTTTTGTATTAACCCCTCACTGTAAGTCCTCAAAGCTACACAAGAACATTAGACATGTTGCCTTGGATTGCAGGACTTCGCCCTTCCATTTTATATATATATATATATATACACACACACACACACACATATATGTATATATACATATATATACATATATACATATATATACATACATACACACACATATATATATACACACATATATGTGTATATATATACACACACACATACACACACATATATATACGGACACATATATATATATATGTATATAACATAACCAGGACACAACTGCAGACAGAACAGTAGAAAAGATATCACATCTCACACTCCTCTGTATTCACTCCTTTACACTCTCTTAACATTTACAAAATGCATGTCGAAAACACTTTTCCACTGCCCACCATTACAGACCTACACTTGACTTCTTTCTCACACATGCCTGCTGTCATCTCTTCAGCTCCTTTCATTTCTCCTGCTAAGTTAATTACCTCACTAATGAAAGGCAATGAAACTCAGATATAAGGTAAGTTAGGGAACTTATATTGGTTAATACATACTACTTTACAAAGGTGAATCCTCCATGATTGTTCTAATTTTTTTTTTTCCCCTCTGTTGTTCATAATTTTGAAAATCCGATTCTTCCATCTGAGTCTTGTCAGGTTGAGCAGAATGATTCAAAGTAACACTGCAGAGAAGATCCAGTTCTCACAGGAGACAATGATCCCCATAGGACCGATGAAGTGGAAACAGAGGCACAGCATCTAAGATCAACAAGTTCTCAGACATCACCGTGTTTTTCATGTTAGAATAAAAGAATCTGGGAATCTATATAGCTAATAAGATGGTATACTCTCCTTGGTAATGGTGTTAATGGGCAGAAACTGGGTTTAGTTTCAAACAACAGACCCTATATCTAAAGTGTACATCTAACTGTCTTACTGTGTTTGCATACTTCCACTCACCATGCTTTTCCAATCACAGTTAGCCAATAAACTCAAAAAGCAAAACTTTTCTGTGCTATATCACCACTGACTTTAATGCCAGTACATTAGAAAGGAACTTGTCCTACAGTGTATGACTGCACAGCAAATAGGTCTCAAAGACTAGACACATGTGTTACCTGTTTTATTCCTCACTCACCAAAAGGGCTGCCAATCTATAGACCTCACCTATTACGGGGACCAAAAGTTCATAGAAAAACATCTCAATGCTGGGAATCTCTATCAAAAATGTTTTTCATGCCAACAGTCTTCAGTATCTAAGTCCAAACCTGCACCCCAAGGTTCCATTGACTGAAGGAGAATGTGAATGAAGGACACAAGACAGGATTCAGCAAGGTGGCTTTGCAGGATGCCAAGTCTGCACATATAAAGTATTCAAACTTCCAGGTTGTACTCATAGTAAATGTGGACAGTTACCACCCTTCCATTAAGCCCTGAGCACAAGAAAACATTAGTCCTTTAATTCATACTTTGATGCTTCACAGCCATGGCTTTTGTGTGGCACTTTAAGTATCTCTCATGTCGTGGTGGTACACTCTGCTTTTTCAAAAGTGTTTTTCAAGATAAAATGGCTTTTCAGTGATGAAACATGATCAAGTTAATGTATTAATATATTTAATTTTTAAAGTAAATGCTAAATTTAAAACTTGTCTCAGGCATTTAGAAACCATTAATAATTCTATTGATCAATGGTACAAAATAGCTCCAACAGAAGCTTTTCTTTGATGTAGATAAACATAAACAGCATTGAAAAAAATAACACAGATATGGTTGTTCTGCACTCTTACCTTTAGGCTATATTATGATCACAATAAGACATATCTAGGCATGTGTCATACTGGATAATACAATTTCTTGGGTATTTCAGGGCACATGACTTTACCTTGGGCTTCACAACAGCTGAGACTTGCCATTTAAAAGCATGGTCCTGGCATTACTAAAAAAAAGCTCCTCTTATATGTAAATATTAATCTATATATTGAGGTTTTTTTTAAGAATTGCTTAGAACTAAATACTCAGATAATTTAATTTCCATTATTTATGTGCCAAGCTAAAAATAAGCATTTGAAATATTTTTCTCTTTTATGGAAGAGATGATAAAACTATTAATTCAAAATGAACTCTTGGATGAAGGCAACTATATTTTCTGGGCTTTGAACTCTTATTCCCAGCTGGGAACCCAACATCAGATCAGGGAATTTTTACTTCTGTTTACTTCAAAATACTGACCAAGAAGAGCTTAGGCAAACAGTTTCCAGTCTTTCACAATATGCTCATTTTGGGCTTTTAATTTCATTACTCTTGGTGTGTCACTGATCACCTATCACACTTGCTCTATCTCCCAAAAGGTTGGTTGAAATTATTTAGACAGGAGACTAAATGAATAATGAAAGTGACCAAGAAATGTTCCTGTCTGTGTCTGCCTGCTTTTTTGTACAGGTATGCATCCACGGCCTGATTCTGTCTCCCTTCCATTTGCTAAGAGCATAAAGGAAAAGATACATAAAGAAAACATATTCATCTAATATTTGTTCAAAGAAAAATCCTGCTTGCTTTAATGCTCACATGGTGGTTACAAACATGATCAAAACAAGAGCCACCTGAACCCCCCAGTGCCTGCTTCGTAATAAGGGTTTCAGCATGAACCCAGGAACACAATCAGTTTTGCCAGTGTAGGTTGATTTCAGCTTTCAAACATTATGGATTCATCAGTTACTGTTTTTCCTCCCTGCTTGTGGTTTAACTTCAGATCACTTCTCCTGGCAAATGGCTTTTGATACTCAAGTGATTACGTTTTTTATCCAAAAGCAAATTTCTTTTTTGCTGTTGTTTTCAGATTGAAAAAGGTCCTGTCTGCAGCCAATATGTTCGTAATTGTTCCTGAAATAAAAATATAGCAGGATTCTTGATATTTGAGAGTGATATTGCTCTCATTACATAATATCCTATAAATGGGAAAACCCATACAAAGACCTTGGCCCTGCTTTCCTCGGGCATCTAATATAAAAGACTTTTTTTTACATTAACAAGAATTCAAGGAACAGGATTTTGGATCCACTGCGCTGCAAATAGTATACTTATTAGGTGGAGTGTGTCTTGGGAAAGTGTATATTATTGTTCCAGTATTCTTCAGTGGGGGATTTATTCTACTGGATATACCACAGTCACAAAAATAAGTCAAATGAAGTATATTTTTTCCTCTGATAATAAAGTGTTGCCAGAGAACACCTTTAAGTCAGAGGAATGAATTATTAATTTCTATTCAGATCTAGAGGTCTGAACTGTCCTAAATCCTGAAACACTCTGATGAGAGGGTTTAGTCTTGATATTTCCTTTGAATAAAATAACAAATAAAGCCATTTCTATTGCTATGAAACATGCTAACTCATGTTGAACAGAGAGAGACAGAAAAAAATGCCAGAAAGAGTTCATGGACCTCTTTCTCTTCACTTGAGCAAAAGAAACTCTAGTGAAATTAATGGAGTTGCAGTGATGTACGACTCTAGTAAGGTGAGAATAGCACAACTTGTGTTTAACTTGATGCTATTACTTTAAAACCAGAGTTTACTTCACTAAACAATCTGAAAATAAACAGAAAACAAAGGGCAAATGAGACAAATCACAAGTAAGCATGCATGCAAAAAAGGTAAGTGCAAATTAGATTTGAATATTCATGAGTCACAAATCATTGACAGTTTGAAATAATGCAAAACAGCTTTATAAATGAGGTTAAGGCAAGGGACATCAAAGAAAGGCATGGCTAAATCAATAGCAATTTGATTGTGCATATACTTGTAAATTGTGGCTACAGTTTTTGTGGCATGAGAGAAAAATATCGCACATGTAGTGAAGAAGGTACACATAAATACTCTTTTTGAATGTGTTGTATTTTTGCAATTCAGCATGTACTTGGAAGCCTGACATTTATAAAGTGACCAGATATCATTTTTTAATTTTTTCCCCCCAGGAGAATTTATAGTTTCCTTTGAGCATCCAATCTCCTGTACTGTGTTGCTTAGTATGACAAAAAATTCAGTTGTCAACAATACCTCAACAGCAATTCTGCAAAGGAGAATAATTGCTCACTTCATTTGACTTCAGTAGAAGAATCACCTGCTAATGAGAGTCCTGTCATAAACTCATAGCCAGTGAAGATTATCTACTTGTTTCAGAGAATTTAGCTCTCAGAAGAGGGAATCAGATGAATTGCAAGTCTAAAAGTAAATTGCTGGAGCACAGAGATTTAAAAGAATGTTCACTTGAAGGATGGCCAACCCGACCATTTAACTCAGAGCTTCTTAATTTTTCTGGCTGTAAGCATTGATAAAATATTGGATCTCTTGTCTTATTTGTGAGTTACGTGGATATTTGAAATGGAATGGTTTAAAATTTTGATGAGAACAAAGAACCAAAAGACATAACTGCCAGAACTAATCCATCCATTTAAAATTACTCTAGGGTGTTTGTTTTTCCTAAGGGTTTGTATTTTGATTACTTAACACTCACTCTAATATACTAACCAATTCCCCTTCTTTAATGTCTTTTATATCCACTGTGCCATCCTTACTCTCTGGCAAGACAGATGAAGCTTCACTGGGGCAAATGAATCTAAATATATACATTTACCAATATTGATGGCAAAATCAAGCAGGAATATCCATTTGGAAGTGTTATAGGGTACTCTAGTTCTATAAGAAGAAGCACATGACTTCTTGCAGTGCTGCCTTTAAAATCATCCACTCACATGAATTAAGCTGGCAATTAACTCATGTCAAAACACTGTAGAAGGAAAAACCCAGATGTCGAATAACTTAGGAAAAGGATAACCTTATGTCCTTCCCAATCCCCTAGATGAGCTTGTCAGAAGCTGACGTGTCTCTCATGCCATCACAATATCAAGATACCTGCATGTTCCATGTTTAAATTCAGAGAGCTTTCTGCAATAAATTCTTTAAATCTGTGTATTCCTCATCATGAATAAACAACAGATAAGTTAGAAAGAGTCACTCAGTAAGGTAAAAGGCTGGATTGCGATTTCAGGAACATTGCCTTCAACCTTCACAATCTGTGCAAAGATAAATTGCTCTCCCCTTAGGAAGAGCAAAAAGGAAAGTTACCTCTTGAGCACAGCAGAGATCTTGAAATCAACAGTCTTAGATTTCCTTCTGGCTGTGACTGATCAGGTTTATCAGAGGTGAATCATATGTATTTCTCCATATCTATAAAAGGAAGCTCACAATATATAACTTTGCAGTTCTGGAACATGGAATTCATCAGAGAATGTGAGATCCTCTGATGCAAGGTATCAGTATATGCCCAGTATATTATATTTGTAATCCCTGTTCAGAGCTCTGTCTTCAGATTACATGATACTGCAAGATTTGATTGTCTTTTTATAGCCTCATGCACCTGCAGTAAAGGACAGCTTCACCTAAATGAGAAATTATCATCTCTTTACTTTAGAAACTATTGTCAAAACTGTGTGTGCCTATAAGCAAAGGAGATAAGTACTAATACTCTTCTAACCTTTTCAGACTTACATTGCACCCATCTCTGTGTAATCTGAATGCTGCTTAAAAAAATGTGGTTGTTCTGGATGGAGTTAGCTTGGAGTAGATATTGCATTATTTATGAAAAAACGTCAATGTCATTACAGACCATTCTTCAGTTCAACAGAAGAATACCAACAGTCTGTGCCAGGTGAAAGTTTCAAAGGATTGTGTTATTTTTATTTTCTGGAAAATTCCTTTTTCCATGAATAAAATGAAAAAAAGTGAGCTAAAATTAACACAAAGAGCATAACTCTCTACAGTACCCAGAAACCTGATTATTTTAAACAGTACTTTAAACTTCTACTTCATTCCCAGATTTCATTCTCTTCTTTGTTGTTTGTGGAGTTTTTTATATCTATCTTTCCAACAAACTGGATATCCACATGCCTCTACTGGTAACTTTGAAGCCCTTCTTTAAGTCTACTAATACTGATTTCTGGCCTGTGACTTGGGATATAAATTCCTACGGACCTAGGATGTTATATATGACCTGAAGCAGGCAATGCAGAGCAGCTCACATTAGACCACCTGAATGCCACATCTCTGTTATAATTATCAAATCAAATAAAGGAAGTGCTGGCTCCCAGGTGTGATCTAGATTTATACTAAGTACACCTCTTCCCAGGTTCAAGAGTATTAGTACTCTTTTTGAGACCTTGCATTTTTTTCTGCATGATCACCTTTGCCTGTCTTTCTCTCACCTCCTTTCTACCCCTTGTGCAGAAAAAACCAAGGCAGAAGGTAGCTCTTAGTAGGACCAAATTTTTAGTAGCTGGTTTTGAGTTTCCCTATGCAGTATTCATATTCAGTTGCATTTTGGGGAAAAAAATGTATTTCTGTTGTATTTCTAGGCTTTTACTCCTTTAATTTATGGTGTACAGGAGGTTTATTTGGGGAAGAGGGACAAAACTTCCATTACTCTGCCATAATAGGGTTCTCAAAGTCTCTCATGAGCAGGACATGGTTTACCCACATTTTAATTATTCAAGGCGGAGAGAACAAAGGTATAGTAGAGCCTCATGTCCACATCTCTGTGGTATCTGCCTTCTTGGGTAGACATTCCTTCTGAAAACTCACAAAATTGTATTTGTGTGTGCTTGCCTGGGGGAGATAAGGGAATGATCTAGGAATAAGATGAGGAGACAGCACAGCTAGTTTTTATTCCCCTCTCTAAAACCGCCTGTGTTGGCATTTTCTGTGGATCTTTGATCAGAATCCAGGAAAGAAAAAGGAGAAGATTAAAGTTCAAAACTGGTCAACTCAACCATGCAATGGAGAGTGGAATGGAAATGAATACAGCAGTTCTAGCATACCTGGTGAAAGGAAAAACTGCTAAGGAAAGCAGAGGTGGAATGGCTACCAACAGGAAACATCAAACACTGTGATAAGCCAGCAAATGAACCACCAGCACCTAAATTCTTCAATGTAGAGTCTTGACTTGTTGGAGACAAGCAAAGTGATATAAGTTATACGATGTGACTATTTCTGGACAATCCACTATCAGCAGTGATCTTGAGGTTATGGAGTTAGAGTACATTCCTGAGGCACCAAGGGCCTGCAGATGAAATTTTTCCATGTAAATAAGTCCATAGTGATCTGGCTGAAGACAGTGCTGTTACACTACTTCTATAGTAAAAGAAATAGATTAAAAATTTATACAAATCAAATAGAATGTTCCTAGAACATTGCTTACATTTCTAATCAACTATAACACAAGACAGTTTCCCTTAAATATGTTCTCCTTTGTTGATACAAGAAAACAGCTCTGCTCTTGGAGTATGAGTGTTCTATAGGTTTTCCGTACTAAATTTAATAAAAATTGCTAACGATTCTGAAATAAAAAATAATTACATAATACGTTGTCTCTTTAGAGTAAGTCTGACAATTGCCAAAAACTACTTGTCAATACAATATTAGATCATATGTGACCCAGACCTCACATGTGTCAACAAGTATATTTGTCTCCTTCTGTTATTTCAAATTACAGGAGAAAGAGACATAATCCTCACTGATCAATTGGAAAAAAAAATGCTTTACCTTTTGTTATTTCAATGCCATCTGTTAAAATAAACCAAATGCCAAACTTACTACATACACAGGGCACTAAAATGGCTTTTTAATTTAGCTCACATGTTTCAAGGAAAGCAATGCATTTCTATATACTCTGATTTCTTTACATGAATTATTATGTACTGCAAGTGACATCTACTGGAGAAAGCAGAACTGAATGCCTACTCTACAAACTTTTTTATTGCTATTAAAAGGACCTCCCCTCCAGGAAATACAGCTGTTATTTAATAGAAACCTTGCATCTGGGCCCATTGAAATGCAATTACGTAAGTGCTTTCAGGGTAGTTAAAACAAAACTGTAAGACTGTCCTTTTCATAATACAGAAGGTACAGAAGGCGTTTGCTTCCTTATTTTATTTTATTTTTTTATAGAGAAGCTGTTAGTACCACAAACTTGCTGAGTTTACAATAGACGGCTTTTTGAAAGAAACAATGGTTTGATCACGGTCAGTAGTCATCCATGGTGCTATAAAATTACTGAGGATGTATTATAAAAGTATTCACCAAAAGAAATGAGGTCACACTTTCAAGCTTGAACCTTACATGTTTACAGATGTTATGCTTAAACAGAAATTCACTTGAAGACCTAATGCAAAACCACACTACTGTCAATAGTACTGACAACTTTACCTAGCAAGTCAGAAAGAC
>JAOXXN010000065.1:32919464-32935206 GCA_026770055.1 Myrmophylax atrothorax | reverse complement strand
CATGGCAGATGAACCTCAGGAGTTAAACGGTGGGGCCAGTTCTGCGCACGCTGTGCCTCACCTAAAAAATCCACTGCACAGTCTGGAAGGGCACACGCACGTGGGGAGAGCCCTGCCCAAAGCTTCGTTCCCGAAGCCAAGCAGTGTTTCTCAGTTCTTAGTTCCTACTGAGTTCTGAAATCAGCAAGAGTTGTGAGCCTCTAGTTCAAACAGAGACAAGACAAGATGGAAAGAAACATGCAATCTGATATATCACTCTTAAAAGACTTCTGGTTGTTTCACTTCTGAATGGGACTGTAGCTTGTTTGCTCATAAAAGGAAGTTATACTGTGCCCACTACTACCTTGATAACTGTTGGGAAATTATTCAGTATCCATAAGAACCTTATGGATAACCATAAGTTTCTTCTACAACTTACTTGAATTTCCTTAAACAATTCTCTAATTTGAAAGTTTTCCAGAGTTTTCAGACTGGGTAAAATTTCCTGCACGTAACTCCTGATTAGCATCCTCACAATGAAATTTTTCTACCTAGCCATCTCAGATAGATTTTTAAAGAGCTGTCAGTTCTCTTCCTACATTCATTCTGGTGGCCTGCTGCTAACTACTGCACCAGTACTCCCTCTCATCATTTATCATTTAATACGTTGATCAATAAGCATTCCAAATCCTCTTTTTTTTTTTTTTAATTTGTCAATAATTTCAGAGCAGGTAATGCTATCTTTAGTGTACATTATCCACTGCTTGCCCTGTAGTTTCCTTCTTTTTCCTAACAGTATATTGCCAGTGATTTTAACATTCCAGTGATATGAATCATTCCATTGGATGTGGTACTAATCATATAATCATATATAATTGCTCTCTATAAATCAGTGTATCTAACACATTTTGTTTATTACTCAGACTAGCATTGGCAATTAGGAAATGAAATATTTTAAATTTTTTTTAATGTGTCTTGATGTCTTAATTCTTTACACACATTCTGTTTTGAATGAAAGTTGCATGTTTGAGCATATACACAGTGTTCTAGCCGTGGGCAACATTGCTTTAGATGCAAATGTAAAGCCTTATGAGCTACTTCATCAGGTTTGTCAACACATGGAAGATCATGAGTGTGTGTGTCTATGCTGTCTGTTGGACAGGCTTCCATAATTACTCAGCTGTTTTCTAGCATCTTATTTTTAGAAGTTGGGTTAAATGTTATAATAATAAAATTAAAGAATTGTCATCAATTTAAGAGCTTGGAATTTTCTTCTCTTTATCAAGAAAAAGTGATGCAGGATGTGAAAGAGCTATTATGTTATGTTGGTCAACACACAATTTTTTAGATAATTTGAATTTCTATAGAAAAACCACAGCACTAATGAAGAGTTCGGGTGTGGGATGGTGAAAAAGAAAAATGGAAATCTAATACCAAAAGGCAACAATGGACTTGGCTCTTCACAGATTGAGAGATATGCTCTGAGTTTTTGTATATTACAAGAACTGCACAAATATGCTGAAACATGCTCAAACATAACTATAGATGCACATACAGAACTTTTTAGCTTCCAGGCTGCCAGCATTCTCAGCAGTTGGCTCCATCTTAACACAGCTTTACATTGTTAAAACTTTCCAAGTTTATAAATATCTTGGAATCCATGATGTCCTGCCAATTTCCTTCATTTTTATTCTAGACACCGGTGGTTTCTGGCATAAAATTTGGTGTATGAACTGAGGATCTGTCTATGCATATGTAGGTACCCATACTCTCCTACCCTCTACCCTTATATATGCCACAGTCCTATGCACTAAGTCTGAGCAGACCAGCTCTCCTGAAAGTGTAGGGGAATTGCCTTTCTTTTGCAGGTTGGATGCAATTTGCTATGAGTACCTGGACCAATCTATAAATAGCTGGTTAGTAAACTCCTTACCTGTATCTATGCCTTCTGGACCTTCTACCTTCTTACTATCTACTTATTTCTGCATTTTACAGAATTTTATAGTGATAGCATTTTCTCTCTGCTTCCAGTTCTCATGAGCTCAGTTCAAGTACAGACATAGCAGATCCCTTCTCTTCTTTGCCAAACTAAAGATTACCTTCATACATGCAGTTGGATAATCAGAGGACTATGCCAAGATTCTTGTTCATTTCTGGGGTGATATTCATATGCATGAAAATATTTACTACTACTAGGCCATGGGAAGCAGCTGGAGACATTGACACGTTACCGGACCAAACTGCTTTGATGAGTGTAGATCAAACTTTTGCAGCAGCTGTACTAGAAATATGAGGATGCAAATACAAAGTTCAGCAATTTACTTTCATATTCTGGAGTGTCTCTCATTGGTGGTACTTGACTTTCAAGATTTTCAATGCCTTATGAAGAGTTTATAATACATGTCACCTATTCTCTACCCAGCAGCATGACGTGAAGGAAAAAAGATGAGATAATACCGAAGAGGAATTCCAGAAACAGACTGCATCCATCTCAGTGAAGGCTTTTTAACATCCTCATAAGTGTCAGTCCCCTCAATTGGTCATTTAGAAGATATCTGAGAATCTGTAGTTGAGTGAACTCACACAGGATACCACTTGCTGCATCTTTAATTATTTAATTTTAAGAGGAAGTTGTTTTCCATGTTTTAATTATAAGAGAACTTTAAGAGTTGAGCATGATAATCTTCAGGCAGCAGCTATGCTATTCACCATTAAAAATAACTTGTTATCTCCTCTTTGTCTATCATAAGTGCATGTTACAAAGAGGCCATCAAGCATAGGAAAAGGTTCACCCAGACAAATACCGCATATTTCAGAAGGCAATTTTTACAGTGTTTAATACTCACAGGACTACAGGTTTTGCAGGTCAAGAATACAGAATTTTGAGATGAGCAATAATTTTTGTTCCATTGCTACCAGCTGCTTACCAGCAGTTTATAAATCTCCTGAATACAAACTTAGAGTCCACAGAAATTGCAGTCCACAGCTCATCTTCTCTGCTCTGGCACTCCACTTAAATCCTGTGGGGCATTGGTAAAGTCACTTTTGTGCTACTAAATGCTCACTTTTCAAGCATCCAAATAGGTCCATGTCATGAGCTGGTTGACAAGCTAGATGCTCACTCCACTCATGGATACACTGCCTCACCTCCTGTGTTTCTCCTGCATGCATTCTGATAGAGGCTAATTTTCTTCTGTTTTTTATTCTGGACATTATACCGTCATTAATATTTTGACTGATTAAAAAAAAAAACGAATAAGGTGAGGCTAGGCCAAACAGGTTTGTCTATTGGGATGAGTGGTTTGTTTGGACTTGATCTTCTTTTTACCTCAATACCCCAAACTCAATTTTTTTCCTTATTATTTTTCTGGGTTTTAATTTTCTTTTTTCCATTTTGTAGGCACATGTTGGAACAGCCATGAGGGTGAAGCAAAGATGGTATGTTTGAGAAAATACTAGGAAAGAAGGAGGACTAGAGGTACCTCTCAAGGCTGAAGAGTAGATGGAATGAAACATGGAAAGGCTGATGAATGTATTGACTAGACAAATACAAATTCAGTAAAGGAAGCTAGGCTGTGTTTGGATCAAAGAATACACTGCGGTCTAACAACTTCTCATGTGTGATCTACTTGAGCTATTATATTGTTCTACATCAATTTGTCAAAAAATACTTTCCTTTCCTTTGTAATAATGGCTTTTCAAATGAACAGACATGCATAAATGAAGAAATTGAGTTTAAATTAAAGTGCAAACCTCCAAATACACCATTCCCATAATACAAAGTTCATAAACAGGTAGCATTCACATTTGGATAAACTAGTATAAAATTGCTTTCAACAGGTCTCCTTCAGAAAAGCACACTCCAAAAATAAAAGCTTGCAATTACTAGAAACTTAAAATGTGTACAGCAAAAATAAAATAAATAAATAAAAGCACAGTAATCAAGTGTAATTAATTAAGCATCACATATCTTTCCCATCTATTACTCATCATCATCAACCTGTGTTGACAGGATGTTGGCAAAGTCAGAAGTCAACCTATCCTTTGCTTGCCTTGAGCCTCTGCCACAGTGGATGCAAGGTAAAGACAGGATACATTCAGGATCCTGGTAACAGGCTAGCAAATTCACTGTCCTGGGTCCACTCCATGACTGATTAGTTGCCACTAACCTCACTAGTACTGCATTCTGTATTGGAACTCTCAACCATAAACAAAGCCTTGTCACTTTGGCATTGAATCGATAATACAGATGGCATTGTATTCCCTTATTACTGACACATGCCTTTTCCAGAGAGTTTTGACTTGCACTGTAAGTTCTAAAATGATATAGGATTTTTTCACTTGTTTTTCTGTCCAATGAGCCAACTGTAAAACTGAGTGAAGTCAGTGAGAGCACTTCATTGACTGGGATAGGTGGTGGTTCATGTCCTGATATTTTTCAGAAAAAAATCAAAACAAAAACAAAAAAAATCCCCCATCCAAAATAAACCCCAACCCCCCACATTAAAAAACCCCTTGTTTGGACACTTATAGTTTAAAAACAGGGATCTTCATGGGTGTTTATTTGATCTGTAATATTTCAGATATCTATTAAAAGCCACAAGTCTATAACATGATCAGCCTAAACACTGATATATTTTTAGATTATGGACAAGTTCTTCCATTTGGAATAATAATTTCATTAGTCTTATTCATTAATTGTAATTTGGTATCAGCATAAATATATTAAACTTCTCATCAGGTGTGCATCCATTTTAAAACTTACATTATATATAATATATAATATATATACACACATAAAAGAATAGCTCTTATTATGGTAAGGTTGCAATAATGTTCAGCCAAAGATTACTCTGTGTGATGCAAGAGCAGAGACTTGGATGTCTAATTCTTCATTAGTCTTTTCCTTGCTGTAATGAGGAAAGGTGTAAATATTAACACCTCTGATTTTCAAGCATTAATTTAAGCTATCATCCATAAATTCAATTCCATAAAGGCAACATACTTTAAAATTGAACTAGTTTACCCTTAGTGAATAATTTTACTTGAATTTTTGATTTACTCATATTTTGATGTCCAAGATTTCTGTTTCTGAAATATGCTCAGTCATAGCCTTTTTGATTTGGTTGTGCTAATTTATATTTGAAATTACATATTCCAAATTATTAAAAGATAATGGATTAATTTCCGTTATTTGTTTGCATAATTTTCTCATTATAAATTATTTGTTGCAGCCTTTGTATTGTTTTTCTTCTTGTAATTGAAAGCTTCACAATACCTAGGGGCATATTTGAAGTCTCTTTCTCTTTTCAAACACTCTTCTCTACCCACAGCAATGGCTGTTTTTCTTTGTTTCTTCGCTGTCTGTAGAAGGCAGATCAGAGGGAGTTACTGAATGTGGTAGAATATTACATTCCGTTGCAACTAGCAGTTTACTTAAGCTACATAACTAAGTGTCCTGTAAAAGCAAAATGCAATTGCCCTGGCAAATCTAATGCTTTCATAAATCATGAGCAAAACTTTTAAGGTTGTGAAAACCTGAAATATTTGTATCCACTTTTTAATTGTTGATGTGCTGATGTCAAGCCACCATGCAGTGTATTTTTAGTAGCTCTCTCTATGTCTAGTTATGTGTAGAAATAAGAAGTAAGGGGTATCACTTCTGGCAGAACTGGAGTGAATTAGAAATTCTTTTCTTGAGACATTTTAAAATATTCACTTTTTTAACCTCTTTTAAATCTATCTCTTGCTATATTTTGCAAGTGTGGGGATTTAATGCATGATGCCTACATATGTGTACATAATATTCTCTACCTTTTGTCTTTAATATTCCTTCATTTTTAATTATTAAAGATAAGTATTTGAATTATAAATATTCTAGTTATACAGGAATAGGCAAAGCAGGCACATACCCTCGGGCAAAATTCTTCCATTATCCATAATCCTTCTGCCTCCTGCCTCCATTTCTCTACCTCCTATCTTTATGTCGTCTCAAAAAACACAGAGGCATTCTTTTAAACTAACCTTCTCCTCCCCACTTAAACCACAGAAATCCCTTCTCAATATGTATAGGGGCCTTTTCCTTGAAGTGGGATGTCATACTTGTCCTAAATATAATAAAGTGCTATCTTCAAGGCATTTCTGCATCCAAAACACTCCCCAGAAACCTGCCTAGTCCTCCCATCTAACCAGCCTGAATGTCACAAATCATAGCACAGAAACTGCTTTATAGTGAATCATTAACATTGTCAGGAATGAGTTGGCAAGGAAAAAAAAAAAGCTTTCCATTAGAGAACTGAGGGAGAATACACAAATGACAGCATTGTCATTTATCTTACATTGTTTTATAAAGTGCACAACTGATTAGGAAGAGTTTATTATAGAATATATATATGCTGTGTATGAATACATGACAATTTTGTTTTTATCCTGTACTGTTTATAAGTATATATGGATATGCTTTAGATTAACTGTCCTACTTTAGGTTTTTGAATTATATGAGTAACAGTTTCATTATATACAAAGACTGTATATTCTTAACAAATATATCTGGAAACTAAGAGGTAAGCAAATGCAAGATATATGTGAAGGTGTTTCTAATATACATAAAGATCAATAAAGATACTCCAAACTCCTATTAAAAGGTATATGAACAGCTTCTTTAGGATAATATCCCTCAGTATAGAGACTGTTATCTGATTACGACTTGGAGGTGTGTGACTCCAGTGTAGATGCTTTCTTGTCAATTTTCCTGTTTGGCACAGCTTGAATGGGAAAATATACACTTATAATGTGTAATACAATTAGTTCTCTTTTGAGCATCAAATATTGTAAAGAAAGTCATTTTGATCAATACATGTGATGCTTTTTATAGAAAACCTAATATATTTGTGTTGTAAATTATGTTCCCCCCCCTCATATCTTAAAAGACAATAGCATGGAATTATACATGGCTTTGTTGTTCAAGGAGATAAAAACGTGTCAAACCATCACCAGCAAAAAAGTGTGTGAGGATATACAGTATGCACCTTAAAAAAAGGAAGATTGATTTTCAAAGAACAGTTAATTTGCTTTGACAGCAGTGGTAGCTTTCTTTAAATAGTCGTAAATAGTAATGAAAAGCATGCAAAGCAGACACCACTCAAAATTTTGCAAGCATTTAGACAAATAATTTTAGAGTGCTTTTCTTTGTCTTAGATGGTAGTGTATGCAGTTAGGTCATTCTGACTACACTACTTTGGTGTAAAACTGGAGCATTCAAACCATTTCAGCTGAGTTTTTGATTTATCCACATGCCACTGAGCTCAGGATTTGGCTGTATGCTGCATAGTAATTTGTAGCCAAAACCAACAATTCCCCAAACTTTCAGTCTCCTACTGATATTTAGGTGTGGTTTGAGTGACAGCATTACACAGACAGAGGGAATCTATTTTTTTCTCCTCTCAAATAGGTTGATTGTGCAAGAGTTCTTTCAGACAGAATAATTTGCATGGTATCCATCAACACACAAACTACTTCCTTCACAGGGCAACTGCCAGGAATATATAGGCTCCAGAGTACTGGGAACAGCACAATAGCTAAGACAGGGCAGCCTAATCATGCTAATACTCACATGATGTTGCCTCTGTAATCACTACAGCTTGTCCCAAAACACATTTGGGGAGCTGGGTGAAAAGGACACTATTCTTTTTATGTCTCTTGTGGTACCAGTGGAGGCAATTTTAAGAAAGGTAAGATACGAATGCGAAAAAAAATCTTAATAAAAGCAGTAACACCAAAATGAGTCTTTTGCTTTGAACATTATTCTCATATTCCTCTAGGGAATCTTGGGAGATCTTTGCATAAAGGCTTGATCCCATGGCTAGTCCACTTACTTCTCCAAGTACTGCTTGAGGTCCTAAGAATTAAGCATTACAGACAACCAGTGTGAGGTAGCCATTATCTGCTTCTTTCTTATATGAAGCCTTCGTCTTTCTCACAGGAGGTGAAACTTCTAGAGCCAGAGACACTAAATACAGGTGTTTTCCCAGGCAGTGAGATTTTAAATAGAAATATACCAGAAAAGGAAAGGAGACAGGACAAGATCCTCAAATCCATCAATTCTCCAAACAGTAAAAGAGACACAAGGAAGAATTTTAACTGAATCAGGCAGTAAGATTTCCCCTGCACTTATATACTGGTTGCTTGTAGCAGAAAAAAAAAATAAAAGAAAAAAAAAGAAACCTGATGTGATTTATTGACTATATCTCTATAGTCTGCCTGATAGGTAAAAAAAATGGTTGTGTGTGTGTATTTTTAGGTATGCACATAATCAAGTATATATTATTGAATTACTGATAAAAGAAAAACCCAAAATAACTGTTGGATCAGTTAGACTTTTGTTTAGAACATGACATTGCTAGCATGTTACTATTTTCTGTATGTGCCCAGAAGAAAGCATAAAGTGTTCCCCCCCTAGGAAAATGGGGAAGGTGTTTTTTTTACCTTTGAGACTGATTCTGAGTACAAGGTGAATTTTGTCAAAAGGCTGCACAGGTACACAGTGAATGCTGTCAGGTTATCAGGAAGATAGGCAAGCTGGGTAGGAGTTCACTGCTTGGTTAATTCCTCTGAGCATGACCCAGATAGGGTCAAGCACTGTCAGCTTTCACTTAAAGACACTGTACAGGTAAAATACAATAACCTGAGCTGCTTTTCATTTTGTTCACCAGAAGACATTATCAGTAGCAACTACCTAAACCTCCAAAAAAAAATCGGAAGGAAATAACAGTCAAGGAAATGTGTTGTCACTACCCCTCCAATAATTCTTCATCAATATAAAATGCAGGACTGAGACTTGGGACTTCATTGACAAATGTAAAATATTTCCCAGCCATCATATAACACACAGACAGAATAATCACCCAGGCCCACATCTTCATACTCACACATTCCCCTTCCCTTCTTAATATAGTAGCTTCAGTCAAGAAGAGGGAGATGATAAGAAATGAGTAATAGGAGTCTGTAGAAAGAGGGAAATATTGTAAAACACATGCAAACATATGGCTCAGGAATACAGTGGGAAAACACACCCAGTAACTAGTATCAGACAAACTCTGATTAACCTTTAAGAGCCACCAGCAGTGCACTGGAGTAAGAAGGCAAGCAGCAAAGAACAAAAAGAGAATGATGTCAAAAGGCAAAACTTCTCACTGTACAGTCTGTGTATACAACTAATCCAATACCAGAACACCAGAACTGATGCACATGAGATAGTCTTTACTGAGGTATCCTGCAGTGAGATGGGAAGCACTTCTCCACATGTCTATTACCCAGTAGTGGAAGGTCTGAATGAAACTGAAATTAGAGAATAACTCATGAGTGGATGTAGAATTCAAAGGTGGGGAGACATGCTGGATTGGATGCAGACTTAACAGAGGAGACTGGTATGAGCGTGGATCAGAAGAGACAGGGGAAGGAAGATGCATCTGTTCTTCCTATCTGTCACAGTCTCTGGTTCTAGAATGCAAATTCTTCAGAAAAGCAGTTTGTTCCTCTCTTTGCTCCTGTATAGTGCCTAGCACTGCATTATATACAACATAGCTTATCCATACAACAGATACAGATCATACTTTGATGAAGAACCATTTATGATGCAATTACAAATTTTGTTAGGAAAGCTTTTAATGAATCATTTCACTCTGATATTCTGAAATAGACTATTTAAACATTGAAAATATTTGGCTTGAGAAGATAACAGTAGTCATAGATTTTTAATTCTCAATTTGATTTTTATCTTGTTTTGAGATAAAGGTGAGTGTTATAATTTTGGAACTTTACATAAGAAGAATTCTACTTTTCTTCAGAACACCTAAGTCTTTGAAACATTTCTTTTTAAAATGTGTACCTGATTTTGTAACTCCCTTAATGCCTTCATGCATGGGCTGACAGGTGATAGAAATATTCTTAATTTGGTACTTATTTGGTGGGGCTTTATGGGAAGATGATATGGCAGATGCCATTCAAAGCCATATCATAACACTCATTTACTAGTTAAAGGTTACCTGCTACATGGAAAAGTAAACTGAACTCAATCACAGTATATTTTGAGTATTGTGTGCTATGCAGTAAATAGGAATTCTTACTTAGGAAAATAAAGGAAAAATACCTCTCTATATTTTATATGACAAGAAACAAAGACTTTTACTATGCCCCTTTTCTCCCTAAGGGTAAGGTTGACCTAAAACATCACCACACCTTTTTGCAAGGAAGTTGCCAACTTATTGTCAAAGAGAATTAGTAATAAGGAATACAAAAATTTGCCACCAAGAATAAAAGACCAATAGCAGAATTGTAGAAAAGAAAACAAAACTCTGAAAAGAGTATGAAAATTTGTTTCCTTTAACTACTCTTTTATTCCTTTATCTGAAGAATTAATTTCTCCTTAGTTACTTTTTGTGAAATTTGGTAGTTCTGCTTTTCAAAGCCTGTTACCATTTCATTCTAATTTCATTTTAGGTGGGTCTTCATCATTTGAGTTCCACTCTCTATTTCAAATTTAAATTATTCTATTGATATAAAAAACTTCTCCAGAACTTAACATTCTACAAGCAACCTCCAACCCCTGTTTAGTAATTTATGTAGGTATCATGACTTAAAATAATTATGATGGCAATGCTGAACTTCATGAAATTAGACAGAGCTGTAAAGTGCTTAATTATTTTGTAAAAGTAAATAAGAGCATAGTAATTGTCATAATGCTCAAAAATGAAGTTTCTTGCAAGTTTCTTGCAATATATAAATTATATGTAGGAACAAATGATCAGTTCCTTATGTCTTCTCATTATCTATTATCTCTATCCTCTATTAGGATGCCATTTCCAGTCATGTCATTGTGTTAATCTCTGTTGGCCATTTGTCACACTTTCAAGTAAATGCTGTTGTGTTGAGTCACGTTTGCTTTTCTATATAAAATGTCAGGAGTCTGTTAGACTTGTAAGAAAGACATTTGATACTCTAGTGCCCAGTGAAATATGATGTATTTGTGTAGATATCACCACTTACATCATTACTATACTGATTAGTATTCATTCAGAATAAAAAATGAATAGAATAGCAGAAGAATTTAGGAGAACAGACTTTTCCTTTGATCCAAGAGTGAACATTTCAGAAGAAAGCATTTTTGCCTCCTTAAATAGGAGACAAGGACTGGATGCTGCTTCTTTCTGATTTTCCTGTATAGGAACAGTGAAGCAGAGCAGAGTAGGCCAGAGAATTTGGCCCTTGGCATGTTGCTGTCTCAGTCAGATATGATATCCATGTCTAGTCTCTTCATTACCTCATTCCTCCTACATACGGAAAAAGCCAATGTAAATTGCTAAATGAAGAAAGCTATGTGGTCTTTCAAGTTAAACAAACCCCCTCGCATCAGCCATTCAACCACCAGCATATATAGTGTCCAACAAGGCATTTTGATGATACTACCAAATTAAAAATGTAACAAAGATTCGTAAAGCCCAGAAAGTTTCCTTTTGCAGAAGTGGCCTTTTTAGTTTCCCTCTCTGCTTTATTATTTGCAAAAGGAATCTCATCTCAGAGGCAGCATCTGTTTTCCAGTAAAGTCCTGCTTTTTACCCAATTTTCCAGCTGGATTGACTGAGGCAAAAGGAGGTCAAATGACTTGCCAAGGTCAGATGGCAATCCAGTGCTTTACCAAGGATTAGAATTTAGGAACCTCCCGATTAATAGAACAAATAACCTCCATGCACCAAATCCCCATGGGATGGGCAAATCACAGAACTGGGTAGGATTAACCAGAAAGGACTTGTCTGCTTGGGTAAGCAAAATATACCCAACACAGAAGAAATACAAACATTTTCAACTTGCTGAGGCATAATCCCAGGAAACATTTACATGCGCATGCTTGTATAATTTCTGGAGGTCTTAAAAGACCAATAAGGCCTGAGGTTAATATTTGAAGCCATTGCATTAAATAGCATGCAGACATCTTTATTTTAAAAAAAATAGAATAACCCATCTCAATCCACTATTATTTTAATTATTTAAAGAGGCTCAGCCACTGGCACTGAAGATTTGCACTGTGGAAAGCCCTGTTTCCTAACAAAAGGGCACATGCTCAGAACAGCAAGTAAACAAACATCACAGACATGCCTTATGTTCCAGCAGCAGTGCCTCTTAAACAAACCTTGCTAGTTACAGAGCAAAAATGGAAACTGTCTGTTTTGATTTAAATCTGTCCCTAAGCAATTTCCATGAGTTAACACAGCAGAAGCACAAGTACAGGAACAAATAAACAAACAAACAAGGAAACTTGAGTTTGCCTCTAAACTGAACTGCCACCAGTTTCCAAAATGCAATCATAGAGCCATCCATTCTTGCACCTCAACTAAAAGCAGCTCACAATGGAGGCGAACTGCTCTGCCTCACCAAAGGACGATGGTGTTGAAATGCTAATTGCACACAAAACTTCAGCGGTGCTGGTGATTAATATACTTATTGTTATTGTTAAAATTGGAATGACAAAGAGTATAATATAGCACTGCTTTTGTGTCCTCTGGCTGTTCAAAAGTGTCTCTCTTTCACTTTCTTTTGGTGCCAGAATTACTCAACTTCATTTTACGGTTTTCACTTGCATTGAATAGACAGGAGAAATGGAAGAACAGCTATTGGGGTATTTTAAATAAAGCCAAATAGGTATGGGGTTTTTGTTTATGAAACCTGTAGTGAGAAGGACAGAGGGAACTAGTAGAATCTTCTAGGTGGAAAAAAGAATGGAAGAAGACCTGGAGTTCATTCTAATCTACAGTGTCCTGATTTGTCACTCTTTCAGTTTTACTCAAGTCATAATTCTTAGTCATACTTAGTCATTCCTATAAACCGCTGAGTTTTCCTGTATAACTCACCAAAAACTTATATGCATGCTTAAGAAGATGAACACAAAAATGGCTGTTACTAGCTGCAGTTATATGCTCAACTTTAACTATTTACTGAAACCATTTTTCTAAATAAGGGTTAGGTATTTTACATCTTGCAAAATCTGAGCTTTCAGAGTCTAATTGCTATAGAAAGATTTTCAAGAGAGAGGTGGATGGTTGTATGCTCTATAAAGTAAGTCCTTCATTTATTTCTGTTGGGTTCATGAGAAAAACTGGAGTCAATATTTACAGATCTTTGCTATATGGCTAGGATGGAACTGTTTATAATCCTGACCCATTAGATGTGGGGGGTAACTATGTGGTGACTAGGATATGTATTCTGTTAGTCTAGCTTCACTACAGTGTCTAATGTACTTATTGTTATCTCAGACTATTTATATACTCACATGGCTTACATAGGCATAAACTACAAATTATAATACTTAATCTGAAGTAGGCTGCAGGAGATCATAAGCTACTTTGGGAGTGTTATTTTACAAGGGGATGCTCATCTTCTCTGTCAGAAGACTACGGGTTGCTCACCTCAGCCTTGAATGTCTTGATTCATTGCTCACTATAGTTGTCATTGACTGTATATGATTGACATGAAAAAGTATTGACTGTACTTTGAAAACAAACAAGTAACTAAATAAACAAATATACCTATAACTTGGCAGGACACTGTGCTAATATGGCTTCTGCAGCAAAGATTACGCTGATTTATATCAACCAATTGCCAGAACGAAGGCAAGGAACATCAAAGCAGGGCTGCAGTCTATTAGTACTGTGCAAATGGGTGCATATCTGTGGAGGAGGAGGAGAAGAAGCAGGAGGAAGACAGCAAAGAGGAAGAGCCCTTGAAGGTCCAGGAAGCTGGACTCTGGAGCACATCTCCAATGAAGAGCAGTGATAGGGAAGACAGCCTGCTGGAATTAGTCTTAAGCAGCAAATTTGAAAGCAGTTTCTGATTTTCAAAGATGGTTCAATCAAGCAAGGACTAAGCCATAACAAGCTCAGCACAGGTATGTCACAACAGGTAGTATTAACTGGTGTCAGTCAGGATCTACTCAGAAGTTCACTAACTCTCCACAGACAGATGTTAAGAGAGAATTAGATTTGTTTTAATAACTTATTTTTTACTTCTTCAGGCTACTGAATAAAAGTGATGCAAACAGCACAATAAAATATTTCCCCCCCCAGGATTGTTCAGTGGTGGTTTAGCTTAACAATCTTTTAAGGATGTATACTGCCAAAAGAGACTTCCATTTGCAACTTTGTGAGAGTGATTTTCCTTCTTAGTATATTGTCCTACAGAATGATGTATACAAACATGTCTTGCTCAAGGGAAGAGTAAACAAGACATTCAATACAAGACTGAAGGAGAAGGAAATTGTCACCTTAGCACAGGTTCCTAGTGTCTTTTTTTATCGTCCTATGGGATTGGCAGATATGGCACAGGATTTATAGAAAAAGAGGAAAGACAGGTGGAATAAACTATGGCACCTAAAGCACAAATAAATACCTACACCATGCGTATGTACTTCACAAAAATAACTATGTGAAAAGTATTGTAAAAGGTGACAGAATTATTTCAAATGTCCTTAATAATTCTTAAGAGAGATATTTCCCCAGTATCACAGTGTCAGCATTAAATTTTTCAGAACATACCTTGCCTTGAATTTGTGTCTGGGAAACACATATGGAATCCTTGCCTTACTTTAAATGTTTCCTATCCTGAACAGTAACTTTTGGTAATGTTGGGCCACTTTTTGGGTTCCCTCCTTCTGGTGACAAATACAGGCCTTGTGGGGAGACTCATGACTGACAGACCATCTCAAATAAATTGAATTAGTTTTAATCCTTTTTTGCTTTGCTTACTTTTCTAAAAGCAGTTTAGCCATCCTGTGCTCTGTGTGTGCATCTATTTTGTAAATTCAGGCACATTTAGAAAGGTCAGCTTGGCATCCCTATATTTGCCATGTAAAGCTGTTGAAAGACAATGCAAGACTGGTGTGGAGGAGCACAGTCAGGGCTATGTCTAGCCTGTTCATGTTTTTGCATGTATTAGGGATTAGAACAAACTCAAATTATTTCTTCTAAGATGTTCCAGTTTTATCGCATGTTATATACACCAAAATATAATCAATACACAGTAAATCCGGATTCAAAACTCTGCATAAATTGTAGAATAATTGCATTCCTTTTGACCAGGAGGTCCACCTTTGGCATCAGTGTGCTTATATTCCTTCAGAAAATTTCTAGATCAGCACTTTCCACATAAAAAGAAAATTCCCATACACAGTGATGGACAACATATGAATTGATAATGGCACCTTTACTTTGTGGATACCTTCATATTATCTTGAAATATTTGAAATCAGCTGTAGGGGTTTTTTTGCACTACACAGGTTAGTAGTGGCTCTGGAGGGAATATCTGTCAATAGCCAAATTGCACAGAGCTGCAACCATGGCACCTCCTTCATTTGCAATGTTCTGAGACTACATCAGCCCACACTGAAGAGATTCACACCTGGGAAAGCTTGCCTAGTTTTTGGTCCTTTGGTGCCAAATGACACAAGAAAGCTGGATCAGAGGAGACAAATCAATCTCTTTGTAAATGGAAAAGCAACATTTCCAGGCCTGTTTTTTTATGTGGAAGGACAAGGATTTATGGTAAATGGAGCCAGCAGTGCTGCCTGCAGCCAAGTTAGTTTGATGCTTCCCTTTAGACTACCATGTTTTCAGTTGCTTAGAACTCTGTCAAAACATTATTGCATTGGTATAAACTTTTCCTTGAAGAATTGTCTGTTTCAGGTTCACTCCCACCACCCTGAAGATTTGCAAGACCA
>JAOXXN010000065.1:32898936-32915526 GCA_026770055.1 Myrmophylax atrothorax | reverse complement strand
AAAATTTTTAGAAAAGAATATCAGGATTATTAAGACCCATGCTCCTTTTTCCTTTCCTAAGAAAAAAATTAAGCCTTAATCCTACTACTGTATATTAAATCACTTATTCACTGTGAAAGGTAGGAGAACACAGATATAATAATCTACCAGTCTGGTATCTGGTATGCACTGGGAGTCATGAAATAGATCTCAGCAGGCTGAATGCTGTTCACCCACACAATGCACAATGCTGTGATTACAGTGGGTAGGTGTTTTAGGTAAGAATGGATTTCAGATATGCAGGAGTCCAGTGTAATATGTGGTATTATTTACAGAATTTTGTTAGGACAAATCCTGTAATTGTAGGTCTGGCATAATGTCTGATTGGCTTGTCTTTTGTGCCACTGAGAACCTAGACCCCTTAGGAAAAAAAATGATGTCTTTCCTGCAAAATTTTGTTGAGAATCCATTTTAAGAGAAATAAAGTAATCAAAGTTGAGTGCTTTGGGCACAATACATTTCTGTAAAGGAAATAAAGCAATTTAAACATTCACACTTTTATTGCCCTTAACATTGTAGAACACCTATAGAACAATAGTCACTCCTAAGAGGATAGTTTATAACCTCATAACTACTTTCAGTAAAAACCACAGGATTTTCAGTATCCTACACAGTCAGTATCCTATTAATACAATTTTGGCTGAATATTATTGATAAAATTCCTCAGAACTGTTAATAGTGTCATCCAATCAACTGGTCTTTGCTTCACTTGGTCATATCTTGCTGCTTTCAAGTATTTGTGAGTCCAGTTGTATGGTATACAAATACACCTTACCTTTATATAGTATATATTTAAAAAAAGTTGTGTCACGATGAAAAACATAGGCACTGTTTTATAAGTGTTAAGATACCCTGCCAAGGAGTGCCTGCAAATGACTTGGTGGTAGCAGGAAAAGCTGAAGCCTTGGTGGAACCATTCCCAGTGTTACCAGCTGATGGCCCATACCATTATTTCCATGAAAAATTACCCATATTGATTTATTTTGAGGGAGTAGTGGCACTTCTGTTCTTGCCACCCTAAGGCATGTGGTTAAGTCTAGGCTGGATTTCCATAATTCTAGTCCAGAACTGTCATATCAGTATTTTCTGTAGAAGGATATATGCTGTGTGCAAAAAAACCCCCAAACCCCACAAGTAAAAAGGGGAGGCAAATCTGTTCCTGTATAAAAGAAACCTTCTGAAGTGTAGTGGGCCTGGCTGAGCTGGGATTTATTTTTCCCCTAGTAACTCTTACAGTGCTGGGCTCTGCATTGGTAGCCAGAGTGTTGATAACGTACCCATGTTTTGGCTACTGCTGAGCACAGCACTGTAACATTCCCTCTTCAGTCAAGGGTGAGATCCTGGGAGGGGACACAGGTACGCCAGCTGACCCACACTGACCAAGCGTATATTCCATATATATGCTGCCTGCTGAGAACTGTTCTATGTGCTGGAGCTCTGCTTCTCAGAGGAGCAGCCAACCATCGCTGCTTATGGGAAGCAGAGATTAACTGCCGGCTTCTGCTTTGATTGTGTGCGCATTGCTTTCATTTTGTTTTATCCTTTTTGCATAAATATAAACTGCCTTATTGCAACCCACAGTTTGTGTTATTTCTTTTTCCTCCCACCTTGCTCTCTCCCCTGTTTGGCTGGGAAAGGGAGCAGCTGGGTGGGCACCTTGCATTCAGCCAGGGTGAACCCATCACACAAAGCAATCTTTCCTTTAGGCTGATTATGTTAGAGGGGAATCTCAATATGTTGGGCCTGATGGCCTAGGCAGCGGGACCTTTATTTGTCTGTGTATTGCAATACTCACCCTTCACATTTAGAAGAGGAAAGGTTTAGAGTTTCTTTTGAAGATTCAAATGGGTGAGAAAAGCATTCACATGTGCAAGGCATCCACCTATTTCTTCAAGCCACTTTGGGCATCATGGTCACAAGTTACATTAGTGCTCACTGGACTGACCAGCTAGTGGCTGCTATTGCTTTTTCTTCAATAGATTTTTCATGAGATTATGGTTGTGACAGGAGAGTCCTGTAGTGGGTCAGTTTTGATGTCAGTTAGAACTAACAAAGCCTTTGTCCAGTATTCTAAAATCAAAATTGAGAAGAAATGAATCAGGTAAATGTCAGAAATCTTGCTGGTGGAAAAAGTGCATTTTATTCTCCCAAATTTTGCTTCCTTTTCATAGCAAGTTACTAATTATTAATTGTGCATATCTTCATAAGATAAACTATTTTTTTCTTTAAACAGTAACCAGATAATCTGGTTGACTTCTAAAATATCATTAGATTGTAGATTTAGCACTGTGTTGTTATTAGTATGGCATTTTACACCTTTCCCAGAGCTACTGTCTCAGATTGTCAGTAGATATCATTAAGCCTGATTACAAGGCATATGTGAAAGATTACTTTTGTTGTACTTTTGCAAAGGTGGCAGCTTTCAAAAATAAATACAAAAGAAAATTTAGCATAAATGTATTATTCTGCTCCTGGGTGCTCTGAGCTGACAGAGTCCAGGTTCTCCTGCACTTTACTAGGAAGGGCGCTATGCATACTGGAGGGGTCAGCATAGTACACCTCTGGTGGATGGGACATGATGATTGGAAACTTCTGACTTAAAAACAGTCATAATTTCCTCTGATGAAATAAGTGAAAGGGAGAATAATAAGACATATGGATCTGGCCAAAGGCTGGAAAGAAAAGAATTACCTCTTTCTGGCCAAAGAAAGGACCACAGCTAATTCTGTTGTAAATAGGGGAGTGCATCAGGGGAATGTTGGGTCAGCTGCAAAGAATTAATCAGCCTTTTATCATCTTGGCTCAAGAAAAATGAAATTGTGCTGAGAAGAATTGTGATGAAGTTCACTAACAGAATTATTCCAGAAAATCACTAACATTGAAGATGGAAAGGAATTTATTCCTGTTTATCTCCAGGTGTAAACTAGAGAGAGCTTTCCTAATTTCTCTGACTTCAAATTTGATTGAAACAAGCCATGCATTTTAAGAGTGTTTCCTTCCCACTACCTCCTCTGGGGACTTGCAAATCTGGCCACTTTATGTGGGTGTTTCAATGGGTTCCAACCTTATTCAAACTTTTGATGCTGTACCTCTCTACTTTCATCCTATACATTTAGTTTAGCATTTAAGGTTCTTTACCTTGAATTCTCTATGGTTCAGAAAATAGCAAAAAATCTCCAACAAACACACAGCATACAAAATTCTTTCCTGATGTGGTCTCCTTTAATGAGAAGAACTAACTAAGAAATTAAATTAAAATATTCAGAACCTCAAAAGAAAGGTGTAGTAAACACCTCCAACTAAGGGACAAACAGTTTAAAATTGAGGTGCCTTAATTGACTCTGGTGGACCTAGGCTAATTTCTGTCAACAAAGGATCTGACTTGAGAAGATTACATGTCTTATCTGAAAATTTTCAGCACTGGAAACACTGAAGTAGGAATCTTACAGGCAGCAGCATCATTATGAGATTTCCAATACCTCTCCTCATGCCGCACTGTTCTAAAGGAAAACATGCATGCCAAGACTGGGTTGTACCTCTGACAGATTCCCCCATTCATAGCACCAAGAGCTGCAGCTGGGCTGGGTACAAGAAGAATCCTTATGATCTCCTGCCCCAGTGAATTCCCCACTGCATGCAGCTAAAAGCCAGCCTCTCCCAGAATATTAAATCCACTGAAGCAGAACCTTGCAACAATTTATAGCAGGTTTCTAGGTGCTTAGTAGCCATAGTGCTTTCCTTGTTTATGGCCCATAGTTTCCTCAGCCATACTCTGTAATTTCCTTACTGAGGTCTTACTCTCAGGTCTGCATATATTTACATGTTTTACTCTGTAAGCTTTTAAGCAGCAAATTATACAAAATAGAGGTGAGACCTCTGCTAGTTGAGTCTTTCTTTTATTGTTTCCATTGTAGTTGTGTCTGGAAAATAAATAAGTTAAGAACTTGAACTGACATAAAATAAATGACAGTTCAGGTTCTATAAGTTCATGTTTATGACATGACTGGCCTACAGCCTTTGCAGCTATTTTGTAGTCTACAAGATGTCCTTGATTTGCTCTTCCACCAGTATGATAACAAGCACATATAATTTTTGCATACACTCTGAATAGGCTTCTAGCCTCTGCCTGATTTTATACATTCAGTGTTTACATTGTTCTTCACAGAACCCTCCCGGGTTCCTTAAATATTCCTTATGTTTTCATCTATGTTGTTTTCATTTTTCAACCTAAGTTAGATGAATATAAAGACAAAAGCAAGAAAATATGATGCTTGTGAAAACACAGAATTAATAAAGCCTTCATTCATAAAAAGGAAGCAATTTTCCTTCCAACAATATACAAATTATAATAATCCAAACTGTTACTCTACATATTTTTCCAATTTGTAAAAATGCCTTTTTCCTTTTGAAAGAAACTACACCAAAAAGCCATATAATGATGGTAGCAATAGTGGGACTTTGGGCTGCATCCATGCCAGCTCTGTGAGATCTCTCATCTGCTTTTGACACATCGGTCAGGAGACTTTTTCTCTCTTTCTTAGAGATCTCACAGAAACAGTGTTTGTGACATGACTCCATTTCTTTCACACTGAGCATATGTTGGAGCATGTATTGGAGCCTGATGAAGAAGACTAATTTTTTTTTACTCTCAAGCCTCATCATATAGACTTCCAAAGGCTCTTACTTGGTTTATTCTCTTGCTAGAAAGCACAGAGCTGAAATTTCAGCCTGCTGATGGCCTATGCTCTATTGCACCTGACCTGATAGGGCTACTGAATGGGCAAGCAGCTTCTGTAAAGGGTGAAGGCATAAGTAAGAGCTGGCTGGTGTTCAGTAGAAAGAGACTGAGACAAGATCAACCAAATGAGAAAGTAATAGCAATTTTATAATTTTGTCAGTTCACATGGTAGCAGAACTGTTGGAATCTTGGCAGCTGGTCCACAGTCAAATATCCTTGTCCAGGTATATTTTATTTCTTTTTCCTTTACCTTATCTGAGCAATGACATTCATCTCTTCCTGGTACAGTAGATGGTTATTCACACCATGTTTTTGCTGGTTTCTCTAGTGTGTGTGAAGCAGCTCTTTATCTTAACTTGAAACAGCATCCCTCAAAAGACTGTGGCTTCCACCTGGAATACCTCTGAGAACAACCATTTGCCTAATCTTCTCTGAGCTACAGTGGATTCCTAGTTTCTAGCTAGAACGTCAACAGCAGTTTTGAGCTATGGGATGATAGTCAGAGATGGAATGAAGTGTAAAATCCCACTGAAATTTGGTATGCTTTAACTTTTTTTGCTAAACACCTTTCAATTCCTCTAAAAAATCTCAACCAGAAGAACTTAAACAGGGACCAGGCTATGCAGTTTAATATTCAAGAAAGATAGTAACAATTTCTTTCCCACAGCAATCTTGGCAAACAGAATAAGGCCTGTAGCATTATCATCAGTTACTGACAACCTACTTTAATTTTCTGAAAATTCCCAAGTACTTAAAATTCTATCTCTGTGCAGTAATTAAGGAAGGTAAAAGTTATTTTTCTTTTTTGATTAAAAATTATATTTACTTTTTGTTGTTGTAAAAGTAGGAAAAATAATAGTAAATTAATTTTTATTTCTTTCCATCTGCATTCAAAATTAATATTTAGTAAAGATTTCCTACTTCATATTCAGATAATCAGAATACACAAAACTGGTAAGATCGTATCATCACTTCTTCTTTCAAAGAATTTTTTGTAATTATTTGAGAAATGAATCCATATTAACCTCCAAAAGCTATCATTCTTAGGTGAATAACATCAGAAACTTGACCATTTGCATGCTAGTATTATTATTGGCCTGAAAGCACCTATCCAGAATATGCTGAGATTTTGAGGCAGTTCAGGTAGTGGATTACTTTAAGCATTCATAATGCATGGAAGCCGGCAAGGTAGGTATTACAGAATCATATAAAGATATTTATGGAATCATATCAACCACCAAAATGGGAATTGTCAACTGGCAAGCATGCTGCCATCCAGAAAGCATGTTGTCTCAGTAAGCGAGAAGTGGGATTGCTCTTTGGTGTCCAAGTAAAAACCGAACTGAGATGGAGAAGTGTCTGAATGAGATACATCTAACTATGATCTGTAAGACTTGAGTATTATAGATGAGAGAGAAACAAACAGATAGACACACATACGGTTAGATCAAAGGGTACCAAAGAAGAGATCAGGATCTAGAAAGACCATATCAATCTTCAGGGCTAAAATTTATTTTTATGAAGGTAGGTAGACTTTTTAGAGTGAGCTATAGCTTTACTCAGCTTTAAAAGTTTGAGATTTTAGTTCCACAAAAGTCAGGAAAACTTTGAAGCAGAAGTAGTTAGGAAATTCAGAGTCAAGCAATGATTCCACCTTTCAAAAATGGTGGTAGTGAAAGGAGACAAAAAAAGCTGTTGGAAATTCTTATAATTGCTGCAAAAGAAAGCTGGATGTTTAAAATTATCATTAAAAAATAAAGTCCCTCCCACAAAAAAAAAAAAAAGGAAGAAATTTTTACACCAGCTCCTACGAGGTCATAATTTAGTCCTTTTCTAGGAAATTAGTATCTCTAAAGCTTTTCATCCTGAGTTCCCACTCAAATAGATGAACTCTCAAAGATATTTTTATTTGACCGGAAGTGACTATTACTTAGAAGTTGATGACTTTCTGCAAACACTATACCTCTTTATTCCTTTAGTGAGTTGGTTTAGTACTTACAAAGGAATAAATTAAGTTATGGCAGCTGTGGATAACATTTGTCAGTATTTTCTGATTCTTACATAAGTATACCAATAAAATTTGCATTTGAAAAAGGGTTCCCTCTTCCCCCTAGAGTAAATTTAAAGGACTATAATGACATAAAATATCAACGTGTTTTGGGGAAGCGCAAAACTGACAAGTCAGCTTACAACACAGATTCACCAGCATTGATAAAGGCACCGAAATCAGCTTTATAAAAGTTTTTGTGCTGATAGTCCCTTAATGACAGATTCCAATTGAGAGTTGGGTTTTAGCTTGTGTGTTGGGTTGAGCTGGCAAAATGCCAAGTGCCCAACACAGAGAGAGAGCCCCCTTACAAGGCTGAGGGAAAAAAAAGCTAGAACTAACACTTAAAATAGCGAGCTTTTTTATTTTCCATAGAAGAGAGAAAATTAAAACCAGAATATGCTATATATATATATACAAATGTGAAAAAACAACAACAACAACAACAACCACCGAGTCACCCACTCGACAACACCAACCTCCACCACCTCAGCCCACAAACACATCCCAACAAACTCCCCCCAAAGGACACCTGGCAAGAGAGGAGAAAAAAAATAATGACAAAAAAAATGTTTACTTCCCGAACCAAACAGTTGTGAAGCGATGTCAAGGCCTAACACTTCCAGCACAGTGAATAGAAGGTCTGCTCAGCAGCTGGTCATGAAGGGGACTGAGCTAAGCCCCTGCCCATACTGTATTTATGTTTGCTGTGACATTAGAATATGGTCTGCAATAGCGTTGGCCAGTGGCAGGCAGAGCTGTCAGTTGGCCTGACCCAGCTCCAGTCAGCTGATAATCCAAGGCCTCCTCTAAACTACCAAAGCCTGAATTTAGGTCTGGCTAAACCCGTAACAGTGATACTGAACAAGGATTCCCTTGTTTTCCATCATGAGATGGACAACAATTTGGATCAACGGCATTAACAAAAATAAAATGTGTCACTGGACTCATAGAGACAAAAAAAATTGCAATAATTTTGAAGTACTTTTTGTCTGTTCTATTCTGTTGCTTGTAGAGTAGCTGATGAAACAATATAAATAAATTGTGCTGGATCATATCATGGGAAAAATATTATGTGATAATTTTGCCATAATAATATTAGAAGACATGAAATGGATGCTGAGAAAATACCAGGTGTTTGAAGCCACTGAGGCTAAAGTTGTTTTCCAAAGGTTAAATGGATATTTGAGTATAAGATTTCACAGTCAGCATACCTTCAGACTTCAACAGGAAATACTTGGCATTTTAAAAAGATGAAAATGTAATATACTTATTCTGTTTAAGTCAACATATTTGAAAACAAAATACAGAAAAGTTTCCTTTTTTTTCACAAGGTGGCTAGGTACCTTGCACATGCTTCCTCTGTAATTTAAAAGTAGGAAAAGAAACTCTCTTGATTCACTGAATTTTCAGACATCATGTAATTAGTATAACTTATTGCCTTTTGAGTAACAATCTACAAAATTGACAGTAATCCAGTCAAAGCCAAATTCTTAGCCAAAATATAAATACTCCTTAACTACTTCTATGTCACTCTTTGGAATACCAGAATAATGAATACAATGCATGGAACAGAACAAGTTTTGTCCAGTTGTACATCCTTTCCTTCTGAAATAAAATAATTATGTCATTGCAAAACATATTTGTGCAGGGTTGTTTCCTGCTCAGTAGTGAAGTTCTGTGTGAAGACAACTTCTATTTTGCAGAATTCATAAATGTGCCTTTGCAAATTCATTTATCAGATTAAAAAACCTAAAGAGTTTCTTAAGAGGATGCATTTCTGGTTAAAATTACAACCAAACGTTATACAAATTTAGTTTTTGTAGAAGGAATTGTTTACAATGATGTGTTATTGAAACTCACCATCAGTCTCATGACATTATAACCAACTCTATATTTTTTCAATTCCATTGGCTGCAAAAACCTGCCCTCTCAGATGTTTTTATCCAGTTAAGATGGTCAGAGACTTCAGTGGGAATCTAATAAAATCCCAGATGTGTGCCCAACTTGAATCTAAGGTGCAAAAGATTAGTTCATTCAAACAAATCCTCTGGGATGTTGATTGTGTCTTAGTATGTGTTTGCACAGAACCCAGCACAAAATGTCATGACTGGAGTCTTTGTGTGATGAAAACTGAATAAGCGCTCAATCGAGACTTTGCTTCTGAAACTTCACCCTACAGAAAAAAACCAATCTGTGGTATGTTTGCTCTCTCCTTTGCTCCTGGCACTTGGGTCCTACATTATGGACTGTAAGAATAAAAATAATGAATTGGTTTACTTTTTATTCTCCCAAAGGATAGCTATCTCAAAGTGTACAATGATGGTATATTAATGAGGACTAAAATTCAGTGTGGATAAGCTGTTAATTTTCATTGTTGTACATTTCTAAAATAGCTTCTATGACATTAGATTTAGTCTCCATTCTCATCCAAAGATATTGAAAAATAAAGAGTAGTTTCTTTGGTTACGTTTTTATAAAGTAAAAATGAATTATTTTTCTTCTGTTTAATTTGTATAAAACTGGAAAAAAATGTAGTTAAAATCAATGTCTAATAAGCCAGGCTGTTTACTAATTCTCGATCTGTTGAAATTCCGACTTCATATCCCTGTTGTGTGAACAATTTATTGCCTGAATTCTTATGGGGTGAAAGTTAAAAATAATAATAAAAAAATATGCTCTTTTTCTGTTTATTTTGGAGAAAATGAAATGTTGTTTTTTAAAGTTGCTTTAAAAATTGGATAAAAACAGTTTTTATCTTTATGTGTCTTTGGGAAAAAAAATTCTACCTGAAGAAATTTCTTTAACAAAGAGAACATTATTCCAGACTCTAACATTTCTGTCTGCCTATTATCATTAGTCATAAGCTAAGCCCTGCACTAAATGTCTAGTGAGCACAGATAATGTTCATTTTGTCTGGAAGACAGGTTGCCGCCTGTCAAGGAGAGATGGAATAAATGACAGGTTTGGACTCTGTGCCTTGCAGGCATATTAGGCTAAGAAATCGCCAACATGATGAAAAATTATTTTGTCAAAAATTTGTAGGTCACCCATCATTGTCTAATGTATTCTGTGATTAATTGCTAGCATAGATCAGCATTATGTCTTTCCAGTGAATCGCTTAATTGTTGCCTGCTTCATGCTCTTAATGTAATGACGAGGCATCTGGTCCTTTCACATGTGCTTTTAAATGCCAGCTTTTGCATCCAGGTTACGGGAACTGTAACATTAAACTTAAAGAACTAGTTGAAATTAGAACTTCCGGAAATCTGTCTAGTCTATCTTTTTCTTTTTTCTTTTTTTTTCTTTCTTTTTTTTTTTTCTTTTATGGCTATGTGTATGGTAGGCTGAGTGTTAGTGTTAATGTATGTAGATTTTATTTCTGATGAGTGATTATTTGACTGCTCATTTTACGAAGATTTATGGTGTGCTTTCTATCTCCTGACTGCAGTGCTACTCTTATCTTTAATAAAAGAGATGAGGACATTAATCAGCCTTTGTCAGGAGTCCTGACTAAGACATTAAATGTACTGTATGGGATAGGTAAACACGCTCCAGATCCTTCTCTACTCCAGTAGATCAGGCAAAAAAACACTCATTATATTTATCATAATTTCACATCTGCTGTTTTTGAAGCAATGTACCATGAGGCCATAAACTGTATTACAACTGTGCATAAATTCAACTGATTTGTGGCTGGAGTAACTAATTCCTAAAGTACATTTTAGAAAAACAAGCAGTGAGCCCTGAAATTGCAATTCCATAAAGGCACTAAATTACTGACTGCAGAATCAAGAATTTGCTTGATGTGATTCTGCAGTGACCGTTTTATAAAAAGTGACAGTGTGCCTGTGATTGAGTCAATAAAATAAGGACGAGTGAGCCGTATACTCAAACAAGATTAAAGAGAAACAGAATGACAGAGGACAGACACATGGGATATAAATAGAGGAAAGTATAATGTTCCCCCTCCAAAAATGGTTTTAAGGTGTAGCTATTAATAACAAGGACATTAATTTATTACTAATCATTTAAATATGCGAGAAAAATACAAATGCTTTACCCAAATATTTTCATCAAAATACTGTATGTCTGTAAACAAGGATGTATTTTTTATTGCAAAATTGTTATATCTCTTATCTTAAAATATCCTGTATGTTTTAAATGACTATATTCTCTCATCTGAAAATTGTAAATAGTTCAAGTAAAATCAGTGTTATTATATCAGACTTTAACTGTTGTAGTTAGAAGAGCAGTCAGGACAGAACCTTTTGAAGCAGAACTTTCTTAAATTGAAAACAATATACTCTTAGGGATGTGATATTCCATCAATTTTTCATTGTTTTTGGTCGGGCCAAACTAAAAAGTGTTGCAATTTCTGCTAATGGTGATACAAGGTGATGTTTTTCTTTCAGTGATATCTAAAAGTTGACACATAATGCTTGCAAGCAAAAAATTATTTCTTTTCACGTATTTAAAAATGAAAATACTTTTGATGTCCAAAAGAGGCAGCCTTCATTTACCTTATGCATTGCTTTCATCCTATAGACAGATACATAGAAAACAAAACAAAGCTGTGATATGAGATACTTTTAAACATCCTTCTCTCAGAAATTAACAGCTCTCCACAGTCTGTCAGCAGCCCCTTTTGTGTGTTGGTGGGAATATACATTATGTTCACTTTGGAAAATGAGAGTAATACAATACCCTATGGTGTTGTTAATAAATGTGTGTATAGCTTAGTTTTAGTACTGTTCTTGACTGCAGTCTGCTAAGCTGAGTCCACTATAATGGTTATAAATCTGTGGGGATTATGCTGAATATTTTTGTGGTCTGTCCATGAGACCAAGACAGAAAAGTGTTTGCTTCATGCCAATGCATAGTTTCTATCTAATGGCATCAATCTGTGCATCACTGAGTATTTCTTTCCTGACCTTATTACTTTTCTGGAATTAAGCTTGAAACAATTTGATGTCAGCTACTGTATATCTACTTTTATTGCTAGCCTTGCTGGGGCTCTCCATACTGCTGGGGCTGCATTTCATTTTAGATAGGTTGAACCACATATATATTCTGCAGTTTATTGAAAGCCTGATAGATTGTTTTCTACATTCCACAATGGCAGGACAGTAGTCTTCATGAATGTTGGAGAACAAATGTAAATTTACATGTATAAAGCTGACCAAAATTGATAGAGTTTCTTTTCTTGGCAGTATGAATAAATCCAGCATAACACTAGATATGAGCAAGAATAATACCAGTATAGCTGGCTTTGGTTCAGCTTTCTTGATTCAGTGGGAATTTCAAATGTATTTGAAGACTCTATAAAAGTTGATTGTTATGATAGATTCAAGAAGATTTGCTGGGACAACAAAGTTACACCAATCATAATGACTGAAAAAATGCAAGCTACCTTCAAATCAAGGCAGGCTTTTGCCATTTATGCTCCCCATCAACTGTCTGTCTCCATTACCACATAAACTTAGCAGTACTGCAGTCAAATAAAATTCAATGATAAAAATAATTCAATAACTTCAATAAAACACAACTAAAAATATTCTTAGGACCATATCTAGGGATTAATATATTTAGAAGCTATCCAAAATTTACATACTTCTCCTTGTGTTGAGTCTGATCCTGCTTTTTGAAAAATAGTCAAGATTCAGGCAACATGAGAGAAAAAGACTTTTTCCTTGCAATCTAACCTCCATTATTCCATATCCTTGCTGTACCAAACACCTGATCCCCATGGAGCGGGTTGGTTTGTGAAAGAAGGCTGCGGAATTAGGGGAAAACATCCCTTCAGCCACAGCAGATACAGATTGATCAGGCACAAGTGATCCAAACCTAGGCTGCTTTCCCACTTATTACCCTGTAGGTGAATAACCAAACAGCTTTGAATGGTGTCTTGTGTGGATCTATTGATCTATTAATACGGGGTGTGAATGCCTTTCAATGCCATATGTGATTCCTGATGTGTTCCTAGAAGGAGAGATACTGTTTGGGAGGATCAAGACTTCAGAAATACTGCCAAATCTCCTGGTCAGGCCAACATGAGGAAGCAGCTTGGGAACTGTCAGGGTGTGATCTGACTCCAGCAGCATGCTCACTGCATGCAGTCAGCTCTGCTAGCTGCATTGCTGGGAGCTGGCCTGGGACCCTTCTTAAATGAGGGCAGGAGAACATCCAGGTTTTAAAAAAATAGCTGCTGTTCATTTGTTTGTGCAGCCAAAAGCATCTCATTGCTGAAATGATCCACCCACACTCCTTTCAAACACACCTCCTCTCTCATGAGACTTTCATGGTAGCAAAGCCAGGAAGTGTTGGGGTCAGGGGAGGTGTGAGCACATGCTGAGCAAACTGCGTTTGATGCAACATATACTCTTCCTGCCTGCTGAGACAGCATGAACACCTGCTCTGGAGGGCAATTCCTGTACTTAGCTACTTAAGTACTATTTGACCCTCTGCAGGACTTCTCTTGTATAAAAAAATTAAAAAAAAAAGCAGCAGTGGATTCAAAATAATGCTTTCTGTAGTTTTGTCATTCTGCAAAACCTCTTTTTCCTATTTCCTTATAAACCTAATTCTTCACTGTGCTCCCAAGGGAGAAGGATAGTTGAATGAAAAAGAAGTGTTTACTTGTAAAAATAAACAAAACATACTTATTCACATGAAATAATGCAATCTCTGGAATATTGTGTTGTTATGTATCAGCAAAAGACATGCCTAAGATTTTTAACTCTGTAAGTACAAAAAATATGTTCCTCTAAAAGAAGGTGCTCCTCCTGCCTCTCCATATTTACCTTTATTGATTTTTGTTTCTCTCCAAATGCTACAGATGTGTTAGGCTGAGCTGGCAATTTCAACTTCAAACATTACATTTCAATCTCCTTGAAAAACTGGCATGATATGAAAAGGGAAACAGAACGTCAAGGCATCTGACTGTTAGAGGAGACAGACTGGTTTGCAGCAAGGGGCAACTGGACTCTATTGGGAACATTTCTTTTAGCCTTTTATGCTGCTCTTCTGGAAGCTTGAACTAAAGGACAAATAAATTTAAGGAATTAAGAGGCTACATAGACACTACTTACTAGTAGATAATGAATCCACAGGAAGTCTTGTTCCAAAACAACTATGTTACCCGTCTGTCTTACCTTTGACATCGGCATCTGCATAAGGAGAGAATTTATGGAGGTTATAGGTATTCCCTAACATAGTGTCTATATGTGACTGTAAAGGTCCACCTGGGAATTTATCTACTAATTCTGTGGATAATTATTTTCAGGTAATCAGCCATAACAACACAATAACTTTTCAACATCAATATCGAATATAGATTTCTATGTTAGTTCAACATGCTCCAACACCTGCAAAGTAAAAGGAATTTGTCTGCTCTCAGTTTGTTAGATTTGCATTATGCCTAATCTATATTTCACGATAATATTCTGGTGAATATTGCTATTTATACTTGAATATGTGTATGTGTGTAAATTACAAGGAGACTAAGTGATAATGTCCTCTGAGTTAAATAAATTTATCCACAACCAGCTGTATTTTGGGTAATCTAAGCATCAACACACACGTAGAGCCAATGGAACAAAAGGAGAGGTAGCAGTAAAATATTGAGGTCTTCATATGAGACTTTAAAAGCACTTTCAAGGGCTTCTTGCAATTTTGGTTATATGTTGAGCTTATCTCTTTTATTGAATCACAGTGCTGGAAGAAGTGCGACTCAAAGCCTGAAGATTTAATCAGTTATTAATTGACATGTTGTACCAGTAGCTGTTGTGAAATGGAATGTAGCATATTCATAATTGTAAATAGCTGATTTAATTTATAGCATAAGGTGAGGTATTTGGATATTTCTGTCATACTGTTACTGTTCTTTGCTATGCTGACTGCAAAATATAATAACTTCTAAGCAGTGTGTAAAACAAAGTGCTCAATTCACTTTATTAAAATATCCAATAATAATTGATTTAAAGGCAATAAAATGTGTTCATTAGAGGGTTTATATTCAAGAAATATTGAAAGTATACCTAAACCTGTCACTTTTATTGTGAATGAACAGGATAATATAATTTGAAAAGAGTGTGATCATACTAAAGATTTGTCCTGCAGCATTATCTGATAGCTCGTAAAGTGCTGAAATTTAATATGATGCTTTCAGTCAGTTTAATTGAAATTTAATTGCCACTTTGGGCAGAAGGTTTAGATCTGATCAATAAAATATTAAAGATTTTGTGCTTTCACTTGGAACAATTTCTTAGCCAATGCATCAAGTGTAACCTATGTTTTAGGAAATATTTGTTTGTTATAATTCACATAATATTCAATATCACTTGTTAATCTGAATGTCTTAACATGCTGCACAGATAAATAGTGGAAATAATAAAGCTATAGTTGATCCATTTAATTACAACAAGATGAAAGAAATAACGGTCACCTTCAGATTCATGAGAAAGGCATTAATGTAAAAGAGCTATAAATATTTTGAAATGTCAAACCTCAGAAAGACAGAGTCCAACATGAGCCTAGCTGTAAATCAGGCACATAGAAGGACCTTGAAAAAAAGATGGTTCTTTGGTATTTTAGAAATAATTACTAATACAAAAAGGGTAATGATGAACCTATAAATTACATTAAAAAGGGCCATTAGAGGAGGATTAGTTTATAAAGCTGAGAGATGGTTCCTGAAAATTATCCTGGTAGTTATTTCTTCTTTTCAATTCATATTATTCACGAACCCCAAAATTATCTGATTAATGATAAACTAATTGATTGCTATTTTGCAAATCAAATGCAGTAGCCAACTTTGAATTTCCCTTTAATCTATACTGTGTAATAATTTTTTTTGTTAATTTGGCAGAGTAAAGAGGATTATTCTAAGTTGTTCCCTAAAATGTGTAGGGTTAATTTCAGTCTAAGCAGCACTGCTACAAAATTCATCTGTGCAGTTGGCTCAGGTTCCTGAATGCCAGCTCTTCATTGCTTGGGAGAGCCTGGTGCCTCTACTCCTCCATCGTTCAGGCACCTCTACAGCACCTTGGTGAGAGGAGACACAGCTGAAGGTGATTGTAATGACGCTCTCCAATATCTCCCAGGTCTTCAGCAATGGTCTTGAACCTAAAGCTCAAAGAGCGTGTTATCAAGACTGCACTTTCCTGCACGAGATGATACCCTATCCAGGGACTGGCTACCCTTTCTAAGAGTTTTCATCCTTTTATATAATGAGCAGAGCTTGAAAAAGTATCTGATCTCCACTCCAATGTGTCCAAAGTTGAGTAAGAGGCTGGGGGAAGGTCTGAGAAACAGAAAACTGTCTCATAGGAATATAATATATGCTATGATGGCAATTTCATTGCAAGTTATTGCCTGTTTGAATAAACTTCAATTCCCAGAATACTATCTTTCACTTAAGATAGATTCAGATGTGCATGGGGTAGGGACAGCTCCCAACAGCATGGGCAACAGTTGATTTATATTGCTGCTGGTGACACAAGCATATCAAGATCACCTTTTCCACCTGAAATCAATGGCATCTGTATTGCTCTGTCCCAAGGATCAGGAGAAAAGATGGAAAAGTAGTAACAGGTAAAAAGGAAGGAGGTTGAAGGAAGGAGAAAACTAGTAAGGAGAAGGAGAGAGCGGTTAGGATGGTGGAAAGCCATAGTTGGACTGATATCCTTTATTGAAGAGATCTTACGAAGTACTATTTCAGCTAAAACATTTTGTTGAAAACGCAAATTTTCAAATTCTTAGTTTT
>JAOXXN010000065.1:32876013-32886827 GCA_026770055.1 Myrmophylax atrothorax | reverse complement strand
GTCAAAAACTGCACTACAGCCGAGATAAACAACATTCACCACTTTGCTCATTCATTGAGCAAACAATCTTATTGTATAAGGCTATTAGGCTGGTCAAGCATCAGTTCCCCATCATAAATCCATGCTGACTACTCCCAGTCATCTTCTGGTCCTTAATAGGACAAGAACTTTCAACTTTCATGTGATTTGCTCCATGTCCTTCCCATGGACTGAGACAAGTCTGATCAGCCTGTAGTTCCCCACACACCGCTTCTTACCTTTTTTGAAGATAGGAATGTAATTTTCTCCCTTCCCATCTTCAGAAACCTTCACCAATTTGCCATGGCCATTCAAAGATAATAAAAGTGTCACTGCATTTACATTAGTCAGCTGCTTTAGCAGTCCTGAGTGCAACCCATTGAGATCCACAGACTTGAGTACATTCAGCTTGTTGCAGTGTTGTCCAATCTGATTCTCCTTTACAGAGAAGAAGTCCTCATTTAGTAAAATTCTGTGAGGTGAAATTCCCACTAAGAAGAGGAGCAGAGAAAGCATTAAGTACCTCTGCTGTGTCCCATTCAGCAGCAAGCCCATATTTTTTCCCTAGACTTAATTTTCCTGTTGTGCAACCTGAAAAAAACCTTTCTTGCTGCCCTTCACATCCCTCCCCAGATTCAACTCCAAATGGGCTTTCAGTTTTCTAAGACTATCTCTGCATTTTCAGCGTATATATGTTTCTCCTGTTCTCCTATCTTATAAGAGATTCCTCCTCATATATGATATCTTTCTGCATTCCATTTTGTTCAGGGGTTCCTTGTTCATTCATGAAAGCCTCCTACATCTGGTTGGATATTGAGCAGTCTGTTGGCAAAGGTGCATTTCCCTGACTTTTGCAGGTGGTCCCATCTCTTCCTACCAGTTCTCAATTGTCAATGAGAGCCTTTAAACTAACAAAAACCAAATCCTTGCTGTCAACACCACCTGACCAATCTGTTGTTGACTTCCTACAGTGTGCTGTCTTCTCCTGAAACTCTTCACCCTTCCAAAAGGATTGAGAACAAATTGTCTGGGCTCCAATGGTTATATCACATGGTCACAGAGCCATGGAGTCACACTTGATATGCTCAGGGTCACCCTGGAATACCATTGATCCCCATGAGGAAAAGGAATAGAGACACTATTCCAAGGGTTGAACAAGCACCAGCAGTCTATGGGACACCCCAGATCTGAGCCCTTGGCAAGCAGCAAGATTCTCTAGGCAACAGGTCATATGGGCAAATATGGCCTTCATTCCCTGCAGTAGGCATTCTTTCAATTTCATCACTTAGTGACTTTTCCTTGTGCTCCTTTGTGCTGCAGCGTCTGCAGGCTCAGATGCTTTGCTGGAGGTTGCTTCAAGTCCTTTGTCTACTAACTGGACATGAAACCTCTTCTGTAGTTGCAGACGATGCAGCAGCCTCTCTCCTGGTTCCAGAAGTCACAAAATTCCATTATTTTCCATGACAGTATTCTCCATTTCCCAGTCCAGTAAGGACAGACCTTGCCTGTCCCTCTCTTGGTGCCTTTTGGGGCTTGATGATCCTGTGCCCACCCCAATGAAGTTACCTGCCCTGGCAGCAGGAGGCATCCTTAGTTTCTTCAAAGGATTCACAGTAGTCATTTACTGATCCCTGAAGATGTTCCAAGAAGATGTACAAGACCTAGAAGCAGAGATGGGACTCTGCTGCACAATCTACCTGTGTCTACTGGCTGCATTATGTCAGGTGCACTCCAGGTCATAGGGTGTGTTTCTGGGATGCTGGGGTGAGACTGATGTGGGAAAACACATTGACAATTAGGGAAAAATAGGAAAGGTGAAACATAGATCTCTGCTATTACCAGTGCAGTGTCTGGGCTGTGCCCTGAAGGAAAGAGTGGCGCTGAGCTTCCTGCATGCCCTGATGTGTAAAAGAGCAAGCAATGTCTCAGACTGGGAGCTAGGAAGCAGCTACCTTAGGATGAAGCTTTAACTTGGAAAAATGTTTCTCTGGGTTTGAGAATGTTAGTTTTGGTACCACAGAAAAAGGAGGTCTTAAGCAATGGATAGCGGTTCGAGTTTTTCATAAGGAAGTTGATCTGGCCAATAACTGAGGAACTTGAGAGCTAAACTTGAATTGTGCTCGAGTACCTAAGCCAAAGAAGAATCCTTCAAGATTTCTGTGACAACCTAGGTGCTGGAAAATCCATTTGTGACATGGCCTGAGAAGCTCAATGTCTACATTTTACATAGATTAGTCTACATTGATAGACCAAGTGAGGCTTTCCCTTGGTCTACTAAGAATTGTTCTAATCTATGTCCTCAAATTACCCAATGAATGGATCTCTAGATGCTGCAGTGTTTAGTTTACCAGCACTTTTATCCCTTTAGGTCTCCTTCTCAGAGATATATTTCTTCCTATATTTATCCTGAGCTTGCAAGCTGAATATTAATTTATTTTTTTAAAAAGGTCCCTTGGCTTCCTTGACATTTCCAGCAGATTGCTTTTTTTTTCCTATCCACCCTCTCATTCATTCATATAAACACATATACTTCTCACACTTGTAAGATTCTGCTCTTCCCCTTGCGCAGCATGCAGAGAACTTTAATTATCACATGAATACTTCAGTTTATGAATAACCTGCATTTTTAACATCAAAATCATGCCCCACTGTTGTTATGTGCACGCAACTCAAAAAAACCCATTGACTTTGAAGGTTTCAGGAAAAAGATAATATAGATACCATGTTTATTTTAAAAATTCTTTTCATTTCAACTGCTTGGACTAAGCAGTTCCAAACATTAATAATGAATATTTACCTAGAAAAATGAAAATTTAAGGACTCTACTGCCTAAAGGACAATATTAATTAGTAATAGCAGTCCATAACTTAGTTTCAGAAAATGCCTGCTCTTTTGTCTGAGTATGTATGGAACACAATTATGGTCCTGTTGGTCAAATTAGGTCACTTCCTTTGTGGATGTCTAAATACCCAGATGCTATCTTTTTCACCTGCGCAGCTAAGAGTAATTTTAAGTATTTTATTCCTTGTTGAAAGCCTCCAGTAAAGACAGAGAATGATCCTTGTGATTCTCTAGGGTGTATTCTGATCTCTGTATGCCAGCTTTGCTGTAGAGGGTGGGAGCTGTGCAATTGTATCTTAAAAGAGAGTATAATCCCTAGGCACTGTGTTTTAAAATCAAGCAGTAAATATTCATCCCAGTTGGAAGAGAATACATTTAAACTTGTTAAAAGGATTGTTTACAGAAGCTGTTGGAAAAAGGAGTAGTATTTATTTTAATTATTTTTTTCTTTCATTGATTTTCAAAGTGCAAATAAAAAAAGTAAAAGAACTATTCAAAACCATAAGTTGCTTAGGACAATAGTAATATTGACAAAACCTATTTTTTTTCTATTGTTGAGATCTGTGAAGATTATTCTTTATTACCACATGCAGTCTTGTGACTATTGCCAGGACTTATAACTCTTACAGGTAAACCTCAACCTTTTTTATTTTAGACTAGTGCTTGCAGATGTTCTCTTAGTGTGTGAGAACACCTGTCCTAATCAGGTTCACAGGTGTAAAATCTAGCAACTGCATATGCAGGTGATAATGTTCAAAAAATACATGTACAGGAGCATTTGAGAGCACAAATGAAGGCTTTTCCTATCTCTGATCATGTATTTCAGAAGGCCAGTATGTAAATCCTATGAAATTAAAGGCTAAAAAAAGTCCATCAGAAGAGAATTATTAGTTTCCTAGAATATATGTTACCTTAAAAATGGCCATTTTAAAAAGAAACAGTGTCCTACAGAGATAGGAGTCACTTGAACCTGGTTTGAAGATGAATTTTTGCTTCTTCCAGTTGTGGAACTCTGCTAACAGCAAGAGATGGACTGAACACATTTTTTTTTCTAGCCACGCTACAATTTTCACTTTTTGAAAATATTTTTTTTATTACTCAAATAGCGAGATAGAATATATGGCACCTCAGTACTGGGAAACTGATTTAGGGATAACATGCCAACTATTTTCTGAATTTGCATCAGCTTTTTAAAATACACTTTTGTAGTTTAATCTGTTCTTGTGACAGTTACCTTTTTCAGCATTCACAACCTTGTTCATGTTTCATACAATGTCAGATAGCAAGTGTCAAGAGAAATTTAAAATTATAGTTCATTTACTCTAGTTAAACATAAGGAAGCAAAAGCAATTACCTGAGCAAAATGATGGAATTAAAGATTCTTCTTGCAACCTAGTTAGGTATTTAGTGTTTGATGAGTGTTGCAAAAGATAAATATATTTTTCAGAGAGGACTGTATCAATCTACAATCATGAATGAAAGCCACTGAACATGATTTAGATATCAAATAGAGGGTTTGCAAACAATTCTCAGTCTTGGACCAGGAGGCTTGACTTAGATGAGAGTATAATTTTCCTTTGTTCCTCAAAGGATTTTTTCTTTAAGTAGTAAATAACGTCTTACAAAGCAATTTTATATTTATTACTGAAAACATTCTCAAACAAAACCAGAATTTTAAAAGAAGTCCTGCAAGTGTTCTATGGAAGATATATCCAGAGTCTCAGAATATTCTGAGCTGGAAAGGACCCACAAGGATCATTGAGTCCAACTCTTAAATGAATAGCCTTTACAGGGATCAAACCCATGACCTTGGTGTTCTTAGCACCATCCTCTAACTAGCTGAGTTAATCTCCGGCTCTAACCTCACATAAACAAACTAAATGTATTCTTACTATGAAGATAAAAATTTAATTAGTTTGGTCTAATTACCATCTTAGTACATGCTAGAAGTGAAAATTTAGTGGCTTGGTGATTCATTTTGATTGATCATAAAAAGTGAACATAGACTTATTGCTGTGGTGACTAGTCTAAACTGTATGCCATGTGCATCTGTAATTTAATCTGTGATTCATACTATATGGCACATTACACATAACAAAATCTTTTGGATTGTTAAATATAGAGAACTTGAATTTGTCTAAGACTTACTTACAAATATGAGATGCTCTATAAGAATGAGTTATAAACTTAGTACTGTCATTATTTTGACATGGCAAAAGGTAGTCACAGTGAACTTTATTCAGTTCTGGTTTACCGTGAGGTTATAGCAAGAAAAATAATTTTGCTGGCCTGGAAAAAAAACATTACAGAAGAACAGAGACTCAGCATTAAAATTCAAAAAGACTGGAATAGTAGGGAGCAGAGAATGATTTCCTAAAGTTTTTTTTTTTTTTTCCAAGTATTTCATGCTGCTTTTTACCAGTTTCCTTCAGGCTTGCTCTCTGGTCTCCTGTCCAGCTGCAACTTGTGAAAAGTCCACATTACTGTGAATAAATTCAAGGGACCTTGTCCTCCTTACTGCTTTTTGTATCACATATTCTGTCTAGTACCCACTCTCCTGTTACACCACAGCACGGGGAAGCAACCAGAGAGAAGTCTCCACACAACTCCCCATTCTGCCCTTGTTGCTTGCCATATTCAGCCGCCATACTTTGGGGATGGAAAAAGGCAGGATGGCATGGTGTTCTTATAAAGCGGAAGACTTCTAGGAGTCAACTTGTTTTGACCCGGTTTGGGGGACTATTTACATATGTAAATTTTAATGTTACAATTCTCAAAAAAAAAATTCTCTCTAGGTGCCTCAAGAAATTAAGAACAAATAATGCACTTGTTAGAGTGTAGTTGGGTATTAATGATATTTATAATATGTTTGAGAAGATAGTACATGTATAATGACTTATTTTTCAAGATGTGATGGAATTAACATGCAAATATTTTTAAGCTTCAACCTTTCTTTAAAGCACCTAAATTTATTTTATTTGAATAGAGACTGAAGCAAAGAATTTTTTTTCATTTTATTTCTGTGTATAGGGACATAGTTTTGGTTTTTTGTGTTGTGTTTGTTTTGTTTTGGTTTTGGTTTTTTTAGTGAGTTGTTACAATTCCTCATATCACTGAAGTCTACTCAAGCATGCATAAAGGTACCTCTATCTCTGAATGTCTCCCTGGTTTTAGATGTAGAAGAAATGAACAGTGAGTTTCTTAATATTTTGAAAGGTCTAACTGCAGAGAAACCTTTTGAAATACTGTAATAGTCTTATTCTTACCTGTGTAACCAATTTCTCTTTCACGATTCAAGACATAATTTGGTTTCTAATCTAACTTGTGGTCTTCTTTTAAACCTAGTCTTTGCTTCTCTATTAAAGACAGGAAAAATTATGACCAGCTACTTATAGCAATATAAAATAAAAGGAGTCAAATGATAAAGACAGAGAAAAATGACAGACAAAAATTAGAAGTTCTGAGTTTCATTAAATGTACATAGCAGTATTATAAAAGTTGTATTGCTGATAAGAAAGTGCTTTGCAGCCACTACCATCTGCCTGTATTGTTATTGTTCATAAGGGTTAGTACTTTTTTCTGTGGTCTAGCCAGACCATTTGGGTTTAATAATCTGCTGCCCCTTTATACTTTACTCAGCAATCATTCACATTCTGTTGCAATACCAGCAAAACTTAAAACAACTACTTCTCATGTTTAATTCATGTTGGGGTTATTCTCAGATGGTTTCAGAATGCGCCCATTCACTATAGCCTTCTTAAAACAGCCTTTGGATATACAAACTTCCAGACTCGTACTCATTTTCCCAGAAGGAAGCCTTCCACTGTACTGTAATTCCTCTGCTCATAATGCAAATTAAGGGAAAAAAAAAAAAGGAGAGAGAGAGAGAGCAGGTTCCAATGCAGAATCTGCACCTCAATGCAGTCTGCACCTCTTTTTCATGGCCCTCAATATCAGTCCTCTAGCTAGTTCACAGTGAAATGTATGTTTAAGAGACACAAAGCTGTCCCTTTTTTCTAAGGAATGAACTCCACAATATTTCCCACCTCCTGTTGTTATCCTAACATGAGTTCACTGGTATAGATAAGTCTTTTCCGGGACCAGCAGAAACATGCAAATATGACATAGTATTTTCTCTTCAATGGCATTTTGCTGTCTTTATTAGGATTAGGTAAAAAAGCACCTTTCTTTTCCTCCCTTTCCTACTGCTCAATTCAACATGCATAACAGATTATCAGATTAGGGTGTGAAGATGTTCCTCTAACATTCACCTATTTTTTTTTTTCAAACGAATGAAAATAAATAAATAGGAGTTTAGAATCCAGTTCTTGTCTGTGAAATAAGAAAATTCTCAGGAGGTCTTTGTATGGGACATACACTTCCTCTTATGGAAAACTATTTCTATGGAAGCAAGTGTGGTACTGCAGTGTCTAACACCAAGAACCTCTGACAGAATACGGTAATGAGAGCTCAGACCTATTTTACACTTTCAGCTTTGTGACTCTGTGATTGTTTTTAATAGAAGTAGGAAAGATCACTATCTGTGCAATCACTTTGAATAGTTAGAATAATATAACATGGAAGATCACTGTGTCTTTTGTATAAAACACATGCATATGAAAGACAAGTTCAACAGTCCATGAATCGATGCACTAATATCAAGAATTCACATGTGATTTGGGCCATATTTTCATCCTCATGTGCCTGCAATGGTAAAAGCAATTTCACCCTGAAAGTAAACTAAACCTACAAAATATATACATCTCAACTGCAACCAGAAAAAGACAGTAAAATAGCTTTTTTCATTTTAAGGTAAAACTGTCACAATCCTTGCAAAGTAACTGCTATACCTTATCTTGACTTTGTTTCATTTTGTTTCCTCTCTGTGATTGTCAATTATTGCTTTGTGCTTGCAACTAGAATTGTTGGGATATTCAGTTGTTCTCTTGTAGATTTTTTAAGTCAATACCTGAATATGTTCGTGAATTTAAAACATATCAACATTTAAATATAATGAAATTTAAATAGCAACACTAAAAATGTAATAACAGCACATATATAAAAATTGGAATGGAATATTGTCTTTGTTCTTCTTCAAAAAATGTTATGCAGTAGTAAAAGCATTGGTTATTTCCAAAATGCAAGATATTTATGTTGGTCAAAATTGTATTTAGATTAATTTACTATCAAGAAATAGTTCTTTGAAATGATGTGGTTTGATATTATTGAAAAAGAGAGTCTAAAATGGTGGAAATGAGAAAAGAGAATTGAAAAATCTTGGAGAGGCAACTAGATCTGTGTATCTCAGGGCTTATGCCACTCTGAATGAAAATAAGGAGAATTTTCCATGCTGACAAATTATCTTATCATGTTCTACCACAAGGCCTCTTACACCTCCCTTGAAGCACTTGGAAGTCTTTGTAGTCTGCAATGGCTGAGTGGGGCTCCAGGTACCGGGCGTTAGCCCGTTACCTGGAGGGAATGTGCTCCCCCATTGTCCCCCACCACATGGTCCCTGGGGAGTCCGAAAACAGGTACACAGGGACCACAGGAGAGGAACAAGAGAGAGAGTTTATTGGTCATGGGTAGGGGTATATAAAGGTTTTGGGGGACTCAAAATACCACCAATAAGGAGCAAGGGGGGATTTGGACTATTACCAGTAGAAATCCAGGGGTAACAACCAATAGAAAAGAGTAAATAAAGGCCAATGAGAAAACTTCTTGAAACTTCCTCCAGGACACTACATTCACTCCTGAGTGGTGAGATAATGGTTATCTTGGTTATCTTGGGGGATTTTGGGAAAGGGACAGGGACTAAGCAAAAGAGAACAGAAGAATCCATTTTGTAACATGCATTTATACAACAGTAAAGACTTCTGGTTTTAAGGCATTTGGGCTAGCTTCCTCCTCTTCTTCACAAGTCCATTTATGACAGGACTTTTTCCATTCCAGATACTGCAGATCCATTGCTACAGTAGTCAGAACCAGAAAAATAAACTAAACCTGGTCTGGAAACTTGATATTTCTAGCAAATACTTTAAGGTACTCATGGATAGCTTAGTTTTAGAAATAACTGCCCCACAGCAAGAGTTAAACCTGATAAAGGCATTGAACCAACTCTTGTTTATTTGTATGATTATTATACCTTTCTGTCAAAAACAATCTCACCACTGTTCCACCAGCAGCAGAAGCAAGAGTAAAACCACTACTGCAGTTACAGATCCAGTATTTCATTGTTAATAACAATCTTGATCTAACCTATACCTTGGTTAAAGTAAGCTATAGTAGAGATGCAATTAATAAGATTACAACATTCCTTGCAGTGATGGAAAAGTATTCCCATATATCTGTGGTGTACACGGGACCCACAGAACCTTGGGAAAAGAGTGGAAAGGAGTGTGTTTTAGCTATCAGTATTAGTTGACATTCAAGACAGTGCATCTCATTTGAGTATTACACACAGAGCTGAAGTTAGTGTTACAAGCTGAAGTCTATTGAATGAAAATCTAACCCTTCAAGCATGAACTTAAAACTAACCAACAGAGAAAAAAGAATTGAAAACCAGTCACGATAAGAAAGCACCAAAAATCAGAATTAATTGTCATAAACGTACCTAACTTCATTTTTTATACAACATAGTGGCTCCAAACTTCTGCTATTCTGTTAGGATGGCACACTAAACTGTGAGAAGTTGTCTTGGGGAATACAAATAGTGGAGGGTTACAAAGGGCTGCTAACTGGTTGTCCCTTTTATGATCAGTTCCTAGAAAGCTGTTCCTTGTCATCTCACTGTTGATGCATTTCTGTTCTGCACAAAAATTCTCTATGGGCACCTTCTGTTACAGGTAAAATGTATCATGTTTATTACTTCATGCAGTCCTTCTGTGGCATTTATTCCGCACTCATGTGAAAGTGTTCTCAGCACTGAGAGGGAACAGTATATAACATTAAAATTTATACCAGAAGAGTGAATTGTATTTAAATAGCGCTATACTTGTAGTTAACTAAATAAAAGCATTTAACTGTTCAGGGCCAGTTTTTTAGCTGAAGTAAACAGGCTTCCGCTTCTCACCAGCTGAGCATCTGACCCATTGTGTTCAGGCTGGTTAATGCAGCAGCAGGGAAATGCAGACTTATATGTCAATTGAGAATAATTCAAGGGGATAGATGACTCAGAAGGACAATGCAACAGCCCTGTATAGCTATTAATAAGGCTCTTTCAGTTGATCATCTCTGAAAGAGTTAGAAACATGTTACTTTCATGTGAAGAGCTCTTGACTCTTAACAGCCAAGAGCACTTCACATGAAATGTGAATGCATGTTGAATGTTTATTCTTTCATTAAATCATTCTTTTCTATTATCAAACCAATGCTTTGTTACAGGATTTCCTTTTACTTTCAGCTATTTCTAGATTTCAATACAAGTGTGATTTGCTGTTAGTACTTGACTAATGATACTATTGTTGGTGTATTAGTTTAATCTAAGCCTGTCACCTTGGCTTTCTGTTGTCATGCACCCTATTCATTCAATAGTCTTCAATGGATTGGGCAAAATAACAGATGTTGAAACTATCTCACTACTCTTTTAAAAATGTCTATGAAATGAATTATAATCTAATGGAATCTCAGAGAGCACTCATTCAAGGTACTGCTCGTGTTCACCATAATGAAATGTAAATAAGGTTCTGAGCAATAAAGACTTCACAAATGTACAATAATTGTTTGCTTGAGAGATTTTTTGGGGGGGGCAAGGAGGTGTTTAAAATCAAAATAATGGCAGTTGGAGTTTTTCACTTGACCTTCAGATGGAGAAAATAAGTGTTTTGCTTGGTTCCTGTGGATGTTGCTCTCTCTTAGACTGAAAAACTGTGTAATTGAACTGAGATGCCAATTATTTTATATTTAAATATATGACATTGTGCAAAACCCTACCCTTTCTACAGCACGCTTTTTAA
>JAOXXN010000065.1:32820425-32837497 GCA_026770055.1 Myrmophylax atrothorax | reverse complement strand
AAATTTTATATTCTATTTTTTTTAATAATGGATTAGAGCCTAACATTTCAAAATACAATCAAGGCACAATGCACGCTCCCTTTATTGGCAGACTGTTACCATTACAAGTTCTAGTGCATATTTAGGATTTTTTTTGTTCATGTGTTTTCAGACTTATTTAAAATTATAGAAACGTTTAACAGATTGTTATTTAACCACATCTAATTGTATTCTATGTAATATAATTAACTTCTCTTAAAATACCAAGGTTTTTTACTTTGCACTTAAGTAAAAAAGTAAACATACCACTTATGGGTTTGTTTTGGTTTGGTTTGGTTTGTTTGTTTTGTTTGGGGTTTTTATAAGGAAAAAATGTTAATAGGAAGAGGAAAAGATGAATACTGATTAGAAGAAATGGCCTTTTAATTTGTTTCACTCGTGTGACCTTCAACACTATGGTAATAGGGGAAAGCTTCACAATCACAAATGAATTCTGTTTTTACAACATCCTGACAGTGCCTTGTAGGGCTACGCTTTGAAGGTAAAAGCTTAATATTTAATAAATAATGTTTTACAAATAAAAGCAAAAGCTGAGTATTTCATAAATATTAAGTGAAATAGGCTAACAACTGTAAAAATCTAAGCCAACTGAGGAAATGGACCCTTCTTTCTAGTCCCCATTAAATTCTATCTCCATTAAGCCAGCCTCCATAGCCCTGAGAAGAAATCTTTTATTAGGTTAATAGTATCTTAAGAACAGTTGTGATCTCATGTTAAAAAAAACAATGAGAAATAGACCTATCAACCTTCGGTAGTGGGAGGGACTTTTCAGGCATGCACAGGAGGACAGCTGCAATGTTATCAGTGTGGCTGTGACCTCACACATGCGTTGCACCCCTGGACATCTGCACTGTGAACTGTGCATTTCTGGGACACTGAACAGTCAATTTGAGTCTCTTGATGCTTATGTAGATTAGGGGAAAAAATGTACATACTTTCTCTTCAAAAAGTACACCCTGTGAATAGAACTCACTAAATTATTTGTTGTGATTATTGCATAAAATTAATACCAGGCAATGTGCTCATGTGATTGAGCTTTGATTTGTATTATTGAACCAATTGTAGGAAGAATCAGTGGTATATGAGCAGTTTTGTGCTAACTTCTGTGTGAAAGACTCATCAGTTTACAAGAATGAGGTCAGTTGTATTTTTCAGGGACTACTAAAGAGGGAAGCTATGGAACAACATTCCTTATGAATCATTCCTTGAAAAGTGTAGCTATTTCCACAGCACTGTTAAATTAGGTTGGTAGCCTTTTGCAGAGATAGGGAGTTTACACTGCTGAATGGTAGCCATGTTATTGGGCAGGGCCAGTCACACTGCACACAGTTAACCCATTGGTCTTGGAAATGTTTTTAAGTTATACTTGTGGTGTAGAGCATTCCCTAGACTGTATTTCCCAAGGTGTCACAAAACAAATATCTCAGAAAAGATGTAAATCCCTGGATTGCATAGTCACAGGCACTGCAACTCTCCCCAACTTCAGACCTCTGCACAAAATATAAACTAGGAGAGAGGGAAAGATGGTTGAAAGAAACCAACCACAAAAACCTTCATGAATAGGACCTGTTCCCACTCAAAGGTCATTAGATGTTTGCTTTTAATTGATAATGGCTATAGTACAGAGTCTAAAGGGAAGAAGAGAGAGAAATATTTGTTTCTGTGCGTTATGATTAACAAGGAAAGACCACATTATCTAAATTTCTACATTTCAGGACAAGAGTCATTCATATATCTGCAAATTGCCTACCACACACTGGGAGCAATATAAATCATAATTATAAAGTAATATGACACAGTTGATTAATTGCTTAATTAAGCCTTAATTAATATTTGTAAAGCAGTTTAACATCCTTGGTTGAAAAGTCTTAGAGAAGTGTGAGATATTAAATGCTAGTATTTACAGTCAGATATTCTGGCCTGCCGATGTTGAAGTTTCAGAGATCTTTGATAAATCAGTATTAAACTGTCGTTATTATAAAGGCAAGAATCCCTCTCAGTTTCTACCATGGACTGAAATAAAGCCCCAAACTCTCTGGATACACACTTCATCTTTCAACATCTTCTTAATTTCATAGCCTGTGCTGATGCAATATATCTACCGACCTTCATCACACAGTGAAAACAGGAAAATTTCTATTGACTTATTTCAATATTTTATTTTTTTTTTCGCAGCAGTAGCATCTGCTTTGCTTTAGGCCTCACCTATAATGTATAAAATCCCTCCAACAGCAAAAAAATCCCAATTGCCTGTACCCTGAAAGGCATACGATCTATAGCTCTTGTCCTGCAATCAGATCCACTTGGGCAAACCCAATTATAGGATCAGGGCCTAAATAGGATAATAGGCATTGTAGAAACTACCATAAATTTCTCTCTGGTGTCCTATTTTGCCACTACTTGAACTAAGTGGATAATTCCGGTCATCTTTCTTGTTATGATGTTTCAATTCAACACCGTAAATTTACTGCTATTGGTCTAATTTGTCCACAGAAAATCTTTACAATGCTAAATTTATATTTTCATCTCTCTCTCTATATATATCTATATATATCTATCTATATATATAGGGAGAGCGATATCCTCAGAAGCTAGCTAATTTTGCTTGGAAAAGTTCAACAATATTAGACTGGAATTGAACAAATAGAATTTTTACAAAACAATGAACATGGAGCTTGGTAAATGCAAAAAAAAAAAAGCTCATTAAAGAAATATCTAGAGATGTGACAAACTGCCCTCAAATAATCTGGGGATTCAGTGAACCACAGTATCTGCTGGTTTGCAAGTAGCCAAGACATCTCATTGTCTGCTCTGCATGGGTCCACACACATACTTATAATTAGATACCTGTTCTCTGAAATGATGGTGGCTATCTGATTTGAGAATAAAAGAATGTTCTTTAACTGTATTCTGTTAACTGTATTGTGTCATGTTGTGTTACATAACATTCAGTTACTTTGCATCTTATTATGACAAACACTATTTTGATACAAAGGAAAGTGAATGTTAAATTCTGAGAGGAAAACCAGGTTTTAAGTCAGATTATTGCTGCATCATTGAGATTTTAAAAGGACAAGAAATTTGTTATTAAAGTTGCCATGACTGCCTTTCTGTAAGATCTTTTTTTTCTTTATAATTTCCAACTATTTTCTTTTATGAACCTTTATTTTGAAGTTCTGACTAAAAGATTTTACACCACTATTAGCAGGCAAATTGTATAAACTGTGCTTCCCATAAGCAGCATTTACATGCTATCAAAAGCCCATTAACATTATTTCATTAACTAACATTAGCATCACTTCACTGACATGTCAGTGAAAGCCCAAAAAAGTCTACATTCAATTTAGGTTCTAGGGTGTGATTTAGATGCAGAAACACAGGTATCTGGGGCCATTCAAACTGCCTTGGGATATTACAAAATACCTGCAAGAGCTGACAGATAGAAGACCTGCAGGAAATCTGCACCCTTCTGCAGTGTGTAGGAGAGACAGAACACCCAAGTACCTCTGGCTGACTGCAAACACCTATGTTTAGGTGTCTGACTCTCACCCTCTGAAACAAAAGAGTGTCACCTCATTACTTTTCAGTTCTAATTAAGATACACTATCAACATGTGAATGTCAGTCTTCTGTTCTATTATTTCTGCATTCCAGATTATCAGGCATAGTCTCTTTATTTCTGATGACATTAATCATTTCACATATATCATTAAAATTTTTCTATTCCTGCAATTTGTTACTAGTGAAGCAAGAGAAATTTCACCTGCACCTTTCAAGGAAAGGATTTTATGAATATTGCAGTGACCTTAATGTCCCTAAAAAAGTTATACTTTTTTATGTTAAAATGTTTCTTTCAGCTGGATTTCAGTGAAGAGCTTCTTACATTTCAGTAAAGACACATTTTAGGGCAGAGTATGTTGACTTATAGGCTAGTTAACTGATTACAAATGAGTTTCTTTAGACTGCCCAATGTGTAAAATCAGTTTGCCTTATGTTCTGTAACCTTTTAGAAAGGAAGCACCTTCATTTAGAAATCATATGTCAGTGAAATAAGACAAGAATTTCCTAATTTAGTAGTCAGAATCTCTTACCTGAAGGTATTCTGCAAATACTGAGTACTGATTCTTCTCTAAAGTATTATTTCATTGTATGTTTGACACTATAAGAAACAGGACTCTAATGGTATATTTTAAATTGAGTAAAAATTCAGAGAGATTTCCACATGAAATAGTGCTGACATCTTCATGAAGGAAGGAAAATACTTTTGATTTGGGCTTTACTTTAGAGGAAGTAAAGCTGAATGGTTATGTATGTTCAGTATTTTTTGATCAAGAGTAGGGAACAGAAGAAGCAATCAACCAAAAAAAAGTGTTCTGAACAGGTCTATCCGACATAAGACAGAAAATGCTTGATGGCTTATGATAAAAAAAAAGGATTGAAGTGATTTTGAGTCACAAAAATTCAGTATTTTCATGAAGCATATTTAGCTTAAGCAATTTACACCATTTTATCAAGTGTTCTGAGCAGCCCTACAAAGTGGAGAATACAGAATCCAAAACCATTATGACCTCGCCTAAACTAAGGTATTAAAAGCCAGATGATATTGAACATAAAAGGCATGCATGCCTGGTGTATTTGCATGTACTTTCAGCATTTTACCAGTGTTTAGATTTTCTCAGAATAACTTCTGATTTGAGAATTCTTTTAAATCCTGTAAAACAATGATAGGCAGGAGTTCTAAAATAGTCTCTGATTATACATGCAAGGATTATCTTTCAGACAGTATCTTTTTCAAAGTTTAATAGGAAATAAAAGTGCCCAGTGGTTTCAGAATCAGGATGAGATAATGGTGAGGATGTGCTTATGAAGACAAGCCTGGAAAGAGGACATTACAATTTCAAGGCAATGACAAAAATTCAATTCAAGTCTATAGAGACTGTATTACAGTGTCAAGACGATGGCAAAATTATGCCAAGTAAGTCTATGGAGACCACTTTACTATGTCAAGACAATGGTAAAACAATGTTATATAAAATGATTGAGACCACACTGCAATGCTAAATTATGATGCCAAAACCTTGTCATTTCCTGGAGTAACGACAGAGGATTCTGCATATCCTCCTCACAGAAATGCTTCTGGACCTGTGCTCCAGCTCAAAACACTTTTGTAGCTCCAACTCTGAGTCTTTCTTGAGTAGGACCCAACTTTTCTCAGACTTGAGGGTGAAAGCTGGTGGCATTTGAGCTGTTGGAGCTAATTGTCTTTACATGTGCAGATGCAGGATTGATGACAAGCATTCTACCTTTATCTCTGATTTTTTAAAATTTATTTTTAATAGCAGGACACAGCCTGATGTTATTGACTTTCAGGTGTATTGTCAGCCTGTCTCATTATCTTTTTAGTGTGGAGTTGGTTTGAAAGTAGATTGATGCCTCTGTTTTGAGAATGTTTATTATTTTGTATTATGCCAGTTGTTTATAGCCTTACAGAGCTATAGTTACTGTATATGAGTGCAAACAATCACAAAAAAGAACTAATTCCAAGTACTCATGCTGAAATTTCTCTCTTCAGTGTGAAAGTGCATGTATTTGAGGTACTTGCAAAATGACAGTTTGAAAGCGTGATTTTTTCACAGGACAAGAAATGTGTTGATAATGGTAGAGTATATGCTACTTACCTCTCCTCCAGGTATGTTTCAAGCCAGAGATAGAACAAACTTTTAGCAGTTCAGTTTTAGTCTGCTCAGTTCTTGGTATTATTGAAAGACCAGTGTTGACATTTCTTAACAATTTGCTCTCACTGTTATAATGTTCTCTAATAAGAACAGCAGTGCCAGATAATATCAAGTCCATCCATCCTTATGGATATTCTGTGTGAGACCATGTCCAAGTGTAGATGTGGAGTAAAGAGTACAAGAGCAGGATAAGCATATAGTCCTTACTAGTGTAAGTAGATCCCTAGAATATTCATCATTCAGACTTTGCTGCCCAGGTTCTGCATTTGAAGGCTGAGAAAAGGCTCATTCCATGTGAAAATAGCTTGCATGATGCTGTGATTACCTGATGGCTCCAATGCCCTATATTTGAAAGAGGGGAAAAGACATCTGAACTGTTTAATTTTTCACTGTCACTAATATTGTCACACTGTCTGGTAGAGAAGTTCTGCTGTAAGTTCTTAGACCTACGAACTGATATATTTACTGATTAAGCCATTTAAATTTGAAATGTCATTTTAAAAGTGTGTGAAATGGTATGCAGATTGAAATCTGACATGTTCTAGTTCTAATCAGAATTTTCAAAAAGGCTACTCAGGGATAGCTATTGAGAAAAAAACCAAACACATCTTTCAAGGTCCCCATCTTTTAAAACACCTTTGACTTTATGATTCAAAATGGTTACTCTGGTCAGGTCCCTGGCCATGAATCTGATTGAAAAGATAATAAGCAAATAAGTAGCAATATTCTAAGTGGCGCTAAAACTCTTTAGTTGTACAGAGACATTTCCAATCTGAATCGGAGGAACAATTTATGAAGACAATACATGGATATTATTTCTCAATGGAGTTTAAAAATTAGAAGACCACAAGCTAGAAGGTTTATCTGTTACTTATCACACAGTGAAATGACTCTTCCTCATGTCAGTGACAGATGCACTACTATTTACCTCAGCTTTGCAGGAAAGGTGTCTCAAAATTCTTAAAGAGGATGAAAATCTTTGTCAAGTGAAATTTTAATTCTTTCTGCAGAGGTACTAACATAGAATTTCTCTGCATAATTTAATTCTTAGAATTATGTTTGAAAAAGCTAATCCCTGTGATTGTGTTATAAGGGTTTCTGCACTGCTCCTGTATAAATTTTCCCTCTATGCTTTGTGCCACCTCAGATATCCTTCTCATTCAACACTCACTGAGAAAGCAGTCTACTAACTGTAGGAATATCTTGAGCTTTTGTTTCATGCAAAAAGTTCCACAACTTCATGGTAATAACAGGTTCACAGCATGATGTCTTCAACAGGTCTATGTTTCCATAATACAATTTTCAGTTGCTTGTGAATATATGTTGGATGAGGTAGTCATGATTGAAGAGATTACATGGGGATTAAGACAAAGGCTGCAGGTAGTGAGTGACTGGACAGTGGTCAAGCTGTTTGCAAACTCTCTTCTTAACAAATCATATATTAAAAAGCATGGATTGCTCAGAAAAAATTATGGAGGCAATGTTACTTGGCAAGAAGATGAGCACAAAGCTTAGTGGGCTCAGGTTTGTACTCTTACTGGCTTATTTATTGCTATGAGGTATTAACATATCATGTTTGTACCTCAGTTTCTCCAAGTAATGTGAGAATAATGGTACTTATTTTGTTTTGTAAAGCACGATTAGATCTTTGCATGATGGAATAAGTATCACTATTAGTTTTACTATTACACATCAAAAACCAAAGCAGTCTTCTAAAGAATTCATTTACAGGTTTTAAAATATTATGTTAGCTAATGCATTATGAGGGATATATAACAGAAAGTAGCTTCCCACTCTATTTTATAGATACTAAATTTTGTTTTCAACATTTCATTGTGCATGCCACGAACAGTAGTAAGTATAATATGCTATACTTGGACAACTGCCAAAATTTGATTGTATTTGATAATTTCATTCTACCTATATTCACTGCTAGATTTCTTTGAATAAACCATACAAATTGTTGCAATTCAGACTTTGTTAGGGGCAGGTATTTTCCAGTAAAACATAAGAGGAAAAAGCCTCAATGAGCTAGAGATTCATTTTATAGCTCAACTATAATAAAATCTTTAACTCAGTGAAAGTCTTACTGTGCCTCAATATTATCTGGAATGGCAGAAAGAGGTTCATGAATTTGCAGACAAAATATAGAGATCTCATATACAGCTAACAGAAGGAGAAACTAAATATTTTTCTGTAAGCATCTGAGAATAGTTCAGAGAAGACAATACAAACAAAAAGGAGGTTTCAGTCTGAGGGACTCACAGTGGTTTTGTCTACTGTTTATCAAGAATTATAAACTGTCCAGAAAATCAAACCTATCACACTAGCCTAAAGAGAGAAGTACTGGACCAGAAGCGACAAGAGATTTCTCTTCATTGTTCCCCTGTATGACTACCACCACCATTGCTAGCAGTGGCAGTATTATTTCTTGGAGAAAGGTGTTATCACCTTTGATAATTGAAAAGGTGATTGGCTTTTCAGCTGTGTTCATGATTTGATCTTTCTATACTCTGACCAAGATGCCCACTTGAAGTACTGCAGCTAAAACAGTAGGTTTTCACAATAAACCTTTACTTGATTCTTAGGCATCAGCAATGTTTTCAGAAGATATGTAAGGGCTTTTGAACTGTATTTCCTCCAAGTTTATTCACTATCATGGAGACATTTAGGCTTTTTCATGGTAAGTAATGTTTTTAAAAGTGAATGATAATCAAACCACTAGGCATTTGGGGAAAATGTTTTGAGGGACATGAGGTCGGTGTGCCAGTTTGATGAGCCACTGAACTGCTAACTGGTTTCAACACTTAGTAATAACACCACCATATCTGGTGGTGAGAAGAGCAAATACTCTCCACCTTCCCAGCTTTTCCCCCTGCATTACAACCACATGTTCCTATACAGTCCTCTAAGTGTGTGTATTGCAGCGTGCTAGTAACTATTGCTGTAAACAAAGCAACAAGCATGCCATCAAAGTGGATATAGTCCTTCAACAGAGTCTTCTCTGACTTCTCTGAGAAAGATAGAGATGATTGCAAGCACAGCTCAGGAAATAAGACTAGAAGAGTCTGAAGTTTCATGAATTCACAAATCATCTTACAGTAAACCATTAGAATATAAAGTACAGAGAGAGTTCTAAACAACAGCTTCCAAGGTCTTTGAGTGCTCTGAGAGCTTCAGATATTCAAAATAAATTAATTTATTTCTAAATACATGAACCCCATGGATGGCAGTGACAGTGTTGCTTCTTAAAACAAATTTTTCCTCATGATTTACAAATAGTGAATAACACAGATTACATACTATTCCTGTTTATCACTGCATATATTCATGAATTGACTGCATCTATTAGCAAACTATATAAAGTATGCAAAGTATTACAATTGTGTTATGAGATGGTTTCAAAAATATAAGTGGGAATCTATCTTTTTTCTTTCACAGTTCTACAAGGAAATGTGAAAGGAGTTAGGATTAGCATGAGTGTTTTCCAAAGACTATGTAGCAAAAAGGTAAACGAGGAATTAACATGCATTGAGGTCTTTCATTACTGACCTTGAAAATGTGATTAAGCAGTCTGCCTGGAATGAAACTTTGTATATTCGTTTATTCTAGAGTACAGCCTCAAATTCCACAACATAAATGAAGAGGTTTCAGTAAAACAAAAGGTGACTGGGAGAGTTCTTATTTTTGGAACCTGAAATAGTAATTTCAGTTAGTCTATTTTCTGTTACCTATTCATTTTCATGTATTTACACTACCTAGATCATGTCAAAAGGCAAATGGAACTAATGGTAGCAAAAATTATATATCCAGTTCAGCTGAAAGGAGGACATTACAAGAATTCATACAAAACATTCTGGATTCTCCAGTCTCAAGAAATAAGACAAATCAAAGAAATCTTTCAAGCCTAGAGAGGTTTTTGTTATGTTTGTGTCAGTGGGTTTCATCCTTCTGCTTAGTGGTTGATCCTCATAAGGCACCAGGATATTGTGACACCTGAGTTGCACAATTTCTCTCTTTAGCTGTGTTTGGATAAAAAAAGTGTTTTTAACCCCAGAGCTAATAATCACCTGTGTTGATGAAACAGCAAAATATAAAGTGGTATATATGCTTATGTCTCTTTCCTTTTAGTGGAACAACCACAGGAAAGAAATTTTATAGCTAAAATGTATTAGTTGCATTAAATTTAGTGGGGCTAAACTGAAAGCTGATGACAATATGGGAGAACATTTTAAACCTTACTGTTCTATGGAAATTTTGCTTCTTAGAGCTTCATAGTCAAAAGAAAATTTTCAAGACAAATCAAATAAAGCATTTTTAAGTTTGGCTTTTTTTTGGTTTTCGTTTGCCCTAAATGCCTGCTTACATTCTCAGATATCATCATCTCCTCCATCATTTTTGTTCCAGTTCCTCAGTTTAATTAATGTTCCCAAATCGGTTTTGGGGTTTTTTTTACTTTTGTTTTGCTTTGGTTTTGTTTTGATTTTGTTATTGGTTGTGGTTTATAAATTCTGAATGCAGTCCTCTTTCTCTGATTTCCTTCATTCAAGTTCAGTGGCTCCAACTTTATCATGTTACTCCTCTTTTTACGTTCATCCTATTTCTATTCAGTCTAACCCTATTTTCCTCTGTGACACAATGCTGAGGTCTGTAAAATGCAATTTTCAGCTTTCTTCTCCAGGAAAGCTGTCCCTTTCACAGACACAAAATTAACTGTAATTCATGGCTGGTGACCAGGACTGGTAATTTGAAAAGAAAATTCAACCTAGCAGTATTTTGCCGCATATGAAATTTTAGATGTTAGATCTTTCGTTATCTAAAGGAATCTCATTTGAAATTGAGAGGTTTGTCAATGGAGTAGATTTTGGCTTGATTCACTGTTTTTGAACTGGCTCATGCAATTCTAATTACAATCTATGATCTAGAGCTGTTACGATTTGCCAGATATTTCAACCTTCATGAGCAAGACCCTTTAGGCTCATTTGGAAAAACTTGCAAACAAGAAGATTCAGTGCTGTTCACCCACTGGGCTTGGGACAAAAAGCAAGTATGAAAGCTGCCAATATTTTGTATTTTCATCTGACTGAGACCAGTGCAATGACACATAAAAACACTCTCTGAGCCCAGAGCAAAAATAACACACTTGAAGTGCTTAGTGAGTTACTTCTAAGAGATTTCTCCAGCAGCTTTAATAGAGATGAGTGAAATGCTTTTATGAAAAAACTTTAGCTTGTGGATTTCAGTCTTTTGTTTGTTTGTTTTCCCAGCCTTTGGACTGTTCACCAATGGACTTGATTTTGTTTCTCATTTGTAATTAGTCACAAACCAGAACTTGAATGGTACTTGCTCTGTATATTTCAGATTAGTTGCTTCCACTATGAGGCCATCCACTCCTACTGCATTGTGGTGTCTGAGTAAAGTGAAACAGTGCCAGTGCCAGGGTTGGGGGAAAGAAGAACAAGAACTATCTTATAAAAGAAGGCTTTAAAGACTTTGAGCACTTGGTCCTGTTTGGAGTTAGGTCAACAACACAGGAAATATTTTACACTGTATATTTTAGAATTCATGAGTAAAACCTCAGAAAGCATTGTAACATCTTAATAAGAGATCACATTTTAAATGAATGCTCTTTCATAATCAGTTCAAACTTATATGAACAATTGACCTTATATCAGAACTTTGTCTCATTAATTTTGCCTTTGTGCAAAGGCTATGAGAACAGTATTCCCCTGACCCCAAGGAAGAGTATAGTTACATTAATATGAATACATTGCATAATTTTGTCTCACTGTAATCTAGAGCCTAATGAAGGCAATGAAACCACAGTCATCATTAGGACCAGGTGCTTTGTGTTGGTATTTTAGCTCTAAACTTGAGGAACTGTTAGATAAAGTAGTTTTCACAGAATCACAGAATGGTTGAGGTTGGAAGGGATTCAGAACCAGCTTTCATGGAAAAAAACTAGTAATTTTCTCCTGCAGTAGAAAACATGGAGGGAATGTTAGTTCTAGCTGCTCCTGCAGAGAAATAACAATAAAAACAAACAAACAAACAAAAAAAACCCCAAACCCCCAAACAAACAAACCCAAACCAAAATCAAAACACCTGAAAAACAAAACAAAACAAAACAAAACAAAACAAAAGACCCACCCTCATGGGTTCAAGCTCGACTCCAACGGGAGTTTTAGCTCTCCTTTTTACTCAATGACAGTCCTTTTCTAGTTTTTATAGAAACAGGGAGATGACTCGGTGACAAACCCTTTGAAAGGTAGGCAAAATGTAATGTTCAGAGGTTAAACTGTTCTTTGCATGAATGTCAACTTCTCCACACCAAAATGTATACCAGGTAGAAACTGTGGGAGGTTCTTTTATTCTGAAAGCCTTATAACTGAGATATATTTTCACCTGTCATGTAAATCAATAAAATATACAGTACTTAATACTTAAATGCTTCACTATTAGAATAATTTTCTGATCCCTCTGGATTAACACATTGTAAAATAGAACACTCAATTTTGTATGAATAAATTAAGTGTTTTGAAACTTGCAGTAATGAGGTAGCTGGTTCACATAACTTTATAAACAGGTTAAATGATACAGCAATGCAGATGTCCAGTTTGGATGTTTGCCTTCCTTAATGAGGTAAAGCTCCTCTTCAATGAGCAAGGAAAGTGAATCTGATGATAGTTTTTAATTCATGCATTTTACATAATCTGTTATTTTTCTTTTTATTACTGATTCTTAGTTTTACATGCATTTCATAGAAAAGATAGCCACATTAATTGCTTTGCTTCCTAAAAAGTTGCACAGAAATGCTTCCTCTTTACAGTAGATAGTGATAGGAATTAAATATATCTTTCACAGTGTAGCAAGGGGAAAGGTTGTAAAACCTACTGGTTAAGATTTGGAAAACTATTTATAAACAATTTATCGAAACACTCCTTGAACCTAATCTGAAGCATATAGATTAGGAGGCTGTAGGGGCATGAGTAGGGAACATTTAATTAAGTGCCCTGAACTTAACTAAATCCTTGTAGATGAAGAATTCTCTTTCTGCTCACTTCTTAAGCAACTAGAGTTGCCCATGACAACCTAACAGACCATCCCAATGGAAACAGCTGGAGTTAGGGTTAACCTCTGCTACTATCAAAGGAGAAGAGATATGAAAATAGGAGCTCCAGTACACACAAATAAGATGTAAACAGCTCATGTTAAGAAATAATAAGTTAGCTATCTTTATCTAACTAAATTAGGATAAATTAGAACTTGATTGGATATGCTAGCCATGCAGGTTATAATGATGTAAATGTAGCAGAAGTTAGAGAACAGCTATAAAAATACTAGATACAACATTTCTGTATCACATCTGTCCACTTGTTTGTGTATTGAGTAATTAATCCCAGCTCCTGTAACACAGATATTAAGATTGGGGTTAGAATTTGTTAGCTATATGCAGAAAAGTTATTTGTAAATGAAAAGGTAAAATCATTGTTATGTAGTGAAGGATTACTGTGAAGATACTCTCCTTAATATTATTGAGGGAATTTCATGATAACTGTATGGGAAATCAGAGTGAGAAATTAATAAATGTGATAAATTTATGTACAGTAAAAAGATTTTCAGTTCTATTTTCATTTCTCTTTTGAATTTTAATACTTTAATAGAAGATTTCTCATCTTCTTTCTCATTTCTTTCCCTATTGAGTCAAGGATGTTTTTCAAGGTATACCTTGAAAATTATGGCTTTTCATTAGTATGAATTCTATACCTTTGAAGTCTTACCTGTAAACAAATTTTTGGGCAGTGACAGTGACTCAGGACCATCTCTTTTGATTCAGTAGCTTACATGCACCCCACAGACATTTTTGATTTAGCCATTTGTGGCCATCTTTCTGTTTTTCATGTTGACATACTGCTTCATTACCCTGGACAAGATCTAGTCAAAAGCAGATTTTTTTTCCTTTTTGAGCATGCTTTCAGTGAAGAGAATACTGGCTAACAATTATATAGTTTGGATCTGAGTTATATATGTAAGCAATTTTTTTTGTAGCTTTCAGCTCTCATCTACTGGCTGCCCAATGTCAAAACAGGAGTTTGGTTTTTCTGTTGCAGTAATCATCTCTGACATGCTGTTGGCAACATTATCCTCCAGGTTATTTCTCTTGTCTTCTAGAACATGTTTTCCCAATGGGGGAGGGAAAAAATCGTTCTGTCTTTAAACAAGGAACTAAAAAAACAAAGCTAGAAGATACTTTTTGCAATTCAGTGCCCTGACTCTTGCACACTTATTACAAATAGTAAAAAATAATGCTATTAAGATTAAAACAGGGTTTTCTAATAGTATTATAAACAGGAAAAATGAGGACACCATTACTCAGAGTGTTCAAAAGACCATGGTCCTTGTGATGACGTTATCTGAAACAATCCAGCTATAGTAGGGAGTGGAATGAATAAAGTAAAATGGATCTTTCTTTTTTCTTTTTTTTTTTTTTTTTTACAGAGCAAATAGAGATATGGGGCAGACAGTCCATAAACACACCTTTTTGTTTCAGACAAACTTGACAATCAGAATGCATTTCAGTACAAAGAAAGGGAAAAGTCACATAGGTACAACTGTCTTTTTACATAGTAGTTCAAATGAATGAAAACAAATGCAAAGTAAAGGGGTTTTTTTCATCATAGATCAAATGATTACAGTCCAACTTCAAAATCATGTCTTAATGATTCCCTAGCTCTGCTCAGCCTAATAGACCTGTACATTAAAAAAAAAAGGGAATTATGAAGGCAGAATAATAATGAAGCTGATTTGCAACGGTTTGGAGTAAGTCAGGAGTAAGCATGTTATGTTTCCCTCAGGCAAGGCACTTTACCTGGAGAAGTATTTACACAACAACTGTCAAGTTTGGTTAAAGTTTCATTCAACTAGGTTAAAAATCACACATGGTAAAGAGAAACAGACATTGATATGGAGGATAACAAGATCATAATTTTTTTCCTAAAGAAACAAGATCAAAACTCTAGAATTACGAACTGCTTCCATTATGAGATAGAAAAACACAAGAAGCAAGAGATTGTAGTAGATAAATTCTATTTCCACAGATGCTGAGAGAAATTTATGTTTTTAGTATTGTTATAACCTGGGCCCTTATTCTTCTAAGTTCCTTCCTAGCAAACCATTCCTGCTAAACCCATAAATTTTTGCTGTGTCAAGATCAGAGTCTAACATTCACATTATATTTGTTTGACAGAAGGAATTGAAGTTTCCCAAATGCCTCATTGTGGTTTTGTGAACTTTCTGTGAACAGTGGACCTAAGATGACTATGAATACTCATTTGCACTTTGTGCCTTTCTACTGTAGCTCTATATGTTTGTTCATGGAAGTTGTTGATGATACAATGGAGGCTGCAACGAGTTTGAAGGGTTGTGCTGTTGGGGGGATACCGGAACACTGGTTTAAGGGACATGGCACTGGGGAATAAACACAAGGATTATAATGTGGCTGTTTAAGGATGTTTCTCAGTTATGATGCAGTTTAAATGAAACCATCATGGATTCCCCATTGTATTTTCCCTTAGTCATTCCCTATCCAAGTTTCTTCTTCCCATAATCCCCTAGGGTATTTTCCCACTGTTTTTTCCCATTGGCCAGAGTTCTGTATCCCTATTGGTTGTTATCCCTGTTCTACCGTTGGTTGTTATGATGTTTTACCCCTCCACCCTGTTGGTCCATTTTCAATCCCCTATTTGCATGTCTCTCGACCAATGGGAGGTGTTGCACTGTCCACCCTTCCAGAACCTTCCCTGCCTAAGTCTATATAAACGAGGCACTCCAATAAAGTTTGCTTCTTCTGCCACCGAACTTCCTGGTCTCTGGACATCCTTCCTTTGTGGCTGCAGTGCTGCGGGGACTTGGGTGGGATCAGTGCAGGGGAGCCTTCCCCAGTTCTGAGGGGCTAGAGTGAAATCACTCACCAGAGCGAAATCAATCACCAATATTTGCTGCTTTTCATAGACCGTTAAATGGAGAATGATGTATTTATAAAAAAAAAATCTCAGCCATGTTGAAAAATATTGCTTTATAGAATTCTATTTATATAAATAAATGTACATATGAATAAACATGCAGCATCCCAAATATATATATATTTTAATGTTCTGATGTGGACACATGGTTATACCCAAAATCAAGTATTTTACTCTACCAAAAGAAGCCCTCAAAAAACAATTCAGCTTGAAAGAAGTTGATAGTCTTATTAATGGCATAACTGCAGTCACAGTGTTCTCTTCAGAAGAAACTAAAAAGGATAAAACCCTCAGATATTCAAGTTGATACTATGCCTGTCACCCTATGAATAACATATATGAATGATTTTGTTAACCAGCAAAGGATTTCTTTGTGGTGGAAAAGTTGTTGTTGGATGGAAAAAAAATATAGAATCCTGTCATCTAAAAGGGCAAGTTTGGCAGTATCACTCACAGTCACCACTGTTTTTAATGCGTATGACACTCCAGTTTGAAAGTTCATAGAAAAAATCCCAACATTCTGTACCAGGTTTTGGAAAAAGGGTCACAGATTTTGAACAAGGAATAGGTGCAATGCAAATTAGCAGAGCACAGCTGGGTGATTTCAAGGCAAGAATATCTGAAGTGCTTGAGATCATACAGCCTGGTTCTCAAATACATATAGGGGCATGCCTATCAGAGATGGGCAAAGTACCTGTTGGCTACTCTCATCTTTCTCTGAACTAATTCTGCAGATCCTAGAGTGGTACTGGAACAGAGGTGTGTATTAGGACAGATTTGATAGGCAAGAAGTTAGTGGACTTGCAGACTCATTTGGGAAGAGTGCTTTGGAACAAGGCCCATAGATATTTTGATGAGAGGCAAATGAAGGCAGCATTGCAAGCAGAGAAGAGGGGATGAAGGGTATAAATGCCATAACAAACTTTTTAGCGCAGCTGAGAATACTTCTGTCAGTGACTGGCCCTGTCATCACTGTCAAAGTGCAGTCACAAACTCTGCTGCCAAACAGCTCCTCCTGCCTACTTACAAAGAACTGGGAATAATGGAATGGTCGCTGGGCACCTCATTTGCATCCATTTTGCTGCCCTTCTCACAGCAATACTCTGGTCAGACACTGTTGCTAGCATATCACAGGTATTCTCATTTTCTATTGAATGAGATGCAGAGAAGTGTAAAGGTTTCACTCTTAATAATTTTCCAAGTTGCATGCCCCTTTATCTGTTTGTATCAGAAACCTGATTATAGCCATTTTGTTTCTCTGCAATTCTTATATCAAC
>JAOXXN010000065.1:32810262-32820325 GCA_026770055.1 Myrmophylax atrothorax | reverse complement strand
AACCCTGCAGAACAGAGAAAGAAGTATAAGAATTAATCAATACTGTTTTCTGATGAAAAATCTGATACCGAATTCCAGCATCCTAGGGCAATTAGCCTAGGTTTTATATTTAATTATCTAGGAAACTGTCGATTTTGTGTGTTCCCTTAAATGTTTCACCAATGTGAAACACTTTAAATACCTTGTAGTAACAATTAAGTCCATGTAATTTTTTTACTTTGCAGATTTCATTATGAAACATCTCAACATTAAATTTATTCCAATAATCATTACAATGATGAAAAAATTCCTTGCTTCAATAATTGATTTATGCTTCATTTAAATGTACAGAGTAGTTTCAATATAATTTCTTATTAGCCGTAATGACAAATTTTAAAATAGCAGGGTTCTGAAATAAAGATGAAAATTTGCCATACAAGTTATTACATTTAAATGGAGTTAATACTTAATATTTAAAAAATCATTTGATGTAAATAGCCATCATGAATCACTGCAAATACGATTAGATGTAATTAAACTTTTTCTTTACCCATATCTAGTTTCTTCAGAATAAATTATTTCTTCTTATTATTTTTTTTAGGATCTTTAAGAATTTGAACTGAAAAAGCAGGACCTATCAGCAATGCTTATTCAGAATTTTGTTGTTTTGGTCAAGAAATTAGATGCTTTGTCATATATATTTGTTTACATTATGTATATGATATTATTTTATACATAATGCTGGCAATTATCTCCCCATTTGGAAGTTAGGTGCATGCTATACTCTGTATTCCACTGTAAAAGAAAGACAAATAGAACATAGAGACATTTGGCAAAAACCTGTGGCACTTTTAAAACCTGTTGAAGTATAATGGTAGAAATATTTGGCAGAAAAAAAAAAATCCGACTGGCCCTATTCTGTAATTTGTTTTCCCTTCATATGAGGTTTAAAGGCTAATATTTTCTAACACAGGATCCTACAAGCATGACCAGAAGGCAGCTCACTGTCTTTTGAGAATCTGATGTGTCTGCTCTATACTGGCCACAAAATTCGCTTTCGAGTCACAGCTGCTGTAATGCATAGGATGACTGTATGCTGAACTTACACTGTATGTTTAAAATGCAAAATGATACACCATGGCATTCATGAAGCACTTTAATAGATCAGTAGTCTCAACAATTATTCACCTGTTTAAGCTTAGATACACACAAAGGTTTATCAGTGATAAAAATCTTGTGGCAGTAGCCATCCACTGACAGAGGAGGTCAGTTAGCTGTTTCATGTTGTCAGGAGAAAGTGTCTTTTTAATTACACCTCTGCTTGTATTAGCAATACCATAGCTTTACTTCCAACTCTTTGAGACAATTGCATGAATTCTATGTAAATCCTTAACTGAGAGCGTGGCATTGTTCTAAGCCTGACAATTTCTTTTGTTTTGACCATATTTTTTATAAAGAGCATCTAAAAGTAATTCAGGTAACAGGGGAATAATTGGGAGTGATACACCTGAAATCATTGAACAAACCATAAACAGGCTCCGGAGATTTTTGAGAAAGAAAACCACTGGCATTTGAATACATAAACTGTGGAGAATTTAATTGCTTTTAGAAAGTAAATGTGCATAATTCTAAGGAGAAATGGTTTCACTACATGTTTTCTGCTTTAAAAACCATAACAAAGAGATGAAAAATTAAATGGGAAGTTATACTGGAGTTCCACTGGGATCTGAAACCCCTTCTACTCAATATACATGATTTGGGAAAGGGGATGAATAATGTGGTGGCAATTTTCCTTATTATACGGGGCTATTAGTAGTTAATATTAGTTCTGACTGAAGAACTGCAAAGAAATTCCTAAGACTGAGTGAGTGGGTAATAAATGCCAAATGAAATCCAGCATCAGTAAATGTATAATGATGTCCTGGGGAAAAAACAATCCTAACTTCACAAACAGGAGTGATTGTCCCTTTCTGACCATTGTCACTCAAGAGCAAGATCTGAAGGTTAAAGTAGTTATAACCCAATGATTACAATTATCTCTATGCTCAGGAGTTAAGCTTAGTATTAGGAATTATTAGGAAGAAAATGCATAACAAATCAATGTAAATCCATTTTTACATCTGTATCATGTAGGCAGCTGTCATCCCTTCCACCTTATAGCAGAGTATAAAGCACAGCTGAAAAAGGGTAAAGGAAGAGTTGGAAGAGTGACCAAGGGTGTAGAACAGCTTCCCTGTGCAGGACATCTTTATAGTCTGGGACTCTTCAGTATGGAAGAAAGAAAATCTGTAGACTGATGCACAGGCTGAACAAAAGTATGATGACAAAGCAGCATGGAAGGGGAGAATAGGAGTGACTATACTTTCTCACTCCTGCTACAAGCCATAGGGGCACCAACGGAATCTGGCAGGCGTCATGTTGAGAATGAGCACAGGAGAAGCCTTGCCTCATGTGTATTGCAGCTCTGCTCTGTAGCAGTGGACCACAGGGAGGCTTGAATTTTATGTGGGACCAGGACAAAATTGGGCACATAAGGCTGGCTTAAAAGGTTTCTCAGACAGAAAGAGTTCATAGCTTGGACAGTTTTCTAGGAAGCTGTGCTTGTTTCTCATTTATTTTCTTTTGCTATTTATTTGACATCTTTTTTAGGCCGCAGTTAGAAGCATGATACTAGCTAGATGGATGGACCTGTGGTTTGATTCTATGTGTCTGTTCTTAGCTACCAGTTCTTACTAGCAAACAGTATTAGAAATACTTTTATATGATCTGGAATTTTCCTTTTTTACAGTTTGTGAAGAATTTCTTTCCATTTTAGAAGAGGTAAGTATTTACTTGTATATTTATTTTAGAGTTTTCTTTACAAATACATTAGGAGTATTTTCCCTTGATTAAAAGTGAAAACAACAGGGTTATTTTGTTTGTTTTCTTGTTCAACATATCTAACTTTATTAATAAAATGAGCAGAAGTTTACATTGTGTATAATTTACTTTAGAGAAATGTAGTTCAGTGAGGTAGAGCTTCTTTGAAAAACATGACTGATCAGTAGCGAGGTAGAGCACTTTCCAAAAAATTGTTTTGAAAGTTATGCATGGCTACTTTTACTCAGAAAATGCCTGTCATGCTTTTATGTTTTTGCCTTGACTTCCACTTGCCATAACAACAGAAGTTTAACAAGCAGTATTTATATGCTGCAGGCATAGAAGTGTACATAAACATAAAAGGAAGTAACAGAATGCAGGTTGCCAATCACATCATTCAGTTCTCCTGAAGCTTCCTGATAGTTTGACTTTGCTAAAAGTTTCTTTCTTTTGTAGGCTTTTGAATTTTGGACAATCTGTATTTTCTGTGAGGGAAGCTACTTTTTTCCACATGCAAAACCCAAATGAAGAAAATATTTCTCCCCTTAAAAGCATGTATGTAGCTTACGCCTACTTTACAAGTATCCATCTTTGTTAATCCACCATGGAGTTGTACTGCTTTAAGGGAAAAACAAACAAACCAACCAATTTTAACCAGGTTTAACCATTTAATGTTCAAATTCCAGGCCATTGAAGTAAGTGCATTTGAGAATGGGGTGGCGAATAGCACACATGAATATGTCTGTCAAGATATCTAGTTATAAAATATTTGCACCTTTTTCATAAAGGTTGTATCAGTACATGCAGTATACATATTCTGCCTTGAGCATTTGGTTCTCAGAAACACAGAAAGAGTAGCTTGAGATGTGATGGAGTTTAGCAATAAGAAATAAGCATTTTAAAATTCCCTTTATGTAGATGAGAAGTATTTCTGTCCTGGCAGCTCTCTAACAAAAACTAACAAATGGAAGATAATCATGGGCAAAACACAAGGAAAAAAGTCAACCTAAGATAAAATGGTGTAAACTGACAAGAAGTACAGGGGGACAGTAAAGTGCAACAGAGAAAGGCATATATTGTAGTACTGAAGAAAAACTTGAAATAATATCTCTTGAAGGGGATTATTGAAAACAAGTTATCCTGAAATACAGACTAAGTTTCTCCATGACCTAAGTGTCTGTCTTTAAAAAATACGCTATTGCATTAATGTTCAATTTGTATATATGTTCATGGTTTTGTCCAAACTTTGTCAACAACTTGTCACTTTGTCAAACGGAAGTTAGCATTAACTATTATTCCAAAACAAGCACTCCAAATATACTTTCCTTTCAAAACTGACAGTCTTAAAGGTATGTATGTGCTGCATTACCTAACAGAGCAAACAAAAACCTTTTGTCAATTTCTAAATTTCTGATTAAAATTATTAGAGGTTCATCTAAATGCCTTAATAAATAAACATGTTTAAAAATTACATTATGTTAACTTTCCAAACCAGTCATCCAAGCTTTATACAGAAATTGTGGAATTCATGGTTTTTAACATTTTTGAGCTCGACTGCTTTGATTTAACTCAATTTCAGTTTTTTCCTTTAAAAGGAAAACAAAATGAAATACAGTGGAATGTTTGTGTTGAGCCTGAGCTCTGATAAAAAATTTAAACAATTTAGCGTATGAACTTTGAAATTATTAATATAAATAATAGAAGGTTAGATTAAAGCATGAATAAAAAACATATAGTTTATAAATTAAGTCAATCATTTAAGATTCACTGTGCCTGAACATAAAGGAGTTTAGGCAGCATATGGTAAGGTAATAATTTTATGCCACATATTTTATTAAGATGATTTAACAATTAAATTATTTCAAATGCAACATATATTTTTGGTATGATAAAATAATTTCAAAGATGTCAACTTGAATCACACAACAGTGATTATTTAGTAATGTAAGAAAGAGTCACTTTGATTCTAAGAAGAAAATGTCTGGCCTGAAGTCACACCTTCATATGCATCTAATGGTGCTCTCATTTTATCATATTTTAAAAATCCACACCTCATATTTTCTGTTTCCTTATATGGATGGTGTTAATGACACACATAGTAAACCTTCTATTAGCTTTGTACTTCAATAGAATTTGTTTAATTTCAGCTGTCAAGTAATATGGAGGGGGAAAAAATCCACTTTTTTGATAACCCCAGGATTTAAAATACATTATCAGTATGACAGCAGTAAATGTTTTCCAAACAATCTTATTTATGGGCCATGTTCTTTCTTGGTGTAAACACAAATCTGAGCATCATGTGAAATCCCTCATTTGTTTGCCATAAATTGTGCATGTTACTGATGTAAGATTTATTATGTAAGAGTAGTTGAGTAAACCAGCACTGGCATTGTTGATATGCAAGATTTTACCTCAGGCTCCCTTACAGAGATCTGGCTGGAGCTGGTACTATCTAAGAGGCATTACCAGCTGGCGACTGTTCAGTAATGAATTCTGTAGAATTAATAATGTAAATCATAGAATCATAGAATCACCGAATATGCTGAGTTGGAAGAGACCCATCTTGGCCTTACACAGGATACCTCAAGAATCACATCATGTGCCTGAGAGCATTGTCTCAATGCTTCTTGAACTCAGACAGGTTTGTTGCTGTGACCACTTCCCTGGGGAGCCTGTACCAGTGCCCAACTATCCTCTGGGTGAAAATGTTTTTCCTAATATCTAACCTAAACCTCCCCTGACACAGCTTCAGATCATTTCCTTGAGTCCTGTCACTGGTCACCACAGAGAAGAGATCATTGCCTGCCCCTTCTCTTTCCCTCATGAGGAAGTTGTAACTGCAATGGGATCTCCCCTCAGTCTCCTCTTCTTCAGGCTGAACAGACCAAGTGCCCTCAGCTGCTCCTCATACAGCTTCCCCTCATGACTCTTCACCATCTTCATTGCCCTCCTTTGGACACTCTCTAATGACTTAATATCTTATATTGCCATGACCCAAACTGCACACAATGTTCAAGGTGAGGCCTCACCAGTGCAAAGTAGAGTGGGACAGGTATAAGTACCACCAAAAAGAATATGCTAGTCCATCTTCTAATGGGCATTTACCTTAAATAGATAACATGCAAGTATGTAAAACCACCAATGAGAAACAACTTATCCTTAGAATGGATTCTACTATAGGGTCCTGACCCTAGAGGAAGACCCTGTTGCTGTTTGTACCCTAACTCTAAAAAAAACCTGCTGTTTTCAAGGGGTTGTTCATCAGGTGCTTCATGGAGACTGCTAAGATTTTTTTCATCTTCCTACAAAGTTTCTTAACTTTTCTTACAAACAGAAAATTTCTGTGAAAATGAGTCACTGAAATGTCCCCATTCTCTCCCAAAACATTTTGCACATCTGCACCCCATTTACAGAATGTGTGGCCATTTTACACTTTGATTGTTCTATTCAGCTCTAATGAATTCAGAAAAAAATATTATCAGTTCTTTAGATAGGCGTAATGTGCAAAACCAATATTTGGCTATTCTTGATTTGCCTTCTCAATATGATGTTTTATTTCTTCCTATGGTATTTATAAATTCCTCACTATGATGATGCCTTGGAATCTGGTATTATATTAATCACATTATATATATAAGAAATCTATTTCACATTAATATATTACCAAAATCAGAAAGTCATATATGATTTTACCAGAGCAATATGTTAATATTGGAAGATTGTGAAACTTTTTCTAAATAGTAAAGTCCATCTGTCCTTACCCTACAAAGACATTCAGTAGTGAGAAAATGAGATTTTTCCAACTGTGTATGCCGGGTTCAGATGAGGCTGTAAAGACATTTTTAACACATCCTCTGCTCCATTGGAGTAGCTGAGTACCAGAACATGAAGAAATTCAGATACGTGTCAGTAGTTTTGCAGCTTTGTAATGGGCTGTTAGAGTTTCTGATGCAGAATCTGGCCCTAAGGGCAGCTCTCAAGCACAAATCCCCAACTGCACTATAGAGCCTTCTTGCTTAAAAGTGTACATCATTACTCCTAGAATGACTATAGTTAGGTCTGCTTTAAGCTATAGAAAAGCCTATCAGGGCCCAGGTTCCCAAAGTGGCAATATGAGTTTCACTTTGTTTTTATTTAATATTTGACTTTTGCACTCTTTGTACTTTTTGTACTCATTTCACATTCAACTTTAAATATACATATCAATTCCACCAAATCAAGTTTGTTTTCAATAGAAACGTATTTAAAGCTAAGTTTGATGTTTTCCTGAGGTGGCAGTTATATGTTTTCAAACATTTTCTGAACCTTGTTACTTTTCGCTGTTTTGTGTGTAGTCTAACAGAAATGCTGACTCCTAAGGGCTAAGCAATTGTATAGTACATCACACACAATTCTTTGAAATTCCTGTCAGGGAAAAGCAGTGACTCTGGTGTGCCAGTGGGAAGTGCCAAGGCTGCTCTGCTGTAATGGCTGCTCTGTCACCACCAAGAATGGTGCATTCCTCAGGTTCTTGGGCTTTGTGTCTGCTCAGCTGTATTCAAAACTGTACCTATCCACCCCTTACCATGTTGGAAGAAAGTATTTCTAATGTAATAGGCTTCAGATGGACTGCAAGCAAAGAGAAACAAACAGGGCAGCTGTCACTCATCCTGAATTTCAACTAATAATGTGCATTGTACAAAGAGATTGCAGACATTATGAGGTTATAACCCACACAACCTTCCACTTGTTTTCATCCGCTTTTTCTCCATCTGACTGAAAACTAGCCTTTTCAAGCAAAATTGTGGAAAATGTATTTCTAATTTCCTTCCTTGCATTTGAAAAATCTGTTCTAAAGGTTGCTTTCATCATGTAGATGTAATAATTCCGGATAGAAGAACATGCTCATGACAGGTCTGTATTTTCTTGGACATATTGCATTTGATTCTGAGTGTGGTTTTCAGATTTTTTAAATGGAATTTTGTGGGGTTTGAGCATTTGTTTTTCATTATGTTAAACATAGAGCATCCATATGTTGCTTTCCTTTAGGATCTTTAAGAAAACATACAGTCATTTAAATCTGGGCTATTTTATCCCTGCAGTTCTAAATTCCTGTGGAAGATGACTTCTACCTTATATATTTTTCTCTTTCGGTTGTTCCAAATGTGTGTTCTAATTCCTTTTCTTCATTATACTTTGTATGACAAAGTTGCTGCAGGTAAATGTGGATAGGATATGAAAGAGGCTCCTAGCTCCTGTGGTGCACTGTATAACTCAAAATCTTGTCCGGGGTGTTCAGGTCATATCCCTGGTTCATGACCTTCAGGTTGGTAGACCACAATAGGAAGTATAATAGCAGGCTTCTATGGTGTAATCTTTATTGTAGGAATAATACATGAGATCTTACATGGTTCTATCAGTTGCAAATGTTCTTGTAGCTCATTGTGCAATATGTCAGACGAAATGGATTTCATGATCTTTTGTATAATGCATATGTTCCAATAGTAATTTCAAACCTAATTTATTTCCTTGGAAATTCATTCATCTTTTGGGTGCCATTTTTAACCATCTTAATTTTCTATTATAAAAGCACAGGGGGTAAATTCTTTACTCTTATATACATGTCCCAATCCCTCTGGACTTTGTACAAGATTTACACTATCTGAGGGGGAAATTCAGCTTAGGACTATTTTTATCACAAGCCCTTTTTCTGTTCAAAACCTGGTTGTTATTTGGCAGTTGTGTCTCATTTCGGTCTTGCTGCTATAAGTAGAAATGCTTTTAAAGATATAATTTTTTCCAGATAATGTGTCTCTGTAAATGACAAAGTTGACTTTGTGTCTTTCAAAATACCTGTATAAGTTATTGGGAATTTTAATAGTTGTAAGTGTGTCACTGAGAGAAGTTATTGCATTTTTCCTTTTTTTTTCCCCTGCTGTGGTGGTTGGTAGTGGATGATGAGTGTAGAAAGTGAAGAAAAAGGAACCTGACACATTTCATTGTCTGCAAGCTCCAAAGAACTCCTAAAACCATGGGTAGAATTGTTCTTACACTTTTGCCTTTAATAGGAAAAGTAAGAGAATAGAGGATTAAGGTAGCCAAAAGAGCTTTTAAAAAATATATTTCATTGGGAAGAGTGGTATCCTGGCAAGAACAAGCATATTAAGCTGCAGGGCATTGTTAAATAGAATAAATCTATGGGCCAAGGGCAATGTAGAAATGACAGTGCTGGAAATTCTTTTCTTCCCTTAGAAGAGAGGTTTTTTTTTTCAGAGAGTAATGTAATTGGCAAGTTTAAATACCTCTTACATACAGTAGGATCAGTTTATGCATTTATTCTGGAAACTACACAGTAATATTTCAATCTCAGCCCTCTATCATGTTAAGGAAGTATGAGCTGAGTACGTCTCTAAGGTGTAAGATTTACAGCGCAGTAGCCTTCCCTTAGACTATGAAGCAGTGTCTGTAATATGCATCTACAGTTTTATGCTCCATATTCTCCTCTACAATATTCTAGCACTTTTACTCATCAGTATGGTAAATTAAAGTCCATCTAAGACATGGCAGGATTACCTGCTGTAACCTGTTTGGGTAATAAAATGGAATGAAATTATTCAAATAATAAACGAAATAATTAAAGAGACTTTGGGTTTCTCTTTCATCCTAAGATGTAACACACTTGGATACTGCAGAATAATTTTCCATATCTGTCTGGAAATTACAGTAAAGAAACAAAGAGCAGAAAGTTAAGAAATAACTCCTAATTCAAGAATTTTGAAGGGTGTATAGGTTAAAAAGACCCCACATAATAACACAGGCCTAAGAAATCTAGTAAGAAATAATTTTTGCCCATATCTCAAGTAGGAAAAAATATAAAAAATTATGAAAACAAAGTCCAAACCCCAACCTAAAGAAAAGTATAGGCCATAACAAAAGGTGAATGATACCAACAAGCATCAGTTTCAGAAAGCATTGGTTTTCCAGGCCATTGGTGTCTCTTTCTTAGAAACAAACAAATAATTTATTGAATCTCAGGTTTGAAATATTTTGTACTTTAAAATATTGGTTCACATGAATTGCATCCAAGAGGATGGAGACTTTTCTTATTAAGTGTTAGTATTGATACCTGAGCTGTAGATATCTATCAGAAGGTTTACTGGCTGAACTTGGCAAGTAATAAATGCCAGCCACAGGAGTTTATATAGACACTGGTAGTCTCTCTGGAGGAGGTATTGACTGGGAAGAT
>JAOXXN010000065.1:32757566-32773168 GCA_026770055.1 Myrmophylax atrothorax | reverse complement strand
TGAGTGTTGATATACAGTTGAATCCTATTTGATGAGTTTTGCATTTTTTGGTGGGCTGCATTTGAAACCATGCTGCAAGACATCTAAATTCTTTAATATTTCTTATGACAAGCACAGCAAATATATGCCTATTATAGATATTTTATATAAAGATATACAAATGTAAGAGTCAGTAATTTATAAAAACTGAGACTAATATGCAAAAGAAGTTTTGCTACTTTATTGGGAATTGCAAGCACTGTATCTGATTTACAGAAGGTAGCTTGTAAGTCATAACAGAAGTGGTGCATTGTTAAAAATAGTAGATAACCCATCTATAACAGCATTTTTATTTTTATTTCAAAGTGAAAAACTGTAAATTGTTTCTTCTTAGCAAGCAAATATATACCCTGTCTCCTGGTCCCCAGGTCACAAAAGAGGGTTATCCTGTCACCACCACTGATTTTTTAAAAGTGTGACATGTATTTAGTTGTCAGTTCCGATCAGCAGCCATTCACAAATCAACATTACATCAGCAGCAAAGCACATCATTTTATGCTCTTTTGGAAGATAATTAGAGTTCCCTTTTGTTGCAAATAAGATGTAAAACAGCTATAACTGCTGGTGAACGTGATTAAAGTAACCTCTATAGAACCCCATTATTCTAGACAGATTCCTTCAGATGCATAATTTCCCCATTTTAAGAAAACATAATGCATGCATATAAAATTCAAATTGTCGAGACACCTCTAACAAAAATTAGTTGTCTATTAAGGCATTCTTAGTAGCTGGTTAACATGTAAAACTCTCTAAGTGTATTTTAAAATAATCATGAAATAATAGTACATGTCATTAAAGGTAAACATTTTACAGTGAGAGGTTTGTTCAGGCAAGAGTTGTGTATTAAACTTTTTCTTACAAAACTCCCATTAGAAGCATATGAAGAATATACCACATTCTCATCTCTCTGTCAGGTATGTACTAGACTATTTCCCTTCTCCATAGCTTCATAATGGTGCATCATTGTACACAGAAAAATTAAAGAATGTTGTCTTTTTTCAGCATATAAATAATAGCTGAAATGCCTTCATTAGACTTCATCTAATGTTGCAAAAATTTTGTTCATAGAACAAGTATTCACCTGTAGTTGGACAACACACATGACTTCTTTATGTGGCACATGTAGTCCGATCTTCTACAGAGATAGATGAAGAGTGGAAAAATTGCTCATGAATAATCTTTTTAACAAGGTATAGAAAAAGTTGATCAAATAAGCTAGTCAATAGTGATCCAAAGGTTCTCACTATAGTCCCATTTACCTGTTTTAGAAGGATTTCGAAAAACTCTGAATATCTGGCTTTCAAATATTTAATTGTGATTTTACAGCTGAGAAATAAATTGTTTTAAAACACATGGATGATGTTGCTAAAAATCTAATATTTAATTGTTTTTTAGCAAAAATTGGCAAGTTTCTCCTCAGTGTAGCTTTATGCTACTGTGCTTTTTAGTATGGAGAGCTGGGTATAGGGACTGGTTCCCAAATGGTGCAGAACACCTCAGGGCAGCTGTTGAGCAGTCTGATTTCAGAACTGAATAGATAGAGTTTGACTCTAAACATACAAGGGCACTTTTCAGTGTAGTACCCAGAATTAGGTCTTTGATGATAGTTTACCTCTGAATTATGCAACGGATAATAGTTTACTTGAAATTTTCAGAAGAATATAAACTATGATGAACAAATTAGGAAAAGAGTGACCATTACCTTTTCTGAATCATTATAATTATAAAATCAAATCCTGGATTGCTCTGTTGGGTGTCTCAACATCTAAAGAAAATGTTATTAAAGAAGCTTACAAATGAATAATTATTCCCAACAACTCACAGCAGCACTCACAGCATGAAAGTATGAGAAATAGGGAAAGTTTGCAAGGAGGGAACTGATTAGGGTGAGGAGGATTCTCTGTCAGAAGAATGTATTCTGCAAGTGTCCTCTAGAGAAAAAATTTTCACCTGAAAAGAAAGCATTATGAACCCTACAGAACTGTAGATTGCAGGACACTGATCTTATTAAGAGCCAATGCTAATTTGCACAATGTCTCCCGCTGAACTAGACACAAGTTTACCACTGGGTTTGTTAATTTACGCGGGACACCATTATCTTTGGTTGGACTTAATGTATCAGAGTAGAGGTCATTAGCTGCTGCGTTCATGATTATCTAGCACGAATAACAGACAGCATCACAAAAATGTACTTGCTCTGAATCTTCATTTCTCTTCATGTGATTTTTTTTCCCCATTGCTTTTTAATTCCATTTGCAAAACCTTAGACATTGAACACATACACACACGCTGCTGGTCTTTTGTTTTTTCTTCATTACCGTTCAGAAAAGTAATGCAATTTTAAATAAAAATAAAGTGCAATAATATGCACTTTGCATTTAATAGAAGTAATAAACAGTCAGCTTGACTTTTTAAATTTGCAATAGCAGGCATAATTACAATGGAAGTTGTAAGATACCCATTTTAAGTAAATCACTGATTTAGCTAGCTCAATATTTGGGAATCAAGTGGATAAATCTCTCCCCTAGATGCTATACTATAGATAAATCTTAAATGTCCATTGGAATTCTGAAGTTTCTCTTGTACCCTAAAATGTTGTCAGAGAAAGAGATTATAGACTGTCAATGGAACACTTTTTTTAAATATAGCTCCATAAAATCTTATATCCACAAGAAAAGGGGAATTTTGAGTTAAACTTGAAAGCCTATTTAATAGAAATGTTTGTGTTTTCTGGCTAAGTAAACACATTTTCATAAAGATATATACTCAGTCTCTTTTGCTTAAATGTAACCAACCATCTACAAATTCATTTACAATTTTTAGATCTGTACAAGCACATTTCTAATAGCAGGGAACACTTATGTCTCGGCGTGATATCTTTAGAAAGAGGTGAATTTTCATTTATTTAATGCAAATACTCATACAAGGTAAACTGCTTAGGCATATAGGGAGCGTATTTTCATGGAAGCTTTGTGGCAACAGGAAAATAATAGCGCATAATTGTACAATAAATGGAATGCTACAGTTTCAAAATTACTCATGCTATGGTGCAATGACTAAAAAGAATATAGGAAGATTGAGACTGTTTGCTGGGTTTCGATCTGCTTTGCTTACAAATGATTTCATTCTAGTTTTATGTGTATTTTAGGGATATCTCTTCTTTTTCACTAGGCAAATATCAACAGGAAGATACACCTGATCTCTGAATACTGTTAAATCTCTAGATACTGAAAGTTATTTGCATTGTTATCAGAGCTTGCTGAACTATATAAACTACTTGCAGCAGCTCTGTGCTTTAATAAATTTAGAACATTTCCAGTTCACAGCTTTTATATAAATAAGGATTTTCTGTTTTGAAAGTGATTTTGATTCCAACTTGTTTCTTGTCTTTATACAAACAATTTAAGTCTTATGGTTTGTCATGAATTACCTGCTATGACTATAGTTTTGATTTTTTCTGCCTATTGTTATTCACTTGATCTTACTGGTTACTTGAATAACAGGATAATTTTTCCTTCTGTCTGAATGGTTGACATATTCATGAGGAAGAGAAAGACTTGAAAAATTAAGTGCAGTAAGCACATATGTGCAGGTGTTCATGCATTCATAAACATTCTGAGAAATAGAGTATCTTGTAAAAGTAGATGTGAAAAGTAAATAGCTTGTATACTTATCAAATTGAGTTTGTGGCTTGACTTATTGCACCCTTAGACTTCTGTGTTTACTGGGTTTAACTTTGATGTACATAGTACTTCAGTACCATTCTGTCAGGTCACAGGCGATATAAGAACTGCTCTTCCTTTAGGGCATGGCCACGGCAAGCAATACCATTTAGAGAGAGATTATTCACAGTGGTACATGCTCTCTATACCAAAATGATAATTTATAGCAACTGGAATGTTCTCTAAACAGAGAAGTAGATCAGAAGTAATTCTGCTTCCCGAGGCCACTTTAATTCTTTGATTTTTCAGCATAGGGATATGTTAGGTTAGAGCACATGTATCAACTACAGCCTATGTTGTAAACCCTACCGAACTCAAGAAGAAATTTGCTGATGTCCTACATAATTCTCCAGGTAATAGACTCTCCAACATAGATTAATGACTATAAAGCTAGTTAACTGCTGGCTGAGACACTGTATTGTCCTGTTATTTCACAACTTTTTTACAAGACCTTTTGAACAGTCTATGCTAATATACCATTTTTATGTACCATTTCTAGACCAGTATCCCTCATATAAGATGAAGATAAAATCCAGTTGGTTATGTGGTTATAGCATTTTAAGTGTTACAGAATGTCATATGCCATTTTGAATAACTCATTAAAAAACCTTATACTTCTAATAATAAGTCAAGATTAAAAATCTCCACCATCAGCTTTCAAAATGAAATATTATTGGAGGTAAAGATATTTTTCTTTCACATGGTGCTTAGTTAGCATTTAATTTGCCCTAATCTATTTGGGATATGCTAGACCTTTCAAAGAGGTTCTCTCTGCAGTCAACCTTAATAGCCACCACCCTACACTGCCTCTTTCCCATTACAGATCCTCCCTATCACCTTTACCTTCTATACTGAGTTGTATTCATTCCTCTATGGATCTCTTGGTCCAAGGCCTTTGCATAAAATATCTTTATATGAGACACCACTGGAGAGAACAAGGAAGATGCTGTTATCTGTATAATTGGCTGATTAAAGATTGCAGAATACTAGATATTAACAAGGCTGCCAACAAAAGAAAAAGCCATGAATGGAGGTAGCTGTGCACCAGACATGATAGTGTATGGATAAAGATGGGGCTGAAGACTGAATATTCAAGCCTGACCTCTTTTGTGAGCATAGAAAATTGTTATTTTCACTTCTTTCTACTTTTGAAACAGTTCAGGTGGAGAAAGAAGACACGAAAAAAGAAGGGCTTTTCATACCCTCAGATCTCAATCAGATGCTTAGTATTCACACATATTCATTGATATGGTAGTCTCTGTCTTTTTCATATTGGCAATAAATTTGCTACAATTGAAAAAGAAGATCAGAAGGTCCAGATATGCCTTTTTATACAGAAAGAAGGAAAGGCTATATTATGTTGAACTGTCACTAAATATTCTAGTGACCACAACTACCAGGATATAGAAATGTGTCCCAAGAAACTCATTTACTCAAATTATCTACCTCAGGAGAAACAATGTAAAACTAAATTAGATGAGTTTCTCTGTTAAAGAAACAGGAAACTCACAGAAGAGACCTATTATTGGTATTGTGTGATATGCCACCTAAAATAGCTCTGCTAAAATTGACCTTGCAGAAATAGATTCAAATATATCTGTGTTATTTCATATCATGGTGCATAGAATAGAGTGCTGAGTTCTTTTCCATTTAAGAACACACCATATTTGTTTTGCTGTAGATACCTGACCCAATAAAAATGCTTACTGCGTGGTAATGCAAAAATGATTGCCAAGAATGATTTATCTACCCTGTCCTTGCAGACTTAAATAAGAGTTGAAGGTTTTCAAAAGACATAGAGAATAAATTTGAGGAAGTGCTTATAAACATCACAGAGTTTACAGACAAGTTTTGTGCTATTGTACAACAGCAAGAAAAAAAATCTTCTGGCATAAGAACTGACAGATTATGTTACTATCCACAATTGCAAAATTAAAAGGACAGAGTCCAACGGTACAGAACACGTAGGTGACGTCATTCCTCACATCCAGGAGGAGGTCACTCTACCTGTGGAGGAAGTCCTGACAGGATGTTTATATGGGATTCAAGTCAGACGTAATTTGGGTAAATGAGGGCAGGAAGAGGGTGTGTAAATAGGAAGTCCCTTAATTTTTTTGAAATTTCCTTAATTCTCTTTTTATTGTAAATTCTCTCATACCTGAAAAATTAACTTCTTTCCATGCAAGAATGATAAAAACATAAAACAAATGAGCTGTCTTCATACACTTCAGCCACTTGTATAAACAGGTACTTTAGTTTTGCCCTCTTTATTTATTTTATAATTTAGGGAAATGTAAGCATAAATTTCACTGTCCCTTGGCTGTATTTATTTATTAATATGTTCCAAGGGGTGGTGTAACTTCACCAAATCTTAAATTGTGAATCGATTGATTTTTAAAAGGAAAAAAGATGACACTCCATATAACATTATTAGCACTGCTGTTCAAAGATTCAAAGAAAGATTTATTGAGAATGATTTTAACTGTAGTCACTCAGAAACTGATGCTAACTGACATATCGCCCTCATGTAGTTACAGTATAAAACATGTAAATATAATGATAGCTTTGTTATAGGCGATGAGTTAGAGGGGAAAAAGAGTTGTGTAATAATTGCAATACCTATAATGAAACCATAATGATAGTTTATTCCTCATTTCTCCCTCCACTTCATTAATTTATTTGAAATATACAAAAAGAAAACACCTAAAGCAAGATAAGCATTTTAATGAATGTTTTATCCTGCTTCCAGAGAATTATACAGAATGACATTGTGCATAATTTGCTGAGTTACATTATGATAGAGCACAACACCAAGAATAATAGAGTTATTGTGTAAATCTCCATGTTTGCAGGTATTCACAAGCAAAACACAAGAAATTCCAGACACTTTTCATAAATTGTCCACATTAAAACACTTGCATGTATTTCATTGACTAAAACATTTGTAACAAAAATACCATTTACATATATTAGATGGTAAATAGTCAAAAGCAAGTAAGTTTGCTATTGTGAAACTTCGGTGCTTGGTCTCTGCATGTCTTCATATTAAAAAAAATTATTGAATACATAGAAAGAAAATATAGACAAATAATGCAAAGAGGGACTGTGAAGGTAACTTCACAAAAGGAAATCTAGTCCAGCTTTGCTTTTCTTTTTTTCTTCCTTGCCCTCCCCTTTCCACTTTTTTCCATTCTCCCTTTTTCCATTTTCCTTTCCTTAAATTAGTCTGTAGCTACCTTACATTGTATTCTAGCACAGGTTGTTATTTTTGTCCCCTGTAAATATACACAATGGAATGGTACTGTAAAGTTTCTGTAAGAGACAGAGCACTCTCTTGGTTTCACAGAAAGTTTCAGTAGAGAGGGATACTTATATAAATGTCCTTGGTGGCCTACATAAATGTTCTTAATAATCTAAGGTCTTAAAACTGGATATTGGTCCTGCAGTCAGACACCATGTTTCTGAATCCTGGTGTACTTGAGCAGGTAAAAGTCTGGCAGAGTTTGGCTGCAAGAAAATAGCTTGCCATGTTAAATAATAATACCCTACAGAAGAGGAAACCCTGTCAGAACTTTCATGACCAAAGTTTAATTTTCCTACTTTACTGCATTGAATTATTTACAGATTTTTTTGTTAATCACCGAATCTCTTTTTTAAATATTGCTTTACTTCGTCATTCCTAGGAGTATCAATGTATTAATTTATAGTGTTTGTACATAAAAACATTTATGTTCCCGCTGTCTGAAGGTTGTCTTTTGAAAGTAAGACACTAAAGAAAAGATTTTTGAAGATAAAAACCATTCCTCTAAAAAAGACAAGGATCATGTGGTCGTACCACTGTTCCCTAAGACAAGTAGAAAAATTTTAAAGCTTCTCAACATCTTCCTGATCAAGAAGAATCATTAGGTTACTGGAAAGCTAGCATTGTTGATTTCAAGTCATTTCCTCCTGCCCTCAGCTGTAGTAAATTGGTGGCACCACCACAAGGAGGTGGTGTCATATACTGACGAACCATAACAGGAGGTTGGCTTGGTAGTTGACTAACTGGTGACCAACAGCTCCAGCAAACAGAGAAATTCTGAAGACCATTTTCAACTGTCACCTGTTCTTTCATCATTTATTTCAAGTTCTTACCTGAATAGTGCCAGGTATGCAACAACATGGTATAGCTAGTGCCAGGATGAAACAACATGGTATAGCTACTGATTAGCAGAGTCTACAAGCCTGAAGACACCTGGGCTTTCTGATTTCTTCTATGCCAACACACGTCCCTTATCACTGAGGGAGTTTGTCTGAAAATCAGCCCTTTTTTGATCAGTATGCCTTATAAGGAAGTACATATTTTTTTTTCCAATGAAGAGTCTTAACTTGAAATATGTAACTCAAAGTAGGGTTATAACCCCATTCTTGAAAAGAATAAGTGTGGGAAGTGAAGGGAAATATTTCCCTCCTGAAGAAACGTCAATGACGACACTTTGCTTCTACCAAGAGTGTGCAGTCATCCAGGACATTAAAGTTTCCAGTGTCCCATCACTTCAACAGGGGCCTTATGCCTCAAACCATATATTTTCTTCTAAAAAGAGGTGGGAATTCCAGACCTGTTGAATCTTCTCCCATTTTCATACAATACTTGTCACACAGAGACTGAATTTCATTCTTTAATCTTGTGATTACAACACTCACCTGGCAGTGAGGAGGCTAGAACTCAGTTCTTTTGCTAGTTAGTTTGACTGGTTTCCTCAGTAGAATCTTCCACCCTGTGAGTTAGTCTTTTTTGCTTTCACAATGTCTCTCTCTGGCCCACTGAATAGTTTTTACCAACTCCAGTTGAATAAGTTTTGTGTGCCTCAGTGGAGCCAGTTGGGCTACGAGCAGGTCGGACTCAAAACTGTACAATGCTATTGCATCACTGTACAGCAAAATCTTTCATCTGGTGTAGTGGTCAAATGTAATGAGGAGAAGTCATAATAAGTAACAGTAATTGGCTCAATATGAAGCCACCAGTTGCTAACTCAAAAATGGCTAAAAAACCTTAAATAAAACACTGGTGTTTACATCAGTGATCTGACATTCCTGACAAAAACATATGATCAAACGCCATCATATTACTGAAGCTGGAGCTGGTCATTAGTTAATTCTTTTTCAAAATGTACTTATCTTTATATATGTGTTTAAAGGTTCTATTCAACACTCCATACTAGGATTAAACACACAGTGCTTCTGAGTCCCTCTGTAGAATCAAGGGTTAATCAATTAGCGTTATACTCCTGCAATAAAACTTTGTAATAAGGACAGTGACTCTTTTTAATGAATTTCATATTACAAGTAAAATGCAGGTGTATTTGTTTTGTCCTTATGTATGGAATCTGACCTGGAATGAAATGTTGCCTTTTGTTATCTTCTGCTGATGTCTGGATTTTGTACTAACACAGGTAAAATTAACTTCATTGCAGAATTAACCCTGAAACAATAAATGAAAAGTTTAAATAAGAGTTTTGCCTTGAGCTGGATTAAAATAAAAAGATCCTGCATCAATTCCCATTCTGTCCATTCAGGCATATTCTATTTAAAATAATGGTGCTATATATGAATGAGCAAAACTTGCCCTGCCAGAGGATCCAATTATTGAAAAAAGAACAAGATCTGCAACATTAGAAGTATGCCAGGAGTAACTGAAATCAGTGAAACTGTCAGTAAGAACTAGAGCTTGCAAAATCAGGTGCTTTGTTTTTGAGCAAAAGGAGAAAAATAGATAAAGGAAGTAAAATAATAGAATATTTACCACTCCTTTAGTAAGCATAAATATGTTTTGGAAATAAAGCATTTTCCCTTATCTGATTTGTCTGGCATGGCAGGAGGATTTACACAACAAAAGACAAAACCTTTTAATAAAATTAAATGCAATGTGCATTTACAAAGTGGACATTTCCTCTTGTCCCAGTGAAAAAAAACATAAGGATCTTGTATATCATTTTGGTTCACAACACCTGTGATGAATTATTTGTAAATGCAATGAATAACATTGCTAGGAACATGTCAAATTATACGTTGATAATGAATTTTTGGATGCATCTGCTATGTAATTGTTCCCAGCGGATGTGTATTCATCTTCACCTGGCATTATTTTCCTGATTTTGGGGTTTGTTTTTTATTATGCATTTTCATTTCTATCATAATTGTTACAGTGATCCCTGTTCCTTTGTTCTAATCAGGTCCCTTTGATGGTGTTGCACATTCTGAACAAAAGAGGAGGGGAAAACACACCAGGCTATTGGCAAAACAAAACACTGGTCTTTATTTGTGACTTTCTAAGTGCCTGCTTGGCCTCAGAAGGTTGGGTGGTGTTGACAGCGACCAGTTGTTTCCCTGAATGCATCTGCCAGCTGCTCCAGGCATGTGTTCCACAGAATAGGAGGTGAATAAACACTAAAGGCTGCTCTGCTGACAGACAGGTACATGCTGCTTTTACTAAGTGCATCTGAAATTTTTCTTAAAAAGGTAAATGAAGCAAATTAGTAGCAGTAGATGATATATACAGAAACATTCACAATGAAAATGTCTGTCATCAGTTTAGGCTCTTAGTAAGCAATCCTACATTAATTGTGTTTATGCAAACTTTCTGTATGATGTACTTTTTCTCATCCGGAGGTCATTTTTACTTTACAGAGTACATTTGTCTCTCAATACTAATAATTTCAAAAAGCTGCCAAAATCAACAGATCATATATTGTATCTATAACTGCAGAACTCAAGCTTTTATTAGTTTAATATTATTATTTGGTAAATCATTTACTGCATGTGCCTGAAACTGTTTTGAATTATCTGCTCTGCACTTTATACCCTTTTGACTTCTATATTGGTACATGCAGCAGCTGACATTTCTCTGTCTCACTGGATTGAACTACATGAACAATTTAAACCACTGTGAAAAGAACAGTCTGGTTCTGGTCTTTTCCAGAGGCTCAGGATTTCTGTTCCAGTACTATTTTCAAAATAAAGGAAATCATTGAACTTTATACCTAGATTTGATTTTTAAACAAACTTTGGTAAAAAAGACAAAACCTGAAACAGTTTTCTTTCTCTCTTTCTCTTTCTTTCTTTCTTTCTTTCTTTCACAGGCCACATTTGCCCTGATAGTTTCATGCAGCCTCATTATAATAACTTTTAAGAATCATAGAATTATAGAATTATTTGTGTTGAAATGGCCTTAAAGATCATCTAGTTCCAAATACCCTACCATGGACAGGACTCAAGATGGGCAGGGCAGGGACATAAGATGCTATCTAAAAAAAAAAATCATACAAATATTTGACTCTATGGCATGTGATACAATATGAAGGTAAAATACAACTGGTCTCTTTAATCAACTGGGAAATGTTTGTATTCAGAATAATTTTAAACTATTTTTCCCCCAGCATTTCAACATCAGTCTCCCTGCATGCAGCACAGCATGCAGCTACACAGTATGCACTGAGATATTTTTTCTTTAATTGTAAATGTGAAAAATAAACTTAGGGTTACATCACCAACATTAGTTTGCAGTAATTTTTAAAGGGCTACAAACATGCCTTCAAAAAGACCATTCCATGAATGCAAATTATATTACATTCATTTACATTAAGTAATTAGAAAGTTAATATTAAATTGACAGTAATGTAGAAAGGTGTATTTACAAGGCTTAATAGCTGCAATACCATATCACTATTTTGTGCATGGACAGCACCTCTTAACAAGGAGTGTTTTCAAAAACATTAATGAGCTAAGTATTAGGAACAGACAGAACTAAATTTTTGTGTTTATTATACTCACCCGTGCTAAGAAAACAGATGCATTTAACCTTATATCTACTTCATGAACAGTGGGATCAGAATCCAGTATGAGCTGCTTAATATCAGTGCAACTGAATTTGGTTTGTACTTATAGAACAAGTTTACATTTCTCATGCAGATATAATTGTTTTTCTCTTCACTATCATTTTGTGTCAGTAGGTCTAATAGAATCAACAATAAAAATATCTATTCACAGTGATTTAGCAAATTACAGCAGCTCTTCCTGATGAAATCTGAACTTTGAATTCAAAGAAAAGATTACCGCTACAGTCTCATGTACGTTGGGCAGTTAGCCTAAATTGGACCAATAGGCATATGTAGCAAAATATTTAATTTAATTATGCATTAGTCTAATATGTGTGTTCCTCCTCTGATCCTGCAAATTTCTAATGAGACAATTGAACATCCTCACTTTTGTTCCTCTGGGATTTTTTCATCTGCCAAGAGAGTTTTGCCCAACTATTTCCAAAAAAATTATGAAAATGAAGTTCAAGTATCTCAGTTTATAAAAACTATAATAAAATAAATGCCACTTTCTTCATTATGCTAAACCAATTAAATCTAATTTCTCTTCTGTTTCCATACATGAGCAACAGCTGTACATGCCATCCATCAGTAACTAATTGCTTCCAACTGCCTCCCAATGAAAGTGGGATTTCTTTAAATTGGTGACACAACACAACACTAGCTTGTAAGTACATTAGAGCACATCAGATCATGAAACTTGTGTGACATATAATGAGGCATACATTTCTGCGCATACAGATGAAGAGTGGTACATGCTGCTGGAGTCGGTGCTCTGGAGGCAGTCTCTGCTGCAGAATGACCACTGACACTTTGGTGGCCCAGCACACAAACTGCCCATAGGTCATCCCACAGGGCTGGACAGCAGAAGTCATGGCTTGTACCACCCAAACAGGTAAGACGTACAGTGCCTTTCCATGGTGCCTTCTGCTGCCAAACACAGCCTCCTTCAATCAGCAGGGATCTATTGTTTGAAAGAGTGGCTTGCCATTGGAGAAGGATTAATACAGGTTTTTGCCAACTTTCAGCAGTAGCTGAAGTTCCATAAGAAAATGGAGTGAACTGTGAAATGAAGCAGAAGTTAGTGTCCCAGATGTGCCTTATTAACCTCTTGCCTACCCAGTGGATAAAGTAAATTATTTTCTTCCAGAAGAGGACATATAGCCTAAGAACCTACAACTATAACTGAATTGTGTCAGGTCTGGGTTGTTACAGAACTGAGTTTATTTGATCTACAGATAGCAAGGTAGCCATGCAGCTCATGGTTAATAATAAATGGCATTTTTATTTTTTTTTTTCTGTTTGAAAAGTTCATCATAAAGATTTCATGTAACAAGAGATTTTTTTTCTATGTCTATTAAGGAAAAAATGAAAGATATTTGAGGAGAAGGAGGATGGCAGATGGAAACAGCTTCTATTGTTTACACTTGAAGTTCAAAAGAAATAGTGTGTGTGCCAAGTCTTTGTAAAAGCAAACAATAAACAAGCATTTTTCAGTGAAAAAAATAAAGGAAAATGCAAGGATTTTTAACAAGGCACATTGGTTTCTCAGGCTTAAGCCATTGAGTTAAAGCTTTTACTCTCTTTATTCTGACATGTTTCTCTTAATTTGGATTTTCAGGTTTTGTGTTCTGTATGCATGGGTATGAGTACAAGTTTTAAAATTCCCCATATGAAAGAGAGGATAGCAGACCTGATCTACCTTTTAGACACACAGATATGAAGTAGAAGACAAAACACTGAAGTCTTTGCAACTACACAAAATGTAAAACTTGAGTAAATGAGAAGAAAATTAGACATGTGAAATAAAATTAAGACATGTTAAGGATATTACAAGAGCCCAGCTAGTTTAGGCCTATGGTCAAAATACCTCAGTACTCTGTCTCTGACAGTAGTGCAGGAGACACTGTTAGGGACAACACACAAGCCCATAACTTTCTACAGTCAATTGCCCTCATACTTCCCCAATATTCAGAACTGCTGTAATAAGGATATTAGAAGGCAGATGCCTGTCTAGTCTTTGTAAAAGCCGTTTTGTGGACCTGTTGTTTTTCTAATTCTTTTCTGAACCTGCTCATAACCATCTGTCCTCTGTAGCCTTCTGTAGAAGTAAGTTTCTGAAGCGATCTAATCTCTGCACAAAGAAATACTTTCTTTAAATAGTTTTTCAGATTACTCCTTACAAAGTTCAGTGAGCAGTCCTTGCTCTCATATTGTGGAACTTGTTGAACAGTTCTACAAACAGATTACCCACTTGGCAATAAATCACAATTCTCCTCAGATATCTCTTCAAGCACAGCCTTCTTAGTCTCCTTATATGCAGCTGATCCACTTTCTTTGTTGTTTTAATTGCCTGCTCTGCTCCTCCTTCAATTTCACAGCATCTCTCTTGAGACACAGAGACCAGAACATCACACAGCACCAAAAATCGTGCGCACACATTTGGTTTTATACAGCAGCAAAATTATGTCTTCTGTCTTGTCTGAAAAACTTTTTCTGATGATGTCCTCCATTTTGTTGATTTTGCCTGAGCTTGTGACCTCAGAGACTTGACAGGGAGGATTTCAAGATACTTTTCCTGACTGCTGGATGGTCATTCTGAGTTCAGCATCATGAGGCACAGCTCAGATTATTCTTCCCTAACGCATTGCTTTAGATTTACCTACACTGGAGTTCATTTGACATATAACTTCTCTGCTCAGTTTTGCCACCTTTCTTCTCAGCTCTTAAGTTCCTTCAGCCAGCTGGCAATGGCATTTGAACACCCAGAACGGGTTCATATTACCCTCAGACCTGGAGATTTCACTGCACACTATCTTCTCCAGGCCACTGATGAAAATATTTAATAAAACCAATGTCAGCGTTCATTCCCTCAGGGATCTCGCTACTGAAAATGAACTATCCATTCTGTAAAACAACCAGAGACCTCTAGTCTTTGCTTTCTATTCTTTAACCAGTTTGCAATCCATAAAAAGACTTTTTCAACACCTGTGGTGATTGGGTTTCTTTACTAACCCTGTCAAAGGCTTTTGGAAAATCCAAATATATTACGGCTCTTGTATCCTCTTAATCCATGTGCTTACTGACAGGACTCCAGCAGGTTAGAGAGGCAGTATTTCCTGTTGTAGAAGTCATGCTGCCCCTACACAGTTTCTATCCATGTGCTCAGGAATCTTACTCTTTATTACAGAGTCTGCCCTCTTACAAGGAACAGAAGGATACAAGAACAGCTCATGATTCTTGAAAGGTTTAACGAAAGATCTGTACTTTTTTTTGTAAATCATGTCATGCACATGCTCTTTGTAATATGTCTGTGGAATGCAGCTTTTTAATATCATAAGCATTATTTATTATTACAAATTCATTAAGAATGGAAGTTTTCTACTTGCCAGTTTTCATATCCTGCTGCAGAATCATCAATTATTTAGCAAACTCTTAGGAAGGAGTTGGAATAAAAAGGTATGGACATGGAAAGAGTTTGGTTGTGCATTATCTATGCACTCCAGGTCTTTTCCAGAACCCAGTCCTGCACTCTGTCTGGCAATTGGAAATCTGGCCTGTGTGAGGATAACAAGCTCTGGCACCCTCCAATTGTTTAGCAGAAAGGCATAGTAACATATTGGTGTTAGTTAATAACTTTGGCCATTTTATCCTGGTTTTCCTTTAATAAGAATACTTCTAAGATTTTCTATAAAAATTATACTTACAAATCAGTATTCATGGCTACATTTTTGAACCTGTACAGTTTTTAACTTGACACTTCAAACACCAAGTTCAGTATTTCTTCTTTAGTACAATCAATAAAACAAATGCCTGACCTTCCCTACTCAAGGTTCTAAAATACAGGACTTCTCAAAATTGCATTTAAACCAAAGAATGTGATCAATAATTTGGTATATTGCAAAGTCTATTATGAATATATTAAATACACTGCATATGCACAATAAAAATATACTCACTCCCTATAAATTCTATGCTGTGTGTACAT
>JAOXXN010000065.1:32734938-32751910 GCA_026770055.1 Myrmophylax atrothorax | reverse complement strand
ATTATTTATACTCCATATATAGAGAATATATATATCCTATAGCATTCATAAAATGGTGTATTGAAATTTTTCAGAAATGTTTTTTCATGAGTCTTAATTAGAACAGATAAGCTGTTATATATGACCATTTTTATTCTGAACATGTGGCATGTAGTATTATTTTATTAATATATTTTCTTCCATGCCATATGGTGATCATGCATCCCTGGTGCTACAGGTGGGATAGTAGCAAGCTCAGACTGCTCATGTTATTGGTGGGTATGTCGCTAGTTACTCCACTGCACTTTGGAATTATATTGTGCTGATATCTAAAAATGTGCGGCTTCTGATAGGAAAAAAAAAAAGCTTTTCTAAACTACATTTACAGTTGTGATAGTGGAATTTCATGGGAAGATGCAGTCATTCAGCAGCAAGTTAATGAGAAACCAAATGTCCACAGATTACATTATACTGCCATAATCTACCACATCACAGTACAACAATCAAGACCTGACTGGCAAACAGCAGTATCTAGGAAATCAAAAACACCAAACAGGGCATCTTTGATATTTTTGTTTAAGCATATTTTCACTGATCCTGCTCATCTAAAAGCCTGAGAGGCTAAATAAAAGAGAACATAAATTCACAGACTAAACACAGATTTAGAAAGATCCTTACAACTGAAGAAATATTGCTACAAATTCTCAGAATTGCCTGAAACCAAACTGAACACGTATCACTACGATTTGTTTCAACAAGGCATACATGAGAAAAACCCCCAAATCTGCTCAATGTGTTTTAGATGGTTGTAGGTTGTATTGGGTTTGAACTGCAAGGTTTTGATAGTTGTAGGGGGTAAGGGGTGTTCTGTGAGAAGCTGACAGAAGCTTCCCCATGTCTGACAGAGCCAATACCTGTCAGGTCCAAGATGGACCCAATGGTGGCCAAGGCCGAGACAATCAGAGGTGGTAGTAATGTCTCCGTGATGACATATTTGAGAAGGAAAAAAAGCATTACTGCACAGAAGTAATTTTGGCTAGAGAAGAGAGGAGTGAGAATATGTGAAAGCATGAATTCTGCATACCCAAGGTCAGTGGAGAAGGAGAGGGAGAAGGTGTTCCAGGCTCTGGAGCTGAGGTTCCCCTGCAGCCCATGGTCCAGACCATGAGGAGGCAGCTGTGCCCCTGCAGCCCTTGAGGATCTATGCGGGAACAGAGATCCGCTTCAAGTCTGTAGAGAAGCCCCATACCAGGGCAGGTGGATGTCTGAGAGAAGGCTATGACCCCATGGGAAGCCTGTGCTGGAGCAAGCTCCTGTCAGGGACCTGCAGATCTCTGGAGATGGGAGCCCACAGTAGAGCAGGTTTCCTGGCAGGTCTTGTGACAGTGTGGGGAACTCACACTGGAGCAGTTAATGAAGAATAGTAGCCCATGGGAAAGACTCAGGTTGGAGAATTTCATGGAGGACTGTCCCCTGTGGGAGGGACTCCATGCTGGAGCAGAGGAAGGAAGGGCTTTTCTACCTGAGGAGGTAGCAGCAGCAGAAACAGCATGTGATGAACTCACTGTAACACCCATTCCCCATCTTTCTGCACAGCTCTGTGGGAGGAAGTAGGAATAAAGTTAAGCCCAGGAAGGAGGTAGAGGTGGGGGAAAGGTGTTTTTAAGATTTGTTTCACTCCTCATTATCCCACTCTGATTTCAATTGGTACCGCATTCAATTAATTTCTCCAAGTTGCATCGGTTTTGCCTGTGACGTTAATCAGTAAGTGATCTCTCCCTGCCCTTACCACAACTTATGAGCCTTTTGTTATGTATTCTCTCCCATGTCCAGCTGAGTGGGGGAGTGATAGGGAAGTTTTGGTAGGTACCTGGCATCCATCCAGAGTCCAGCCATCACAATCGTATTCAGCTAGGACCATGATATAAATTAGTAGATTTTTTGTAGTGTTGATCCTGATCCTGATCAACATCACTACTTTTTCTCATTTTCCTATTTTTATCACTGGTGACAGCTGGTAGATATTTGAAATTAGACCTGAACCAATAATTGGATGTTTTTGTTCACTGACACAACTGAAAAACTGGAAGTGGGGGAAGGGACTGATCATTTTAGACTGATTAGGAAGGATTATTTGTTTGGTTTTGGTTCTTAGCCACAGAATAATGAGGGGGGAAAAGCATAAAATGATTATTTCATTTCCAGGTTGTGTGCTTAATTTTAATCTTGTAAATATTAACTTCAGTGAAAATATGTAGTATTTCTTTAAAGAAGCTTTAAATGTTTTTTTTTTTCCATTTTATTACTGACTGAAACTGCATAATTTTAAAAAGCATTTTTACCAACAAAATTTTTTATTCATTGAATACAATATATAATCACAAAGGTTTTCCTAGCTCTACTTGAAACATCACTGGATTCTGGCTTCCAGAATTAATTAAGTAGAAATCATGTAGGAATGATTTTATGTCTCATTCTTAGATTTCTAGAAGTCATTTCCCTGGGATGCATTAGAGAAGCTCTGGATGCTGCCATAATATCTACTTCCTATTCCTTGCTATGGTTCCAGAAGGCATGTGACAGTAAAGAATCATTGAGACACATGGAAGACATTATACCTACACTATGACCTTTCTGGCTGGCTGTATCTGGCACAAAGAGCAGTAGGACAATGCTGAATCTTCGTTTTTCATAATCACATATAAACACTTCTCAGAAATATGATCAGTTGCACTAGGCAATGTTTAATGTACTTGCATATTTTAGCCTTTTAAGTAGGAAATTAGGTGTGTGGGGAAGTAGTGCACATGCTTTTCTGATTTTCTAGCTTTGATGCGTTTTTTTCTTTGACATTACCCGTTTTAGGGTCACCACATGAATTCCGGTACTCTCAGATAATGCACTTGGTTACTGCCTTGACTAAAGTTCTTTCAGTAGAAGCTGCAGAATTTAACTTCAGGATTATTTGTCTAAGAGTTCTGAGATTAAAAGTGATCAAATTGCGTTAACATACATTGCTTTCTGTTTACCCAGTCTTTAAAATTCTGCAGTTATAATAAGATGGCAAGGTCCTTATGAGAGAAATAAAAGAAAGCGTCCCTTTCAATATTTGTTTGTTTTGTTGTTCTGAGGAATGTTTATGTGTGCTTGGTAGAGAGAAAATTAAGCACTCATCTTGCAGAATACACTGAATTATACTAAATGTTTACCCTCAATTGTCTTTCTGTTTAACCTGTTCACCATAAAGATTCTTGTAATATATAATGCAACATGCACATGTCACTTTATGTCTTTCAAGACAGCATAAAAATTTCTCCTAGATTATGATCCTAATTTCCCTCTTCTACAGCTGAACTTCTTTTTGAATATATCTTTCTCTTATCCTTCATGATGAGAATGCAACTTCTTCCTCAGTGACTTTCGTGTGACCTGGACAACCCTATTTCACCATGCCAAATTGTAAATTATGATAGAAATGAATTCTTATGAAACCAAGTCAGCTTCTGTGTATACATGCAGCAGGCACTAGAGCCTTAGCATATTGTTTGGTTTATTTAGCATATTGTTTGGTACCTATATCCTATAGCCACACAACAGAAAAGGGTGCAAGGACACTAAATGGGCAAGGTTGTTTACTGGGCAAGGCTATTTACTGGTTGAGGGCTCAGGAAAACAGAAAGTTGCATACAAAACTTGTCAAAATTGCAGTCTCATGGATCAGTCAAAACTAAACTTTTTTCTCACTTGGAAATGTCTCAATCAAACTTTGCATGTTTTCAATCCTGCTTTTGGTTTGATAAAACTGGTTAGGTAGTTAAGATGGATAGAATATTTTTTTTTTTTTGTAATTTTGGAATATCTTTTTCAATACCTATATTCTCCAATACTGCCAGAAATTCCTATGAAGTAACTTTTAAGTATATGTGCACACACACACATCCCTGCTCTTCTAAGGGAATTAGTCCTGCAAAATAAAAGGCATTTAAATTCAGAATCTTACAGTACAAGGAGAAATAACTGGCTGGTCTTTTTAAATTTCATAGGTCAGGCCTCTAATGAGAGTTGGAAGATGAGAATTGGAATGTTCTCATAAAATTTTCAAGGCCACAGCATTCAAATTATTGTGCTATATAAATAGATGCACTAAATGTAAAGATGTGTATCTAGTTGGCCTCCATTTACATTAAACGGAGAGCAATAACAACTTTAAAAATAACAAATGTGTGTACACCAGGAAACCAAGTGTCCTTCAGCAGGATGCACTAGTATTTTGCAAAAAAAGACAACTGTTTAATAGGATAGGGGAAACACACAGACAGAAAAAACCTATCCCAGCATAGTATCATTAATTATGTTTATTTTAGTCCTATTTTGAGTAACAATTTTTAAAATCAACAACACATTCATAATTTCAGGATCTCTCAGTTCATGTTTTGATTTTGATCTGCCACAATTGTTACATGAAATTAGATTGAAGTTACTTCAACCAGAAACACAAAAAGGTTATGACTTTTTTGTTCAAAAAGTCAGAACTTATAGCTAAAGGGCCTATTCTTCTCTCAAAGAGCACACATAACACTAATTAAGGGTAATGGGAATGACATGCCTCTACTAAGAGGAAAATGTAAAATTTTGTTAAAATATTTCTTAGCAATAATGCCAATTATTAAAGATTATAGCCTCAATTTAAAAGAACTAGGTCATTTTGAGAACTTTTAGTAATACTAGTTTTAATGTAAATTTTTAAAAAATAATCTGCAAATCATATACATAGTAGTGAAAAAGTAGAATGGGAAAAGGTACACTTAATCCACAAATGCATGTTAGAAAAGAGCTTTACAGCTATTTCCCCTTCAAATATTATTTAAGAAAATACATTTTACTATTTATATTGTAAAAGACATGTCAGTATGCTGCTCATTGATACAGATGTATCATTATAGCATATTAAGTCCCAGTATCTTAGATTTCACAAATTATTATTTTTCATCTCTGTGTGATCCAGTATTCATTAATATAATTAATAAGTAATCATAGTTTTTATTAAATGTTTAAATGCTTTCTCAATCCCTCAGTTATGAAATTTTCTGCATTCAGCTTTTAATTTTACTTTAGCCGTCAGTAGGAAAAATATAACTGTTTGAGGCAACCAAATTTCAGTTAGTTCAGTTTTAGCTTTTATTTTGTAATCCATAACTTGTTTAAAGGATGGATTTGAAATACTTTGTAATTAGGCATTTGGAAAGTTTTTGAAATACAATATTTCAGTAAGTGAAAACTTTCTGCATAACCCATTTATAAAGTATTTACTTCAATCATTTTGGAAACTAGCCCTAATCATGATGACTATTTAATTAAGGCTTCTGTGGAACTTGACAACAATGCTAATAAAGCAATTGAGGAGACACAAGTAGTTGATCTTAATTGGAAGAGATGACACTATTTACAAGAATAAATGACGGTAGCTAATCTCACATTCGTAATTATCAGTGATGGGCCTGCTTCAAAAGATGTTGTGGTTCTTGTCTGCTTTATCTTAATTCTCCCAATATATGTATTTATGCAGAGTTTGCATGTTTATCTGAATCATAAATGTAGCAATGTTTCTTACAGGAGTTGCCTCCTGGACTTGTACATTTCAGTGACACAATAAGAAAAAGATTTTCATATTTGCCACCCAAACAACTTCTCTTCCCCTTTTCATTTTTTGGATTTGTAAGCCATAGTCTTGCAGTTTCCCAATGAAGAATGCATTTGATTATTTGGAGCAAATGATGCCTAGCTGCTCTATAGGAAAACACTGAGCAACTGTATCCTCTGACACCATCTGTCTGCACCTTGCCAGGTGGAGCTCCATGCATTCTCTGGAATACTGGTGTCTCTGTCTCTTTCTCTCCCTTCAGACCTGGCTGATAAGCCTAGTACATCAGAAATAGTACCTTCCCTATAGTTCCTTGTATGCAGTCATTCCCTCTACCGAAACTGCAAACATGACTGGAGGTCCAGGAGATGATGTCACCACATGAGTATTTTCAAGATTAGCTACTATATTTATACTATCAGATTCAGGAGGAAATAATCTTATGAGCTATTTTTTAATTCTTCACAAAGTACAAACTTCATGCTGTGCTTTTAACAAGGTCCTGAAAATACATATAATAAAGCAAATACTCATATCAACACACTGGCTGGAACAATGCACAGTGAGAAGCATGTACCTCACTATAATTATGTTTCTCTGTTTCCAAACAAAGAGTTTATGAGATCCTTTGGTTCTTAACTGCTCATTTCTGGGCATTTTGGGGTAATCAAGACATTTGAATTGCCACAATTTTCTGTCACACTGTCACAGATAGACAGGCTTTATTTTGGTTTGGTTTGTGACAGCAGGGTAAAAAGTATTCCAGAACTGAAAACTTAACTACTGTTATTTGTGAGTATTACAGGAAAAGTGAATGAAGCAATTTAAATTTTGATATTTTAGCATGAGTACTATGCTCCCCACACCATTTGTCTGAGAGCTGGACTTCCACTGATCAGCAAATACTATAAGTGAAAACTTAAGAAAACATTGGTAATATATTTTCTGCTTGGAAAGGATATGATTCTTTTTTGGATGCCTATATTCTCTGCAACAAAACATGGCAGCAGATCAAGAGCAAACAGTTCTTCTCCTCTAGTCTCACTGATGACTTTGACAATAATTGTTTCTGGAAACCTCTGGTGATTTTCTCATTGAACCTCTTCTATAAAGATAGTTTGTCTTCATGTAGTCCCAGTTGTTCATCTCTTGCTTGATGGCACACAAAGACCTGGAGGAATAATAGTAGCAGTGCTGGCATTTGATTACTCGTGACACTATCAATGAACTGTGATATGTCTATTACAAAGCAAGAAGTACCATTCCCCTTTCTGTAGTAATTTTTCAGTTATTGTTCACAGTATACATTGCATATATAGAATTTTTTCCAATAAGGATGTTCTCTGTATCTCACAGAAAACCAGAGCATCAAAGATTATAATGCCTCTGCAAGGAGAAGACGTTGCAGCTGAAACTGAGGTGCAATTTGTACCTTTTTGTTTTTTAAAAAAAAGCCTTCAGAAAATTTTTCACTCAGGAAATGCCAAAAGAAAACAAAGAAGGAGAAAAGTTCAGACTACAGTCTAACTCACCTTAAAAGCATTTTCTTAGAGTCCCAGTTCCCAGGGAATAGCATGTGAAATGCTTTGTGAACAATAGTCAAGCAAATAAGTTTTAATCCTAACAAATGTGCCGATCAAGCACTATCATTTTAAAAATAGTGATGGATCCACAGACGTTGTTGTTTCCCTTCCTCCTTATTAGACTCTTTTGTTCTTAGTATTTGATTGCTTTCCATACAAGGAATTTGTATGCTTCCCTTCTGCACATTTTTCTGTGGCTTGCATTAGTGTTTTCTAAACAGCTTATCACATGCTATTTATCATGGGAATGGCTTTGATATCTTTGTGTGAGCTCCACAGACCCACTCATCTGATGATTAAATCATGGTGCCTATTCCATTACATCATATTCATAATGAATTATTTCATCCATCAATTATTGCAGAACTGTTCTCATATCATGTGATAATGATATGGACTTTCTGCCTCATTCAAAACAAAGTGTACAGCAAACAACCCTGCCTTCAACTAAATATGAAAATAAAATTGAAACAGCAGAGCAGTCAGCGGGTGTGACGTCTGTAGATGTACTGCCAATAGTTAATCACTATAAGAAATGACACACTTTCCTCCACCAACACAAATACTGTATATGCAGGAAATGACAAAACAAAAAGGTACAACATGCAATAGCACTATATTCTACAGGTATCTGCTTATCCTGAATTATATACTTTTATATTGCTAGTAGATATTTCATTGCTTTAGATACAAAAAATAGCCATTTAATAGAAGTTAAAGTGGCAAAATTATTTTTACAGACCTCCGACTTATTTTGTCCTACAAATGTTTTTGTTTAACAGTTCTGAGACAGAAACAATTTAGGGATATTTTCACAGAATCATAGAAATGCTGGGTTGACACAGACCTTCAGCAATATCTAAGCCTCTCCTCTACTGGTAGCAAGCATATGTGTCCAAATGTTTGCCTACGTTATTTTCCACAGTCTCTAGCTGACCTATCCCAATTAAGTTATTTTTAAACAAAACAGTTTTCCTTACATATTTCCCTTAAAACTCTGTCATTACAGATTAGCTCATTTTTAATTAAAGCAGTCTATCTTTACAGGTGTTATATTCCACAAAGTGTCCCCTAATTTTGCTTGCTCTTTAGAGTTCCTATTCCCTTTTAAACTTTATTTCATAGTTTTAACCCTGTGCTACTCAAAACTGGACCCAGAATTCTAGTTGTGAAGTTTTTGGTGTTTAGCAGAGAGTAATAATTACTTCTTGTCTTAAATGCAACCATATTAATGGCACGTGACAGAATGATGTTTAGGAGAGCATTGTTTGTTGTGGTTTGTGTTTGGTTTGGTTTTATTTTTCCCAATAGCATTATTTTCTTTTTCACCTTGGGTTCAGTTTCATTACAGTTTCTAGTTTTGTCCCCATTTTTATTGAGGCAATCCATAGTGGTAAGATTTCCCCTTAATATTTTGCAGTTGTTAGTACTGAATTATATCCTATTGCTTTCAGATCCTTCTTACAATTTATCAAGGTCTCTTTGAATCCTAACCGTATTCTCCAGAATACTCAAACCTCTCCTTGGCTCAATGTAATTTTCAAATTTTAAAAGTAAAGTTTCCATGCAGTCACCCAAATTGTTAATCAGAATACAAATACCTGGATAATGGGATAGATGGTGCCCTCTTTCTACAGATTGAGTGGGATTCTATGGAGAATCATACCATGATGTACATTCAATTTCTATTTTGCTTCAACATCCTTAGAAAGCTGATTCCTAGATATTCTTCTGACATATTCTGTGGTCAATCCCACTGACTTGATTGACGCAGCACCCTACAATGAGAATTCCTCGTCCAGGAGCCCTGTAACTGTGCTTCATGCCTAAGGGGTTAAGCTTAACAGCACAATGATGTTGAGTCCAGCACCACTGCATCCATTAAAAACACTATCTATATTTTAGTAGGTGATAGCAGCAGACATAATACTTGTCATTGATTTTATAGGTTGAGTTTGTATCATAATATATTGACAATGTACTTTTATATAAGACTTGCTTCAGGGTGTAGCTGCATTCAACACTGAATAACAGGCTACTAAAAACTGTAGCAAAAACAGCTTTATGACCCACCATTGACTTGTGTTTTACATTGTATTATCTTTTTGCAGACATCTGAATTAAAGGTTAACAAACACTATTTAATGGGTTGTCGGAATGAATGTACAGTACATGAATACATGCCTAGCAATGTCTATCAGTTCCCATATACTATACATGCATTGTGATTTGGATGAAGACAAGACAGTAAATGGGTGATGGTTCCTGCCTGACTCTTTTTAGTAGTATGAAATAGCACATTTTGTTATACTTCCTCCAATTAAGTGCATATCTACCATTAAAGCAATCTGTCATCATTTTAGCAATGTCATTAACTTCTACAGTGTTTCACAGATGCTTTGTTCTTCCTTCAGAATTAGCAGCACATACATTTATGTAGAAACTTAGAAATGCAAAATAGGGAAAACAAGTTTAAGAAGTTATCTGTAAATTATATAAATAATAAAAAGTGGTTACAGAGGAAACGTGACTGCTTTAAAAAGAAAAAATACAAAGTACTTAATCTGCAGAAAATGTACAGTAATAAAAATGTACTAACCTATAAAAATATAAATTATTTTTCTCTCTCTGGTAATTATAAGGAAATATGGTTTACCATACTATAAAAATGTACTACCCTATAAAAATATACTAAATTATTTGTCTATCTATAGTAATTATCAGGAAATATGGTTTACAATAGAACAAAAAGTACTAAGCCTGTAAAAATACACTAAATTACACTTCTAGCTATAGCAATTATTAGGAAATATGGTTTACAACTCATAAAAGTAGCATTTTAAATATAATAAGGTTGTCTACAGAGCTACAGAATCAAAAATGAGATTGATTCTTTCCTATTTTATTCTCAAAAAAGAGAAACTTACTGGAGATGGCTCCAGTAAACACAGAAAGAGCTATTAAATGCCCTGCTCAGCAATGTCTGTTTAAAACAATTGATGGATAATACATGAACACATAAAAAAAAAAGGTTATTTATTTCCTGAAATTTTCACATTCAAATTAATAGTGATATGTCAGGCTGATGAATTATCAGCTCTAGAAGCTAGGTTTGCTAGTACAGCACTATATTTTTATAAATATAGTTGTTATCCTTTTAAATTTGATTTCAAACAATATAAATCAAGCATCCTATTTATATAAAAATAAACCACAATAAATTAATCTTGATTGCAATTTTTAATTCCTTTCAACTAAAATGGGGCAATGATACAACAAACTACTTTAAAATATATTGTGTTTTGCCAATAGTTTGCATAATATACAGGGAATATCAAAGGAAAAAAAAATCAAAAGCATCCAAAACAGTTAGGAATGTAAGTTCTAATTTCAGAAGTGACTTAGGAGTAGATCTTTAAAACTGTGAATGCTATAACTCCTTCATCATGGGTGCTTTAATGCCTAAAAACCCTTCTAATATAGATAAGCACATAAATTTACTAACTTTTGGTAAGGTTTCTGTCACTCTGTGTTGACACTTCAAACAACAGCACACAGAATCTCAGGTCAGTTTAGGTAAAGTGCAAAATATTAGCCTTGGTTCCAGCAGTAGCCAGTCTTTTCACTCAAGCACCACTTTGTGTTATTATCAGCTTCTTTAAGTACTCTTGTCAAATGAACTGTTAGTCTTTTATTCCTCAATACAATTTAATGATGCAATTGTTACAGTCAGGGAACTGGCATTGTTGCATTACTTCAGATGATTTTTTGTAATACAGATATTTGTAATTCTCTGTATTCCAAGTCTTTCATAGCCTAAAATAATATTCTTCCTGAAGGCTCAGAAGAATTCAAAATATTCTTGTTACATAAAAAGCATATAATAGTCTCTTTCCATGTAGTGATGATCTGATGTGATAAGAACATTGTGTTCTCTTAATTACAACCTACAGATTTCACAAGACATGGAAAGGAATTTATATTAAAAAAAAAATCGTAGGACACATGTTCGGCATACATTTCTCATTTATAGTTCTGTGACGAATAGTTATTTCCATCGTACTTTACTATCTTGGGTGGTGCATTGTTTTCTTATTCATGAGTGCAACTCTAGTTATTTCTTACCATTTCATTTCAAGCAGTGAAAATGAGAAACTAATCAGGTAGAGGGAGGAATTAGAGAAGGTCTTATATGCTGGGAATGTGAGAATATCCTAATACCATGCTAACAGAAGTAACAGACCAGTGCTGTATATGAGAAGAGTTACCTAGGTCAGTAGTGAAAATCTAGTACCGGTTCCATTTCTACCAAGTTGAGATCCTCTGGAGAGGAGAAAAAGAGTAAGAATATTTTGCTTGAAGTGTTTCAATTTCCTCATAAAAAAAGGATACCCTGCTACGTACTCTCCTCCACAGAAGCTAAGGGAAACAGAATGGCCTTGTCATTATCTTGACATAGACCCAGAAAATTCAAGGGTATGTGCCAGTAATTCTACAAGAGCCTATTCTTTGGCTTTCATCCAGCTTGATCCTACAGAAGTTTTGACACCAGTCCAGCAAGACAGAAGGCCTGAGTCAGTTCTCCAGAGAGGCCTGTGCTTTGACATCACTGCGCTATTCAATACACTGATGAGCTGGTGACTTCAAGGGCACATGACAAAGTCTACCACTTTTAGATGCACTGGGCTAGAGACCTCAGAGAAACTTATGCTTTCAAATTAGCATGGCAAGATAATGTTTCTGACCCGGTCACTTCATCGTTACTCACCACTTGGCAGAAGATGAGAAAGTTATGGAAAACAAGCCAGAGACTTCATAGTATTTTTTCTGTATTTCAGACTGCTCTTGGTTCTTCAGGGAAGTTGCTAAAAGGGCTCTGCCTTGTCTAACCTCTACACTTGTATGTTCTAACATTGTTGCTTCTCAAATGCTTATTCTTTCCCGTGTGGTTAGCAAAGTAGGGCTACTGAGTAAGACCGTGCAAGAGAACTTTGACCTTCATGTAAGGCTAGTAAAATAGATCTGGAAACTGCAGTTTCACTGAGAAAAGTGACTTTTTCACATGGGAATTCAATATCTAGCATAACCTCTGTTATTATCCCAGGTACCCAGATGTGTTGAGCTATTAACTCTATATTCACCAAGACAGAGATCTTCAAAATGATTTTTGCAGCAAGGCAAGAACTCCATACAACATGAAGGCTCAATATGAATGTGGCATAAAGCTGCTAAACATTTCTATTTATGCTTTGCAAAAGTTGCATGTCCTTGATTTCAACTATTTGTTGTTTCTGTTGTTCCTTTAACAGTTTCAAGCAAATTAGATTAGAAAAAAAACTGACCAGGTATGCCTTCCCTGATAATGAAGATTGTATCATAGGGAAAAGGACATGGCAGACAAAGGAAACAGCTAAGTGTGAAATCTGCTGAGAATGATTCAATGTATGTAGATAGTATGTGGTGACAAAGAGGTTGGAATAGCAATAAAAATGTGTCAGTCAGTTGGGTAGGCAGCAGGATTTGGTTGAGTCAGAAAATATACTAAAATTTTTTTCGGCATTGTGACTGTCTTTCATCCTGGTACCTATTCAAGAGGAAGACAGTATGGCTGCCAGTTAGCAAGGGTTCCCTCTTACCCCATTTTCTAAAAAGATGAAGCCTTCTCAGAGCTGTTTCTTTCCTTCATTGCTGTCTAACCAAGGTACTTCCTTCTGACTGCATGCATTACTTTCAGCTGCTCTAAGAGACTCATTTTATGGCTGGTATGTACCTAGCTTTGCATTCACAGTTTTTGCATCATGGGAAGAAGGTACAATGTGAACACAAGTGTGCTGAGGGAGCGAGGAACAATTTGTCCCCTCTCCTTCCACCCCAACCTGCTAATTTAGAATAATGCAGTATCCTGTTTGGTTCTTGAGGTAACAGCTTTCATCAGTCGAAATGACAGCTCTCCTGCAATGGTTGCTAATTTAGGAAAGAGTACGACACGTGGAAGCATGTTGTATTATTCCCTTGATGTGCACTCCTAACTTCTAGACATTTCATTCTAACATGGTTTCATCTATCAAGATGTACCAGAAATGGAATTTAAGAGAATGAGGACCCATACCCTTGTTTGGCTACTGTTCCTCCTGTATTTGCCTGTAAAGGATCCATGGGATTGTCTGAGTAGCATTACTGTGGTACCTTCTGAAAAGTTAGATCAGGGAACAAAAATGTATCTGCTAATACTAGAAAGATTCACATTGCATCTTTGGCAGTAACCAACAAAAATGGAAAACTTTTTACTGTTTTCTAGATGAGTGAAAAAATTACATAATTACAGGAAAATATATGGAGTTCAATATATATTTATTTTAAGTATTTATTATGTTATTAATGATATGCATATGGCACTATGAAATAATAGGTTTCTGTCCATTTTCCTAGCCACATGACTGAATTCACCTATACTGCATTACACTGTTGAGGATATGGTGTGACAGTCAGTACTAAATGATATATGATGAACTTCAAATAACTAGACATCATGTTCTATTGATTGACATGTCAAGAGCACAACAGCTTAAAAAATTATAGTCAATGCAAATTTCTATCTTCCTGCAAATTCACTTAAGTATCTTTATGTTGATGTAATGAAACTGAAGAAGCATCTGAAATCAAACAAGTTATAGATTTAAAATAAATGCCCTATAAAGATTGTAGAAGACTTTTGAAGTTACATTTTGTGTCTCTTTTATTTCTCCACATGTTAGTGAGTTCAGTGAATCAGAAGCATTTTTTGTTTTATGGACTTTTATTGTCCTCTGTTGCTAAATATTTTAAATATTGGGTTACATTTTAAGTGATAATGTTGAAGTTTTCCCTTAGTGGAATGTTCTTCTGGTATATGAGTTAAGCGTCTGCTCTTATAAAATCTTGCTATTATAAAATCCTTGCACAGATTATGGATTTGAATGATTACTTGTAGAGGGCAAAAAGGCATAAAGGGGGTAAAATGGGTCAGAAATAGCTCTAGTTAAATGAAGCAGTTGTTCCAGCTGTTACTGAAAGTTCATGTATAAGACCAGGTAAGTTCCTTAGCTGACAAACATTATGTCATTGAGAGGAGCTTACAGAAGAAACGCTTTGCTAAAATGATATCTCACATTCTGGACCATACTGCATCACAAAAAAATCTCTGTGACTGTCTAACTACTATTACTATGCACGAGGCAGGGGTGGGGGAAGGAGAAGTTAAAAAGAAAAATCACGGCTTCGAAGTTTAAAGAAACAAACTCAATACAACCAATATATACAAAAAGACTTTGTATGCTAATTGCATTTTTTGGATTCCATAGTGCACAAATCATGTTACAATTTCAGTCTATTCAACTGCTATACCAATCACAGAGTTTAATTGGCCACAGTGACACATTGCAGTTATACCCAGAACAGTGAAAGCTTTCTTTAGCTATTGTCTTCCTTCCACTAGACCATATATGCATTAATCTACTATTTATTTTGAGGCCTGATATACTGCCCTTCAAAGTCACTGGGCATCTTTCAACTCATTTTGGTGGGTCACTTGCAATCCTTGTTCATAATCATGAAGTTATTCATAGGCAGTTTGAATAACTTCATGATTATTCATGAAGTTATAGGGCAGTAGCAGGTCGGTTTAAGAGGAACCAGTGAAGAGAGATGGAACAGAACAGATCAGAAATGAGAACTGAGGATGGGATCTAATCTTCAGTGCTTAATTTTGCTATAATATAGCATGAAAAAGAAGAAGAAACTATTCAAAGTGCCATGGAGTTAATGTATAACTACTCCTTAGAACCTGTGTGTATGAGTATCCATCAGGCAGACAAGTTGAGGACTTTATTTATGCCAATATACACTGTAATTTTACAGGTTTTGTACAAGTGTTTCTAAAACATACATCTAAATATTTGTACATAAGTGTGCAAGTGTCCTATTTGTAAATTAAGAAAAGCATGATAAACATAAAAATGAAGTTATATTTTTTGAGCTTCTTTTGTGTATGCAGTTAAGACTGATAGTGATGTCTATCTTTTTCAATTTAAATGCCTTCCATATTGTTACGTGACTTGACATAACAATAATTTGTTGTTCCATTCTTCTGTAGCAATGGTCCTTTGGAATCACAGCATCATTAGCAGATGATTTAATGCAGTCTATTTTAAAGCAAAGGAACTAGCTGAAATGATGCTGAGGCAATTCTACAAGACTGTGGTATTAAGCTATCTGCCTTCTCCATTTCCTATAAAGTGATGTCAACTGCTCCTTGAAGAACACAATAAAAGGTATTCAGTTACTTAAGAGGTTCTAATATATTTCATGGTAGACAAAGACGAAAACTAAAACTTTATCAGTTCTTGTTTAAAAATACATTCTCAGATATGTGGTCAGTGCAAACCTGCCCAGATGTTTATACAGAAACGTTTTGAATGCTCTTTCAGAAGAATGGCACCTAGCCAGCACAGCTGCCTCATGGGGAAAATACACATGCTTAACTCAGCTAATTAGACTATGTAAACTGTGTTAAAGACAGAAAAAGGCAATGTATCTAGCCCACAGAAGTCTGACCCTATAAGGCATCCCAGTGACTGATTAACGAAAAGGCCATCAAACTGCTGTATAAATATACCCTTTCTGTAAATGGTCACAGCCAGCATGGCTTCACAAGAGGAAAGTTCTGCTTATCCAACCTGATTTCCTTATATGACAAGGTGTCACACCTAGTTGATCAAGGGAAGCCAGTTGATGTAATCTTTTCTGGATTTCAGTGGAGCTTTCAATAGTGTCTCTCACAGGGTCCTGCTGGACAAAATGCCCAGCACACAGCTGGATGAACACATCGTGGTGGGTGAGCAATTGGCTCACAGGTTGAGCACAGAGGGTAATAGTGAATGCAGTGATGTCAGACTGGTGACCAGTCACTAGTGGGGTTCCGCAAGGGTGCATCTTAGACCCTGTGCTCTTCAACACCTTCATAAATTACTTGGATGCAGGTCTGGAAAGGATATTTTATTGGGTCTGGCTGAAATGGAGTTAATTTCCCCATAGCAGCCCTCACAGTGCTGTGCTTCACATTGGGAGCTAAAAGGATGTTAACACACCAGTGTTTTCGCTATTGCTGAGCACAGCATCAGCACTGTAACATTTCTTCCCCTGTCGAGGGCAAGATTCTGGGAGGAGACACAAATAAGTCAGCTGACTCAAACTAACCAAAGGGATATTCCATACCATATGATGTCAGCTCAGATATAAAAGCTAAGGAAAGGCACAGGAAGGGGGACATTTATTGTTTCCAATGGCTGTCCGCTAAGAAACAATTACATGTGCTGAAGCCCTGTTTCTTGGGAATTGGCCATCACTGCTGGTGGGAAGTAGAGAATAATCCTTGTTATTTTTTATTTTCTTTTTGTGCATGTAAGTATTGCTTTGCTTTTGGTGTAGGTGTGTTCAGGGCTCAGCCCCTCTCATGGTGTCTGTGTGTCTGTGTGTGTGTTCCAGGGCTCAGCCCCTCTCATGGTGTCTGTGTGTGTGTTCCAGGGCTCCGGGTGCCGAGTGCCGTTCCTGGACCTGCCGCCACGGCCGGAGCAGGAGGCAGTTCCCGATGGCTTCCAGGTACAGTGTGTGCTGAAGGAGCAGTGCTGTGGGGTGGGTTGGTCTCTCTCTGGTTTGGTTGGTCTCTTCTCCCAGGCACTCAGCAATAGGACAAGGGGGCACGGGCTCAAGCTCTGCCAGGGCAAATTGAAGT